>JACEFO010002532.1:0-41739 GCA_015342445.1 Digitaria exilis
TTCTTATATGTGCCATCACTTTATTTTTTTTCCTTCGATCTATAGCCTATACATGCAAATCATACACGTTCGGTGCAAGCACGCATCTGAACTCACGCACGAGCTGCCGTTGTGATGCCTCCTCGCCCTGCACCGCCGGCCGCCGAGTTGCCTACCTGGCCGCACGGAGTGACTTTACTAGGCCACGCGCCGCTCATTTGGAAGATGTAGCAGATATTTTTGTACTCCCTTACGCGGGTGCTGGCAAATGACGAACTCCGTTAAATTGATATCGTACGGTTAAATTTTTTTTTTTACTGTCGTGGATGGGCTAGCTGGCCGCCGGAGGCGCCAGTTTTCATAAGGGGAAAAATGTTTTGCATACCATTTCTGAATAGATAATACAGAACCAAATTAGCATCGGTGATAGTTACTGAACATCAATCACCAAATTACTTTACGGCCAGTATATATTTAAAGGCCTTACAGGGATTGGAGAAATATTCCTAAGGTATACCAATAAATATTTTCTACCCGCAAAAAAATATTTCCATTCATAACATTTAAATTTGTCTCGAATACGAGGGATTGAGGATAAATCAAGCCTCATTTTGTTAATTCATATATTGCAATTGTGCACCTCTTTTTGTTTGCTCAGTTGACATTTTTTGTGACAATATGGATTGAGGGCTTGTTTGGTTCATGGCCAGAGCCCAGAGCTACTTGGCCTAGGCAGTGATCTTAGGCATCCATTTTGGAACCCTACGCTTGCAGGGCTGTGAGCTGCCTAGCTGGGTTGCAACCTTACAAAACCCCCGACAGAATGGGTAAACGGCTAATTAATATTGTGACATGCACCAATCAAAACATATGCATTGATGTAAAGTTGTTCATTTCTCGAACGATATATACTATATAATAAATACGGTAACATAGATGCAGTTTTTTATTACTTAACACATATAACTTTACAAAAAGAAAGAAATGTGATACTAACAAATAACTTTTACACCCCCATCGGATTTGCAGCACCATCACGCATGCATGCCAGCTTCTCTTCCACTACTTAAGCCTCTGGACAATTTGCTTTACAGAACTGTAAGTGCCTAGCACAACAATGGCCGCACCTACCACAACAATACACACGCATGCCTCCGTCTCCATCCACAGCTTCTTGGACCCGACCTTGGCACGGACCCTAAGGAAGCACAGGCTGGGCAGGAGCATGGTGGCCGTGCAGCTGAGGAGCGCGCCGGTGAGCGCGACGACGTCGGCGAAGAATGGCACGGACAGCGCGACGATGGCGGTGGCGACGACGATCGCCATCCTGACGAGCACGCAGAGGACCCGGCTCTTGCGGACGCCGAGGGCACCCTCGATGGCCCTCGGCGATGGGTGTCACCACCAGCGCGTACTTTGTCAGTGGGTTCACCAGCGTCGTGTAGATGGCGATCTTTGAGCTCACCTTCCCTGATGGGAGGTTGAGGGTCACCTGTGACATGAGCACGTCGCCGTACATGAGGTAGCCGATTATGCCCATGAAGCCGTAGCTCAGCGTGCTCACGAAGGAAGCAGATGAACAGCACCTGCATGCATGCACATGACGTGGAGATTCGTTCAGAAAAGATCGTCCACCATTATATTTCACTGTTCTACTCCCTCTATTTTAAATTACAATTCATTTGATTGTGTAATATAAGTTTGGTTGCTGGTATTATTCAAAATTATATAAAATGATATTTTTTGCTTGCTTTATTGTTAATAAAAAGTTTTAAAATGACTTAAATTTGTATAATTGTTTTGAATAAGATGAACAGTTAAACTTGAGGTAAAAAATTAAAACGGAACAGAGGGAGTAAGGATGAAAAGCTTGTTTTTTTAATAAGATTCTATTTAATAAGATTCTATCTATCTAAGAAGCTAGTTTAATAATTAGAGGTTGTGAGTGACTAATACCATTGGGAATTTTCTTCCTATCTTTCATCCCATTGTAGATCATGGGAAGACAGCATGTCCACTGAAGCAAAACGAGTAGAGGCTGACAGCAAGCCGGCAAGCCAGCCCAATGCACAAGCCTTCCACGCTCATGGAACCCGACCCCATCAAACACGGCGACCCACATGACGGATGCCACGAGGACGACGGAGGCGAGCGCGGCCGCCGCGGAGACATAGGCGAGCACGCCGAGGCTGCTGAACCACGTGGTGGGCAGCACGGCCAGCGTGGCGGCCAGCACGAACCCTTGCTTGGCGCTGACGTGGAGGCCGCCGACGTGGAACCCGGCGTCCGGGAAGAGCTTGTGGAGGTTGTCGCCCTCGAGAATGAGGAAGTCGACGGCCACGAGGAAGAGCTCGAGGTACATGAAAATGGCCACGGCGAGACGGCCTCTCCGGCCGAACGCCAGCGCTCCGATGTCTGGGTAGGTTGTCACGAGTGGCTCGCTTCCATGCAGCGTTGTAGGAGGATTGCCCGTGTAGCAGCAGACTATGGCTATGGCGAGGAAGATGCCAGGCTTGACCAGCCGCCCTGTGATAGTGCGTAGGGGATGGACAGTAACCCGATCCCTGCGTAAAAAGGAACAGAGAAACGATTAGGCGATCGTCTCGTCTGTCGACTAGCATGCAAGCATTAATTATGCTCGGGTTCATTTTTGAGCTGACAGTGAGATGGTTGTTCATCCGCCATGGCAGACTAGGGCTAATGAGATGAGGGAGCTAGCTAAGCCATGGTAGATATATACCTGAGAGAGCATTTGACTCCATTGAAGCAGGTCTTGAGAAAACCCGTCTTGGAGCTTGCAGGCGACGGCGACGGTGGAGGAGGATCGGCATTGCCGGTGGCGGTGGTGGTCGTGGTGGCCATTGTTGTTAGGAAGCTTATTAGCTTTGCAGTTTCTCGAAACGGAAGAAGTCACGTACGGGAGCTAGTTAGGTATCGGCAGATACACATGCACATGTACTAGAACGTGTTGGATAGATGGCTAGGTTATTACGCGTCGTCCTCCTTTTATAGGCGATCGAAGCCTAGGAGAAGGTCAAAGGTGACGGGTGCGGTCAACCTCGGCGACCGCGTCGTAGCATCATCGCTGCCGTTGAAACGAAGCTCACCTCCGAACGGGTGTGATCGCCAGCACAACGCATGAGCTAGCTGCTCTTCAAGCTCAAGCTGCGAGACGACACGTACGATTTGGTCGTAAAGGTAATTAAGCAGTAAAAAGTGACAGGTGTGTGTGGAGAAATCGGAGCCGCACGAAACCAAGTCATGGTGCTGAGATGCAGATGCGACGGCGAGACTAAGCAAAGCCGTGGTTGGTGAGAGCGAGCCGCGCCACCATTTAATTTGGTCACTGCAAGGTCTCCCTCCAACGTTGCTTTCTTTTTTATCTCTCCAACGTTGCTTTCTCCTGGCTGTAATAACGATGGATCGAGCCAGTGTGACTGTGCAGTACTGCACCACAGCAGAATACATCTGCGACAATAGGGTACTGTGCCAGTGGATCGAGCTAGCAGCTAGGGTACTGTGCAATGAGCTAGCTCTCACACATGTTTAGTTCCCAAAAGTATTTTTTACTTCCTATGCATCCTCCTCACAGAACACGCATCCCAAAAATTCTCTTTTCCCTTTTCCTATTCATTCTCCTCACATAACACGCATCCCAGAAAAAAAAATACTTTTTCCAACCTCAACTAAACACGTCCGGAGCCATTCGAGCCTATTGTTCTTTCACTGTTGGTGGTTGGTTTCCTTCACCCCTGTTTAAAGGCAGCCACAATGTATCGAAAAAGTGACCTTAAGGCAATGATTGCTATGAAATGAGCCATAACCATTGTGGAAAATAGCTTTAAGCTAAGGCGCACCTCAAGCTTGAGGCCGAACATAAGCAAAATAAAAGTATTTTTTTTCTCTCTCCTACTCCACAAGATTTTTATGCTTCCTCTCCCACAAAAGCAGTTACAACTCTCGTGCGGGTCCTATCTTATAGCTCATTTTAGACCACAACATTGTGCAGATTGACATAACTAACCATTCATGGGCCATACTTAAGTTCACAATACACCTTTGCCATGCATTGAGCTGAGATGCGATGACGAGGGATCATTGCCAATATGACCTTAAGGGGAATCTTTATGCCTGGTGGCTATAACTATTACTATCCCCACAATATGTTAATGTTTGCTGCAAATCAAATGTGGATCCCACTTAAAGGGAAAAGCACATCCATATTCAATTGTAAGAGAGGGGAAAATATGATGAGAGTTGAGAGAAATATTTCTTTATTTCTTGTAGTCACATCTTAAGCTTAAGGCTAGCTTTACAAATTTGTGTCCTTAAGATGCATATCCACCATGGTTATTGCTCTAGCATTTACTGCTTAAGGCCATCTTTTTGCAACATTGTAGCTGCCCAACCAAAGCCGTGGTTGTTGAGATAGCGCACCACCATTTAATTTGGTCACTGCAAGGTCTCCCTCCATCTTTGCTTTCAGCTAGCTGCAACGATGGATCGAGCCAGTGACTGTGCAGTACCGTACCACACAGAATACATCTGCAACAACACAGGACCGAACTAGCTAGGGTACTGTGCAATGAGCCTAGCTCTCATACACATGGATTATTTTACTGGTTGGTACCTGGTGGTTGGTTTCCTTCACATCATACGCTACAGATGCTGACTGAAGAAGGAGAGAGTTTGCTGATTCAAACTCAATCGATCGCTCAACGCCATCGGTCCAAAAGGACAAGCATGTTATTATCGCTGTGAATCTGAGGACTTGATCAAGGAATCGAAAAAGGAAAGTTAGATTTTTATCTTGATCAATGCAATGTTTTCTTTTTCATGCTTCGGAAAAAAGGGATTTTTCTTCTTAATTTTGGGCTAGTTTCATACACCAAGGTCCGTTAAGAAGCACTACATATAGTTCAGAACATTTCCACTTTTTGCAAATCTGAAAATGTCCCAGCAATGAAGAATGTAATGTGAGTAGTCTACACGGTCTAGTTAAAACGCAAGGGAAAGGGACATGCATGCATACCATTATTTAATTGATATATCAGTCATTAATTCCCACTGTTTTTTACCCTCTTAACGAAATGCATAGGGACATTTTTGTTTCTACTCTTCTCCCTCGGTACGACCTCTGCACCAAGGGCGCGACACGGCTGCACGAGACGACGATCGAATCACTTTTGATTGGACATGGCACGTGCGTAGTAGATGTAACGGCGTCGCTGTTACTTTCTAGATTCTGGTCACCGTGTACGATGGTCACTAACTAACTAACTAACTAACTAACGAGTAATGAGTTATTACCAGTTTACCACGTGCACGCCAAGTGCAAAATTACTGTCAATTGGCATCTCAACAAGTAAACACACTTGTCTTTGCATTCCTTCTTATTTGATGATGTCATCCTTCACTTGACTGGCTTCCAAACCATAGAGGCTTCTCTTGCTGTCGTTTTTTATTTCTAATTTCGAGCGGCAAGAGATATTGCAACTTGCAAGCACATGCAGGTGGCCGGCGGCATGGCGCCGCATGTTTTTCATTTGCAAACTATGCAGCAGCCCACGTGTCTTCGCAATTCAAATAAGCCGCTGCCGGCTGGCCCACAATATAGAAGCAAAGCCGCCGGGGCAAATTGACAATCCCCCGCTTAGGCCACTGGGACCTAGTAGTAGCGAACTTAATTAGGCAGCATATACATCCCGCTTAGTACAAGATTACAAATTTACAATCCATCTCACATGGAGAAGTCCTCAAAATTCAGGAAGATATGAAAAATAAAAAAGGTCATAACCTGGACGTTTCTGGTCAAAAATATGAATTTGTTTACTAGAGTGAAGCCATTGAGGTGCAATATTAATCAATGCCCATGTCCATTTTGACCTCATAGCCCTCCTCCTAGTCAGCAAGTTTCATGTATGTAGACATAATATTCAACTAGCAGTACATAGCATTTTTATTATAAAAAATTAAAAAATCTACAAAGCATGATTTATATATTAGCCTTGACATACCAATCCACAAAAGGCAGGAACAAGCAGATGCAGAACTTTCAGTAATGGTACCAATTCAATTCTAGATAGAGTTAACCCCAGTTTCAAAAATGAAGCCAATGCAAAACAACAATAGACAGACTGAAATTTCAGTTATTCAGTAGGATATAATTTACAGCCAAATTATAATTGGCCCTAAATTAAACAGTTACTAAAAAGGCAAAGGGTTAATTGGTTCTCAAAAGAACTTTTAATATGCTGCATATCACCAAGGAATTCCAAACAGATTTCCTCCAGTTACCAGTAGAATGAGATAGTAGCAATACCATATAACTACTGCAATTTCCATTCTAACATTTCAAAGGCTAATGAATCAGATATTCTCTCAAAATGACATTGACTGAACCATGATGAAAAAGGTTCAGATCTGACTCCTATTTCAATCATAGTGACATTTTCAGAGAATACATCATTGCATAAAATGGCTTTATTAGTAATCTCAATGTCATTATATATTCTGAAATGGACGAAAATTTCAGTTGGGAGTATATCAACAAGATCCATACAATTGTGTCCAATTTTTTCAGAGACATATATTTAATGACGGAGGGAGTACATCAACAGGATCCATACAATTGTGTACAATTTTTTTCAGAGACATTTATTTAATGACGGAGGGAGTACATCAACAGGATCCATACAATTGTGTACAATTTTTTTCCGAGAACTCAATCGCAACAATAATATTTTCTTGAAATAATCCAACTCATTGGATTTTGTTTGCGAGCAAACAATTTGCACCCAAAAAAATTGAAGATGTCAATATAATGGTTCCTAAACTTGCTATTAGCAAAAGTATATCGCAATCAGGAAGTAAAATAGGTAACAATGAGTCTCACCTTTCAAAAGTTCAGGGTTTCCAAAGGTTACAATTATGTATGAACCTAGTATAGAAATGTCATGGATGCAAGATAGAGTTCATCATTATTTCATAACTAGGTTTCTATGAGAAATGGCACAATAGTTGTTTTTCTTACATTTCCCAGCTAAATTGAACACAACAAACAGTAATAGAAACTATCTAACATAATTTGCCTAGGCCTCTGCACATCGTGAGATTAGAGTATCGGTATAGAATGGCAATTGTTCATCGTCTATTTCCTAAAACATGACTTGAATAGCAAAATTTAATCTCTTGTAACATGGTAATGCTGCTAACAAAGCCATGGTGGCAGTTCACCAAGCACGGCGCCTCCTTCTCTGCATGCATCTTGCTGTGCAGTGGGCTTTGTCGCGCCACGAGGCCACGAGATGCGTGTTAGTGAGGGGAGAGGGCAGTGCGGACGCGTTGGGCTGAGTGGATTAGCCAAGTGGGGGGCTGTGGTGCGGGATAGTCCAATGGCTCAGCTTGCACCATTTGCATCCCTAATTACCATGCGGGTCGGGGTCCACAAACTTATTGGTGTCTATATAGATTCAAGTCTTTTGCATGGTGTCTACAGATTCTACTTGGCATCGCGTTAGGCATTTGTGAAATGACACCTACGTCATCCGATCCCTTCGTGCTTGCCCGTTTGGATCCGGATTGGATTGTGGAATCCGATTTAAAAGAAAAAAAAAACCGAAACCGATCCAAACGAAAGAGACTTCTAGGAGATTCTTGGCTTGTTCATGAAATCCAAGGCAACAATCCACTAGCATCTCAAAACGAGATTCTTGGGTTTTCTATATGCAAAAAGACTGTATTGTCCACTTGTCGGGTACCTACAAAAGGGGTACCCCAATATAGGCCCAAAACCGCTTGGCAACAAGACCCACGACGATATCAACCCAGCACCACGGCCCAGCAGAAGCCCACCATCGCAACAAGCCCTCGGGGCCATCCGGCTTGAGGCAAGCCATGAGCAGGCAGTTTCCGTCCCGCTCGAGGCTTGCCAACCTCGAGGGCGACCCCTACCCCCGAAGGGGTGTTTTCCGTCTCGTTCGAGAGTCGGTCAGCTCGAGCCTGCCATCCAAGCTCGAGCCCGCCCCAACGGGAAACGACGACACGCCGTGATTCGCCAGAGTCATGATGGCACGGTCAAAAAGCAGGATCACTGCTCCACGCCATCGCCAACTCTCCCGAGAAGACATCGGTCAAATCCAATCACCACAGTGAACTCTGAGCGCCATGCTGTACGTCGGGCCTAACCCTGCCAGGGGCACTGTGCCAACCACTCCGTTGACTTCGCTCTCCCGGTGACGCCCGGCCACCCTCGAAGGCAGCCTCGAAGGAGACGCGGACAGCCGCGCGCAAGGAATCATCCTCGACGCCGTAGACTTTCACGAGAAGGAAGTACATTACGTCACCCCCTGCCATACCGTCAGCATAGTTGGAAGGCGAGATTCCCGGTCGCGTGCAGCGCGGTATGGACGAACAGGGCACACCACGACAAACACATGTATTCGCACCCCTTCCCCTTGGTCTATAAAAGGGGAAGGGCAGCCCATGCAAAGGGAAAGCAAGCAACTGCACACGAACACCACGAGCTCAAATCTCTCACAGAACACACAAAGCAACCGCACACGAGCACCATAGCGAGGGACTTAGGAGCTTTTCTCCTTCTCCCACATTGCTTGTAAACCCCTACTACAGGCAATACACATCCCAGGTGCGTAGCACCATCGCTGGACGTACGGCCCAGTGGCCGGAACCAGGATAAAACCTCCGTCTCACACTCTCGCCATCAGGGAAACGGGTGGTTAGCATCGCAATCACTTGTCGGTTCCGGTGCGACCAAATCAGGCACCGACAGTTGGCGCGCCAGGTAGGGGGACTGCGCTGCGCTACCCCCGTTCCAATGGCGAACTCCCGTGAGGGACGCCCTCCGCTGGACGAGAGCAATCTGCTCCCAGCAGGGCTGGAGATCCGGTTTGGGAACCTGCGGTTCCAGACATGTGGCGACGACTACCACATGCGCATCCTCCAGGAGGATCCCAGTGACCAACCGGAGCCCCATCTTCCGGCGGCACCGCAACGGCGGAGTCGTCCCGGACCCCGCGCACGGCGAACGCGCGCTGCAAGGCGCGCCGCCGACGTCGGCAACCCCCATCCCGCGTGGGAAGGGGACGTCCTGCGGTCAGGGCCACGGGAGAGGGTCGCACCCTTCCTCCCAGAACCCATGTCCGCACCTCGCGCTACGACGGCGCATCCCTATCCCTACGGGCTACGCAACTCCGCAGATGCGTACGCCTCCACCATCCGCACCGCAATGAGTGCGTATCGCAACCAACCTGGTTGCCACCAAACCTCCGAGCAAGACTTCGCCGATCCTTTGCCTGGCGATCCCCACGCAGGGTTCGATGACGCACACGCACATATGCGTGCATACCTTGGTTGGGACTACTCAGGTCTCCGCGACCCAGAGGCCTTCATTGCCTTTCAAACGGCGGCGGATTACTGCTTCGGGTATTCCGATGACGAGTACGACCCGACCAGGGAGTGTTTCGTCATCAACGACGGGCAACTCAGCGAGGGATCAACGTCCGGTGACGGAGGCGGAGGAGACGACCAGGGCAACGATGATGGCGTAGATCCGATAGGCGCGGAGCCATCGGATCCATCGGATCACTTTCCTTCCGAGGACGAGCGGGATCCGCGCCACCGATCACGGGCTAGTGGTGACGTTTCGCCACCAGCACGCTCCAACCTCGAGCCGGCTAAACAAGGCAACGAGCACGGCACCGACGCCCGACAGGCGGGGCGAGTGGCTCAGGCCCGCATCCTCGCCGAGGGCGGAGATGACGAGCTTGCTCCCAGGACAAGCCAGAAGCTCATCGCAGCAGCGGCGCTGCTTCGAGCCATGCCGGAGGCAGCAACCCCCGAAGGGAGGAAGTTGCACCTCGAGGCCCAAAAGCTGGTCGAGACTGCCGCACGACAACATGCCGAGAGTTCGGCCTCCCGCCTTCGACGCTCCGCAGCCTCGAGGGGCGAACGAGGAGGAGAATCCTCGGTACGCTCGCCCCGGCCCAACGGCGGGGCACGAGCACACTCTCGAGGCAACTCTCGCCGCGACACGGCGCGACGCCACGCCAGCGAGCCACGCGCGCTCGAAGCACGAACGCTTCCTGCAAGGGAACCCGCGAGGTCACGCCTCCGGGACACCCGTGGCGCGGAGGATGACGGCGACGCTCGCAACACCCTGAACGAAATCAGGCGGCGAGATCAAGCCCAGCCCAACCAATGCAGGCGCACCAACGCTGGGTGGAACCGGGATGCGGCCCCGGAGCCTGCAGGCACGCGGGTGTTCAGCTATAACATCCGCACTGCTCCGATTCCCCCTCGTTTCCGACAGCCTACCACGATCACCAAGTACTCTGGGGAGACGGACCCCAAGGTGTGGCTCAACGACTACCGCCTAGCATGTCAGCTCGGCGGGGCCACAGACGACGCCATGATCATCCGCAATCTGCCACTCCACCTGGCAGATTCCGCGCGGACATGGCTCGAGCACCTGCCTCCAAACCGGATCCGCAACTGGGACGATCTGGTCGAGACCTTCGTAGGGAATTTCCAGGGCACTTACGTGCGCCCTGGAAACACGTGGGATCTTCGAGGGTGCAGGCAAAAACCTGGCGAATCGTTGCGGGATTTCATCCGGCGCTTCTCCAAGCGCTGCACCGAGCTCCCCAACATTTCTGATCACCAGATCATCCACTCCTTCCTCGAGAGCACCACCTGTTACAGCCTGGTGTGCAAGCTAGGGAGGAGCCCACCCCCCGACGCGAACCGGCTATTCGAGATAGCCTCGAAGTACGCGTCGGGGGAGGAGGCGGCCAACGCCATCTTCAACGACAAAAAGGGGAAACGCCCTGAGGAAGCATCCGCGGAGGATGACAAGGCGAAAGGCCCCTCGAAGAAGCGAAAGCACGGCAAGAAGGGGAAGAAGCCTCGAGCCCCCCGTGGGGCAGGCGACGCCGAGGACGAGGCCCTCGCGGTCGACCCTAACCACAAGGGACCTCGAGGTCCCCCGCGTGGTGGGGGCGTCTTCGACGACCTCCTCAAGAAGCCGTGCCCTTACCACAAGACCGCGGTCGCTCACACCCTCGAGCAGTGTGAGATGCTGCGGAAGTTCTACAACCGCATCCCTCGAAAGGATGCCGGTCCACCCAAGGATGGCGGCGCCAAGGATGACGACGGGTACCCTGAGGTCGAACACGTGTTCTTCATCACGGGAGGTCCCGCGGCTAACTTGAAGCCTCGACAGCGGAGGAAGGAGCGTAGGGAGGTCATGCTGGCCCAACCAGCGACCCCCTCGTACCTCGATTGGTCATCAGAGACCATCTCTTTTGGTCGCGAAGACCACCCCGATCACATCCCGAATCCCGGGCAGTACCCTCTCGTCGTTGACCCCGTCATCGGCAACACGCGCTTCTCCAAAGTGCTCATGGATGGTGGCAGCAGTCTCAACATCCTGTACGCTCCAACCCTGGAGCTTATGGGGATCGGCACCAGCGAGCTGCGGCCCAATAAATCCTCCTTCCATGGGGTTGCGCCTGGAAAGCGCGTCCAAACCCTCGGGCAGATCGATCTGCCTGTTTGCTTCGGAACCCCGGCGAACTTCCGTAAGGAAGTGCTCACCTTCGAGGTCGTGGGCTTCAAGGGAGCCTACCACGCCATTTTGGGAAGGCCATGCTACGCGAAGTTCATGGCCGTCCCAAACTACACCTACCTCAAGATGAAGATGCCAGGGCCTCACGGAGTCATCACGGTCGGCCCGACGGTCAAGCACGCTTACGTGTGCGACATCGAGAGCATCGAGCTCGCGGAGGCTCTCGCCCTCGATGAGACCCTCGTGGCAGACCTCGAAGCAATCGTCAACACGCTCCCTGACGCCAACGAACGGCAGCAGGGGAGCTTCGCGCCCGCTGAGGACACCAAGACTGTTCCCCTCGACCTTGACAGCCCCGATGGCAAGGTGTTGAGGATCAGCTCTTCCCTCAGTGACAAATAGGAAGTGGTGCTCGTCGACTGTCTCCGCGCTCACGCAGACATCTTCGCGTGGAGCCCCTCGGACATGCCAGGCATTCCGAGGGAGGTCGCCGAGCACTCTCTTGATATCCGCCCCCACTCCAAGCCGGTCAAGCAACGCCTCCGCCGTTTCGACGAAGTGAAACGGCGGGCGATCGGTGAGGAGGTACGCAAGCTTCTGGAGGCCGGATTCATCAAGGAAGTGTTTTACCCCGAGTGGTTAGCAAATCCTGTACTAGTGAAAAAGAAAAGTGGGAAGTGGAGGATGTGTGTAGATTACACCAGTTTGAATAAGGCATGTCCAAGAGTCCCGTTTCCTTTACCACGGATCGACCAAATCGTGGATTCCACAACAGGGTGCGAACTTTTATGCTTCCTTGATGCGTATTCCGGTTACCATCAAATCAAGATGAAGGAGTCCGACCAGCTCGCGACTTCCTTTATCACTCCTTTTGGTATGTACTGCTACGTTACGATGCCCTTCGGCCTTCGAAACGCCGGGGCCACGTATCAACGCTGTATGCTCCACGTCTTCGGGGATCATATAGGTCGTATCGTAGAAGCGTACGTTGACGATATAGTTGTAAAAACCAGGAAGGCGGACGACCTGGTACGCGACCTCGAGGTCGTGTTTGGCTGCCTCAGGGCGCACGGAGTAAGACTCAAACCCGAAAAGTGCGTTTTCGGTGTGCCTCGAGGGATGCTCTTGGGCTTCATTGTCTCAGAACGAGGCATCGAGCCCAACCCCGAGAAGGTCACGGCCATTCAACAGATGGAGCCAATCCGCGACCTAAAAGGCGTGCAGAGGGTAATGGGATGCCTAGCGTCCCTAAGCCGCTTCATCTCTCGTCTTGGAGAAAAGGGGCTGCCTCTGTATCGACTCTTGAGGAAGTCGGAGCACTTTACCTGGACCGCGGAGGCTCAGGAAGCTCTCGATCGACTCAAAACGGCGTTAACAAATACGCCTATCCTCACCTCACCGAAAGAGGGCGAGCCTCTCCTCCTCTACGTTGCGGCGACGACTCAGGTCGTGAGCACAGTCATAGTAGTGGAAAGGAACGAGGAAGGACATTCCCTGCCGGTCCAGCGACCGGTATACTACATAAGCAAGGTCCTATCCGAGACCAAGACGAGGTATCCCCACATCCAGAAGCTGATTTATGCCATCGTGCTAGCTCGACGCAAGCTGCGGCACTATTTCGAGGCCCACCCGGTAACCGTAGTGTCATCTTTCCCGCTGGGCGAAATCATCCAGAATCGTGAAGTTTCTGGGCGAATCTCGAAATGGTCGACAGAACTGATGGGGGAGACCCTCACCTACGCCCCGAGAAAGGCCATCAAATCCCAGACTTTGGCCGACTTCGTAGCCGAGTGGACCGATACTCAGCTCCCTCCCTCGAAATCCAGCCTCGATTGCTGGGAAATGTACTTCGACGGGTCAGTGATGAAAACCGGCGCCGGCGCCGGCCTACTCTTCATCTCACCCCGCGGGGAGCACGTCCGATACGTCGTGCGACTCAATTTCCCCGCGTCGAACAACATGGCGGAATACGAGGCGCTCCTTGCTGGCTTGAGAATCGCGCTCGAGCTCGGCATTAAGCGCCTCGACATTCGCGGCGACTCACAGCTAGTCGTTGATCAGGTGATGAAAGAATCGAGCTGCCATGACGAAAAAATGGCGGCATATTGCCAGGCGGTACGAAAGCTCGAAGACAAGTTCGACGGCCTCGAGCTCCACCACATCGCGCGAAGGTATAACGAGGAAGCCGACGAGTTGGCAAAAATCGCGTCGGGGCGAGCCACCGTCCCCCCGAACGTCTTTGCCAAGGACGTCAACGTACCCTCAATCACCCTCGCAGCCTCGACCAAAGCCTCGACAGCACCCGATACCCAGGCGTCCACCCTCGAACCCACGAGCGCGGAGCTCCTGGCAGACGAGGATGAGCCTATGGGGTACGAAGCCTGCTCAGGAGACGAGGACGGGGCGGAGGCAATGGAAATCGACGAGGTTCCGACGCCTCGAGATTGGCGGAGCCCGTACCTCGACTGGCTCGACGGAGGCGTCTTGCCTAACGATCGAACGGAGGCAAGACGCATAGCAAGGAAAGCTAAGCGGTTCCTCATCATCGAGGGGGAACTGTACCGACGGGGAGCCTCGGGAGTCTTGCAACGCTGCATCCCGATACCCGAAGGAAGACAGCTTATCCTCGATATTCACGCGGGCGTGTGCGGACATCACGCCGCCCCACGAACCCTCGTAGGAAACGCCTTCCGACAAGGCTTCTACTGGCCCACAGCCGTGGCAGACGCCACGAAAGTGGTACGAACCTGCGAAGGGTGCCAGTTCTACGCGCGCAAAACGCACCTACCCGCTCAGGCGCTGCAGACCATCCCCATTACATGGCCTTTTGCCGTATGGGGCCTCGACCTTGTCGGGCCTATGGCAAAAGCGCCCGGGGGCTTCACGCACCTGCTGGTGGCGATCGATAAATTCTCCAAATGGATCGAGGCTCGGCCCATCAGTAGAATCAAGTCTGAGCAGGCGGTGCTCTTTTTCACCGACATAATCCATCGGTTCGGGGTTCCCAACTCCATCATCACCGACAACGGTACGCAGTTCACAGGAAAGAAATTCCTGAAGTTCTGCGACGATTTCCACATCCGAGTAGATTGGTCCGCAGTGGCTCACCCACAGACAAACGGCCAAGTAGAGCGCGCCAACGGCATGATTCTACAAGGCCTAAAGCCCAGAATTCACAACAGATTGAAGAAGTTCGGACACAAGTGGGTTCAAGAGTTACCATCGGTGATTTGGAGTCTGAGAACGACCCCGAGCAGAGCAACAGGGTTCTCCCCATACTTCCTCGTTTTCGGGGCAGAGGCCATCCTCCCCACGGATCTGGAATATGGGTCCCCTAGGCTCCGAGCTTACCAGGAGCGGCAAAACTGCCAGGCTCGAGAGGACTCGCTCGACCAAGTCGACGAGGCTCGGGACGTGGCTCTTCTCCACTCGGCGAGATACCAGCAGAATCTGCGTCGACAACAGGCTCGAAGGATCCGGCGCCGAGACCTCTGCAAAGGAGACCTCGTTTTGAGGCTTCGACAGGACAATCGAGGGCGGCACAAGCTCTCACCCCCGTGGGAGGGGCCGTACATCATCGCCGAGGTCCTCAAGCCCGGAACATACAAGCTAGCTGACGAGGAAGGGAACGCCCTCACGAACGCCTGGAACATCCAACAGCTACGTCGTTTCTATCCTTAGAGTGGTCTCATGGCCCTCGAAATCTTCGCACATTCTCTAGTTTTGTACAAGTGTTTTGAATCAAGTGTCGATATTTTTACCTCCACGGTTTGGAAGAAAATAAAACGAACTTTTATTCCTTTCAAGCTTCGAGGTAGGCTTGACTCTACCCTCGGTAGAGCCATTCCTCCCTCGGGGGCTACTCGGGGGCTAACCCCCGAAAAAATCGTCACTTTTCAAAACTTGTCCTTTGCGAAACCTCGAAGGAAACACGCTAGGCGTGAATCACGCAGGGGCAGGGCCGTCTGGGCCGAGTGTCCGCCCACGCCTCGAGGCTACGGCGACACCTCACTTCCCTCCGCCTAAGTCATTCACGATTCGAGCTATCCTAGCGGCGTTCTCCCTCGAGGCACAAGCATCGGACTAGCGCACGTCGCAAAGACATCGCACCAAAATCAAACATCACGATTACAACGAAACGAACGAAGTTCAACAAGTGTTTCAGTCTTACACAAACAAAAAAGAAAAAGGCTAAAAAGACTCTGAAACTAATTCTTTATTTTTGGGCTCGATGGCCCGAAGATTTTCAGGGTTCACCCCCGCCGCCAAGGTCGTCCCAGCCGCCATCCTCTTCACCAGGGAAAAGGACAGCCTCGAAGTGGCCGGCCAACACCCGCGCCGTCGCATCGGCAGCAGCGTCGGCCTCCTCCATCGCCGCCATCGCCTGCTCGTCGTTGAGATCGTCGTCGATGACGTACCCAGCGGCGAGCCTCGAAAGGTCTGCCTGGTAGTGGGTCGTAACCACCCCAAGCGCCTTCCGAACGCCGAGCAGAAGGGCCTCCTTCACGCGCGAGACGACGTGGCCCCCGAGCGCCCGAACGCGGCTCGCGAGGGTGCTCCCCGACTGCAGGCCAGGACCAGCAATCTCGCTGCAAGCGGCCGAGGCCGCCTGCACGAGCTCGTCGAGCTCGCGCTGGGTCTCCACCTGCGCCACCAGCACGGCCTCCTTCGACTCGGTCTCGGCTTGAAGCGCCTGCTTCAATACTGCACCAACGAAGTTAGTCAGAAACGAAAAAACAACAAGCGAAAAGGGTCAGAGCTCGAGCCAAGTCAGCTTACCCTCGACCTGTCCCTGCGCAGCCTCGAGGGCCCTCTCCACCTCCTGGGCCCGCTGCTTCGCCTCTCGAGCCTGCCGCTCCGCCGCGGCCCGAATGGCTTGATCCTGCTCGAGCCGGTCTCGAGCCTCGACCGTGAGACGCCGCTCCTCCGCGACTGCGAGCTCCGCCGCACGACGCGCGGCCTGCTCGTTCTCCAGCCAGGTTTGGCGGTTCGCGAGCTGCTCGCGGAGGTCGCGGACCGAGTCCTCGAGGGCAGCGATGACTTTGCCCTTCCCCTGAACCTGGTCGAGGGCCCGGTCCAGCTCGCGGTTGCGAGCCTCGAGCGCCCCGGACAAGCGACGGAGCTCAAACACCAACTCCGCGATCTGATCGTTCTTCTCGGTCGCCTGTCTGCGGAGTTGCTGCAAAAAGGAGAAAGAGATAAGCCTCCTTGAAAAAATTAAGGCATGGCGAAAATACCACCTTCACCGAAGGCGTACCTGGAACACCTTGCCGGCATCATCGTGGTGGCGGAGGATGTCCTGCAACGCCCTGCGAACGTTCGAGCCATGTGTCGACTGGACTTCCCACAGAGCCTCCTCCGCCACAGCCTCGTCGACGAACAACGGGGGCAGTACGCTGCGGGCCTGCCACATCTCCGCGTGTCCACGGGCATGCGCCTCGTAGGACCAAGTCGCCGATGGCCCTGGCTGAGCCGTGATGAGGGTCGATGGCGCGGCCCCGCTACGCTCGCGCCCCTGCGCCACGGGGGCCCCAACCCCCAGAGCCTCCGCCAACTCTGACAGGTGGGGAAACCCGCCACCATGGGTTCGACTTTGTCCCCCCTCATGCGGAGGGACCTCCGCGGCGTCCGCCTCCACGGGCGCCGCAGACTGCTCCTCGACCCGAAGAGCCTCCCCAGGCGCGGGGTTGGCTTCCTCGGGCCGAGCCACCTCGGTGTGGGCCTCGACCGGGCCCTCGAGGAGCTGAGGCGGCCTTGACCCCTCGAGGACCGGAGGCGCCTCCTCGCGCGGCTGTCGCCCGCCCTGCAGCCCCGCCTGGGCATCGAAAAACGCAACGAAGTCCTGCACGACTTCGTTCGTCGGGCCCAGGAGAGGCGAGGACGGATGCGGCGTCGAGCTAGGCCCGACCTTGAGGGCCTTGGTCGGCGCGAGGGAAGGCGTGCTCCGCCCCCCGGACCGACCGCGACTGCAACGCAAAAGAGGGACGGTTAGAGCCAAAGACGAAACGACACTAACAAGCGAACAACAAACAAAGCTTACCGCAGGAAGGGGAGTTTCCGCTTTAGCCTCGAGGCCGAAGCGGGAGCTGCCCCCGGGACTTCACCTCCCGTGGCCGCAACGGTCTCCCCTCGAGGAGTCACCCTCGAGGCCTCGTCTCCCGTAGAGACGATGGTCTCCCCTCGAGGGGTAACCCCCGAGACCTCCTCACCCCTAGTAGAGTCAACGGGCTCTACTTGGGGGACCTCCACCTCCGGCCCACGCGCCGGGGCCTCCTCGACGGCGCTCGGTTGCGCCGGGGCCTCCTCGACGACGCTCGGCCGCTCGGGGGCTTCGCCTCCACCCCGGGGTTCCTCGAGGGCAGCCGGTGCTGCCCCCGATGGAGCCTCAGAGGAAGGCCCCGCGGTCGACGAAGGGGCCTCGTCTTGACCCTGGGCTCCTTCAGGAACCACCGCAGCCTCGACGGAGGGCGCTGCGATCGATGGCGGAGTCCCGAGGTCAACGACCGCTTCGCCACCACCCCCAGACGCCGCGGCGGGGGCAGGCCCACCGATGCGAAGCTCGAACGGAGACGGGCTCCTCGCCCCGCCATCCGCATCAGATCCCTCGGGATCCGTGGAGGACTCCGGCGCAGGGATCGGAGAAAGTCCCTGCCTCGCTCGCTCCCGGTTCTCTGCCTCGAGCTTCTGCCTCTTCCGCTCCTTCCGCTGCGCTCGAGCCTCCCTCCGAGTCTTGGCCGCCTTCGCCTTCTCGGCGAGGGCGCGGTTGACGGCCTTGTCCTCGGGGAGCGGGAGTTTGCAGTAGGGGCCACGCAATCCGCCCTGCGACACGCCACTCTCGAGGTCAGAAACGCGAAAACGATGCCAAAAGAGAGCAAAAGCAAAAATCGAGGGTCGCTCACCAGACTCACGTAGCCATCATCGGGCCGCATCGGCACCGTCCACGGGTCGTCGACCAGCTTGTCGACGGTGCGCCGTGCCCGCTGCACGGCGGTGGCAACGGGCAACGGCTCCGCCGCCATCACCGTGCCAGTGAGGTCGGTGCCAGGCTTCATCTCGTGCAGCGCGAGCCTCCGCCGCATAAGGGGAAGCACGCGCCGCCGATGGAAGTTGGCGACGACCGTGCCCGCGGTGAGGCCGCGCCTCGAGAGACGCTGGAGCGCGTCCACCAGCGGCTCGAGCTTGTCCTTCTTCGACCGCGGCGAGACGCCGAAGTACCAGTTGGGATGCCGCTCCGTCAGCAGCAGGCCGGTGTAGGGCGGCAGGTGTCCTCCGTCGTTGCGGAGGTAGAACCACCCCTTATCCCAGTCCTGGTTATTGGAAACCATGACGCTCGGGATGTAGAGGTCCTTGCGCCCCTTCCGAACTTGAATCGTTAGGCCGCCGGCGCGAGCAGGACGACGAACCCCCCTGGAGACAAACTCCGAGAAAAGCTCGCCGGTGAAGAGGTGGCACCAAAGGTCCCAGTGGGCCTCGATGCCGAGATACCCCTCGCAGACGGCGACGAAGACCGCCGCCTGCGAGATCGCGTTCGGCGAGAAGTTGTGCAGCTCAACCTGGTAGTGGAAGCACAACGCCCGCATGAACCGACCCACCGGGACTCCAAAGCCCCGCTCGTGGAAGCGAGCGAAGCTAACGACGTAGCCCTTCGGTGGATCGGGCTCCGAGACGGCCCCAGGCGAGATCCACACGGGCGGCTCGCCGTCGACATTGGGTGGCAGCACCCCGACCTCCACCAGGCCGTCCAGGCAGTGCTTGGTGGCGTTGGATGGTTTCCATGGCGCGGGATCAACAAACTGAACGTTCTGCGCCATGGCAGCAAAGGGGGGCGCAAACAGAGGAAGAAGAAGAAGAAGGCGAGAGCCGAGGGTTAGGGCTAAGGCAAGAAGAGCTGAAGGCAAAGGCGAAGGCGCTGAGGGAGGCGTACCCTTGGCCGAAGCGCCACCGCGCTATTTATAGCCCCCATGGGGCAAGGCGCGGCAGCGCACCTGCCTTGACAGCACCGAGGCTGACAGCAGAGCCCACTCCGGGAGAGGTAACGGCGCGGCCCACGTCAACCGCGCAATGAGTAACTGCGCCGTAAAGATCGAGGAGTCTGGCGCGGCGGGACGTGCGGTCGTATCAAACTGCGCCCGCACGCCTCGCCTGAGAAAACGCGCCCACTCCCCCCACGATCGCACGAAAACGCGAAGTTTTCGCTGCGGTCATCATGACTCGCGGAAAACGAGGGCGCATTCGAAACGCCCACCCTCGAAGAGGGGACCTCGAAGCCCAGAAGCTCGAAGATACCCACTCGAGGGAAAGAGGTCTCGAAAAGCCTCGATACCCCGCGCGGAGCGGTCGATGCTTCCTCCTCGAAGTGAAGAAGCCATCATGCTACTGATCAGAGGTTCGAACCTTGGGCCCACGAAGGGTTTCGACAAGGGCCTCAGATCGATCGAGTTAGGGATAGTCGATGGTACCCTTGAAGCTCGAACGCTCGAGGATGCCAACCGATTATGTTCGAGGCCCGGCAGAGTGCCTAGACCAAGGAACCCCTCGAGGGGGAGCATCGAGCCCTCGATCTCTATCGAATGAGGTCGAGTTCCGTCTAGCATACTCTGCGAAAGGCTTCCACGGGCGTGTCCTATGACCACGAGCCTACCCCTATCGAATGGGGCATGGACGTCCGCTCGAACCACCCGTTACCAGCTCAACCAGGCATCCGTGGCTCGATCCCACCGAGGGAAGCACGGGTCGCCTCCCCCTCAGCACCCTCGAACAGGGAGCTCGAGGCACGACGAAAAGCTCAAAATCTCCCATACCTCGGGAGTAGTGGACGAACCCACATCTGAGAAAGCCGCGGATGTTCCGTACGTCACGCTGAGACCTTGAGAGAGTAACAACCACTCTCCCAAGGCCTCGGGGGCTACACCCGCGGGTGCGCTAGCGCGCCCCCACGGATTCTCGGAATTCACGAAGAAACGAAGGCCTCGAAAACCTCGGCAAGCTCCAACCTTCACAGGGCTAAACCTCATCCCTGTGAAGGCTCGGGGGCTACTGTCGGGTACCTACAAAAGGGGTACCCCAATATAGGCCCAAAACCGCTTGGCAACAAGACCCACGACGATATCAACCCAGCACCACGGCCCAGCAGAAGCCCACCATCGCAACAAGCCCTCGGGGCCATCCGGCTTGAGGCAAGCCATGAGCAGGCAGTTTCCGTCCCGCTCGAGGCTTGCCAACCTCGAGGGCGACCCCTACCCCCGAAGGGGTGTTTTCCGTCTCGTTCGAGAGTCGGTCAGCTCGAGCCTGCCATCCAAGCTCGAGCCCGCCCCAACGGGAAACGACGACACGCCGTGATTCGCCAGAGTCATGATGGCACGGTCAAAAAGCAGGATCACTGCTCCACGCCATCGCCAACTCTCCCGAGAAGACATCGGTCAAATCCAATCACCACAGTGAACTCTGAGCGCCATGCTGTACGTCGGGCCTAACCCTGCCAGGGGCACTGTGCCAACCACTCCGTTGACTTCGCTCTCCCGGTGACGCCCGGCCACCCTCGAAGGCAGCCTCGAAGGAGACGCGGACACCCGCGCGCAAGGAATCATCCTCGACGCCGTAGACTTTCACGAGAAGGAAGTACATTACGTCACCCCCTGCCATACCGTCAGCATAGTTGGAAGGCGAGATTCCCGGTCGCGTGCAGCGCGGTATGGACGAACAGGGCACACCACGACAAACACATGTATTCGCACCCCTTCCCCTTGGTCTATAAAAGGGGAAGGGCAGCCCATGCAAAGGGAAAGCAAGCAACTGCACACGAACACCACGAGCTCAAATCTCTCACAGAACACACAAAGCAACCGCACACGAGCACCATAGCGAGGGACTTAGGAGCTTTTCTCCTTCTCCCACATTGCTTGTAAACCCCTACTACAGGCAATACACATCCCAGGTGCGTAGCACCATCGCTGGACGTACGGCCCAGTGGCCGGAACCAGGATAAAACCTCCGTCTCACACTCTCGCCATCAGGGAAACGGGTGGTTAGCATCGCAATCACTTGTCGGTTCCGGTGCGACCAAATCAGGCACCGACACCACTCAAGAAGTGGTAGTCAGATGGAAGCAAAATGCATACAACATCCGGATAGTATAATCTAGGATCCAAACAAAGTTGATTATCACTATTCAGAATTTATATTTTTAAAATCACTATTTGTAATCTTGATTCTCATAATCCTTTGTGGATCCAAACGCAGCCTTAAGCACCGTTTGCGGATCCAAACACAACTTTATGGTGAGTTTAGATTGGGGAAGTTAAAGAAATACAATGTAGCACCTTTGTTTTTTTAGGCAAAACACAAGAACTTTACTCATTGATAGAGGCAAGATCAAAATTCTTGGATGCCACCTCCGAAAGACACACTGGGAGATGATCAGACCAAGAGAACACACGATTATTACGGGGAGGCTTGCTTGCACAGCAGTCAGCTACACAATTTGTGTCCCTTCTAACAAAAACAACTGAAAATAAACTAAAGGACTTGCCTAGCTCTTGTATGTCCTGCATAAACCAGCAGCTGCGATTCTACCAGTGTTAGGTTATTAGGGTCGAGCACCACTTTATCACAACCCATTGTTGATGCCAGAAGAAGACCATTTCTTGCTGCAATAGCCTCAAGGTAAGCACATCAGGAAGATTGTCATACCATCGAGCCTACACACACAACACCCTTCCATGACTATCTCGCACAAACAACGGCCACTAGCACATGGCCACTAGTACTCGCAACAGAGGCACCATCAGTATTCACTTTGACCCACGGGGCTTCTGGTGGTTTCCATCTGGCTGGCGTTTTCGGACGAAGAACAATAGTGTCTACATTGATGCACACCAAGTCTTCAACCATTTCTACAATATGTCTGACAGCAGCCCCTGTATTCCAGTTAGCTTTGCCATGGCTCCTCGCATTCCTCCCTAACCAGAGAGACCATAAATCACATATAACACAGGGATGCATCCCCCAGATCACACACATGCCCTTCCAGGAGATCTTTGGTCCATGACACCGAATGCAACCGTGGAATATTTTTTGCCGGTCATTGTCTTCACTGCCTCCCAGAATCTGTGCACGAAAGTACACACAAAGGCAATGTGATACAGAGATTCACATGGGTTACCACATGCCTCACAGTGACCCTCCTTTACGACATGCCTTCTTTTTAATTCCACTTTTGATGGTATAAAATTGTTGAGAGGATCCGCCACCAGAAGATCCTAAATTTGGGCGGAATTTCCATTCTCCATAAGATCTTCCACCAACGAGCATCATCTGATGAATTCACTGTATTCTCCCCCACTTGCTCCGTTTGGAACTGCAGTGATTTAAGTAGCCTATAGGCTGACCTCACAGAGTATGTCCCTTTCTTCTCCAGCAGAGCCCAAGCAAAAATATCCCGTTGCATATGTACCCTATGTTTCAATTTTAGAATTTCCTCCGCATATGTATGCATGAAGGAATCCCTGATGAGCTGTTCATTCCAGTTCTGATTATTGGACATAAACAGATCATTGACCGTTGAAACATTTGCTTCATTAAGATGAACACGAGGCTTCATAGAAAGAATACCTTGTATCCAATTATTCTCCCAAATATTCAGAACTGAGTGACCCGGTCTGACTCTCTTGACAATCCCCTTCTTGATAAGAGTGTTTTGTGACGGAAATGAATAATAAGAAGCTTGATAAGTATAAAAAATTTGTTGATGAATAATGAAAAGTGGAATAATCAAAACACAACTTTAAAATGCTTTAAAAAACGAAGGATATACTCCCTCCGTTCCAAAATATAGGTCGTTTGACTTTTTAAGCCCCAACTTTGATCGTTCGTCTTATTCAAAAAATTTTAAAAAAATATCATATATTTTGTTATGGCTAGCTTTAGTAATAAATGAATTTCAAGAATCACCTAAATTTGACTATATTTGTACAAATATTTTGAGTAAGACGAGCGGTCAAACTTGGGACTGAAAAAGTCAAATGACCTACATTTTGGAACGGAGAGAGTAGCTACGTAGGTAGAGCCAATGATGCACTGTACGCTGGCGGTGGCGCAATAGAGAGAAAGTTAGCAACGTCATGTTTTGGAGGAAAAAAAAGCAAGATCATCGTTAACACCTCAATCGGTTGGCTGCCGCGCAAAATCGATTAAAAGGAACCATTTGTTTCGGGCTGTGTGCAATTGGGTAACATCTTCAACCAACTGGTCATTCGAACTCTTCTTCTAAAAAAAAATCATGTTTTGAGCTGAGCTGAAAGGGTTTTCTTAATATATTTCATTTCAATTTTTAGATATTGAAAGTATATCATTACAATTCGACTAATTGGAAATTTACCATTACAATTCAACGAGTCCCTTAACTTACCTTTATGTATGCATTTCACGACACATGGCCTACTTGTTAGCGAGGCATTGCAAAGAGATGGACCAAGGGCGATTTTGGCAATACGAAAATACGATAGCCTGCAGGTGGGCCAAGTGTCGTGTAAAATGTACACAATGGCAAGTTTCAATGACTAGTTGAATTGTAATGGCAAATTTCTCATTTAATGAATTGTAATGGTATATCTCTGATTTCTAGAAATTGAAGTGACATATATATATAAAAAAAACCTTTAAAAAATTATGATCTGGCCCGACACGTGGCTAGGTCCACGTCGCTTTCGGGTCCGACCCGAGCCGAGCCTCTTCCGGTCCAGTCGCATCCGACCGCGCGGCCTCCCCTCCCCTCCCTCTCTCGCCCGCTCGCCGCCGAGCCCGATCCCACCCGAGCAGCTTCCCCCGCCCCGCCGGCGCCCGATCCGGCCGGCCCGGCATGTACCAGTGGCGCAAGTTCGAGTTCTTCGAGGAGAAGGCGGCCGGCCGCGGCGGGGGGTCGTCCGCCGCCGTGCCGGCCGAGATCGCGGGCCACGTCACCTGCTGCTCGGGCGGCCGCGGCCGCGTCGCGGTGGGCTGCGACGACGGCACCGTGGGCCTCCTCGACCGCGGGTTCCGCCTCTCCTACGGCTTCCAGGCCTACGCCTCCTCCGCCCTCTTCCTCCAGCAGCTCAAGGTACCCACTCGATCTGATGCGGCTGGATTCTTCCCCGCTTCGGGGAGCCGTTGAATTTGCCGATAGCTTTCTTGTTACTTTATACTATGTATCAAATCAGTGTTGTACACTCGTGGGTCGTGTGGAATTGGGGTGCACTAGAATAAAAAAGAAAAAAAAACATTGGCATTTTTCATCTTACTACTTGGAATTAGCTGCTCAGTATGACCAACTGACGTTAGGCTGTCCAATCTTACATGAGCCTTGCACTGAACTGAGTCCCTGAAGCAATGCCCCAAAATCATATCTGAAATTGGACACGCATCGTGTTGAATTAGTTGATTATGGCTACATTTAACATCAACCATTTCATTTGTTTTGTCATATTGAATTCCCTATTTTTGGTGGAAAATGCATTTCGGTGCCAGTACCAAGGTTCAGTTTGCTAATCTGTGTATTACCTGTTACTGCAGTTTGAAACATTTATTCGATGTATCATTGTGATATAAACTCAGCTACATAGTTTACTCAATCAATGACTTATTTGTCTATGGCCAGCAAAAAAATGTTCTTGTCACGGTTGGAGATGACGATCAGTCATCTTCGCAGTCATCGGCAATATGTCTAAAGGTTTTTGACCTTGATAAAGTGCAAGAGGAGGGATCAAGTACAACAAGCCCTTTCTGTGTTCAAATTCTGAGGGTCTTCACTGATCAATTTCCTCAAGCAAAGGTAAATTATCCTAGTGCATTTTTGACCCCAGAGTAATACATTCCAGATAATCTTTATTATGACGATTTGTATATAATATACGTATGTTAACATATGTTTCCAGTTTAATTTTCTTATTTTCTTACTTTGCAGATTACATCATTTATGGTTCTAGAAGAAGCACCACCTATACTGTTGATTGCCATTGGACTGGACAATGGATTCATTTATTGCATCAAAGGAGACATCGCCCGTGAGCGTATTACCCGCTTCAAGTTGCAGGTTGAGGCTGCTTCAGATGGCAGCACTAGTTTGCCTATCACTGGTCTGGGTTTCCGAATTGAGGGGCAAGCACATCAGCTTTTTGCTGTAACTCCTAGTTCTGTATCCTTGTTCAGCTTGCATGTTCAACCACCAAGGAGGCAAACACTTGATCAGATTGGTTGTCAGACCAATGCTGTGGCAATGAGTGACCGAATGGTAAGGATAGTTTTGCACATGTACCTCTGCTAATTTTCTAATCATATAGCTTTATGGGTTCAAGTTATATTTTGGGCAATGCAATGTGGTTTAGGACTTGTTTGGTTAGTTGCATGGCTTACATATAATTTAGGCAGGTTAGGATGCAGTTCATGTCTAGAAGAAGTTTATTGGCAGGAACTTTTTCGTTAATTAGTCTAGCTTCAAATTTGCTTCAACCTGCCAACTAAAAGCTGTTGCAGCAACAGCAAACCCTGTGGCATATGATACCCTTGGCATGTAATGTGCGTGCATTGTCCAAATAGTGGTATTAAAAGAGAATTCTAATCCACAAAATCACTATCCAATTGGTTACAGATGCTGACCATATGGTTTTATCTGCAAGACATTGTATACACTAAAATTTAGTAAACTTTAATCTGGTTCTATAGTTTTTAGCAAACAGTTACTTTCTTGCCCATGTACTTCTTTATCTATCAGTGACTGTGTTCTAATATTTGTGTCCCTATAATTTTACTTTGTAGCTCCAAACCTTATTTATTCAATAAATTCAATTGGCAGGATCTGATTATTGGAAGACCTGAAGCTGTCTATTTCTATGAAGTTGATGGTAGGGGTCCTTGCTGGGCATTTGATGGTGAGAAAAAGTTCGTAGGTTGGTTTCGGGGCTATTTACTTTGCATTATTGATGATCAGAGAACTCAGAAGGGTACCCTTAATGTTTATGATCTTAAGAATCGGCTGATTGCACATAGCATGCCTGTGGGGGATGTTTCACACTTGGTCTGTGAGTGGGGTTATATTATTCTTATTATGGCTGACAAAAAAATCCTGTGCATTGGAGAGAAAGACATGGAAAGTAAGCTGGATATGTTGTTCAAGAAAAATCTTTATACAGTTGCAATCAATCTTGTACAAAGTCAGCAGGCGGATCCTGCTTCGACTGCTGAGGTGCTGCGTAAGTATGGTGACCATCTGTACGGGAAACAGGAATATGATGAGGCTATGTCCCAGTATATCCACACTATTGGTCATCTTGAACCATCATATGTTATACAGAAGTTCCTTGATGCAAAGCGCATCTATAACCTGACAAATTATTTAGAGAAGTTACATGATAGAGGGTTAGCGTCCAAAGACCACACCACCCTTCTGTTGAACTGCTATACCAAATTGAAAGATGTGGAGAAACTTAACGATTTCATCAAAGATGAAGACGGGATAGGTGAAATCAAATTTGATGTGGAAACTGCCATAAGAGTGTGCCGTGCTGCTGGATATCATGAACATGCTATGTTTGTGGCAAAAAAGGCTGGGAGGCATGAGTTGTACTTAAAGATTTTACTTGAGGATCTGGGCAGATATGATGAAGCACTGCAATATATATCTGGCCTTGAGGCAAATCAAGCAGGTCTTACTGTAAAAGAATATGGGAAGATTCTTGTGGAACATAGACCTGCCGAAACAGTTGAAATACTGTTAAGGCTCTGTACCGATGTTGGAGATCCTACAACAAGAAGAGGTTCAAACAGCATGCATTTGCTTACGGTACCATCGCCAATGGATTTTGTGAATATTTTTGTGCACAGCCCACAATATCTGATGGAATTTCTGGAAAACTATATCAAAGCAGTAAAGGATTCACCTGCACAAACAGAAATTCATGACACCCTTCTGGAGCTATATATTTCAAATGATTTGAGCTTCCCATCTATCTCACGAGAAAATGGCTTTGAGAATCACAGTATCAAAGAAACAAAAGGTAAAGAAACTGCAAATGGCTATAAGTCAGGAACAAGGGACAAAGCAAATCTTGGAAAAGAAGGTACTAAAATAGCAAAGGATATTGCTGATAGGAGAAACAAAGGGCTTGCTTTACTCAAGTCTGCTTGGACACCTGAGATGGAAGATCCTTTATATGATGTTGATCTTGCTCTTATTCTTTGTAATACACATGCATTCAAAGATGGGTTGCTCTTTCTATATGAGAAACTAAAACTTTACAAAGAAGTTATTAGTTGTTACAAGCAAGCTCATGATCATCAAGGTTTAATTGCTTGCTGCAAGAAGCTTGGGGACTCATCTCAAGGAGGGGATCCATCTCTGTGGGGTGATCTGTTGAAGTATTTTGGGGAGCTTGGGGAAGATTGCTCCAAAGAAGTTAAAGAAGTCTTGACCTACATTGAAAAGGAGGATGTTGTACCTCCCATTGTTGTGCTACAGACACTATCAAAAAACCCATGCTTGACGCTCTCAGTTGTCAAGGATTACATTGCTCGCAAACTAGAGCAAGAATCAAAGCTAATTGAAGATGATAGAAAGTCCATTGACAAGTATCAGGTTAGTAATTTATTTGTGAATTTGTTGTGTTCTTTATTTCCCATTGCCATTATGAGTTCTTTTATAACATCTAGGAGTAGATAAGAAAATGCAATGCAAACGTAGTTTAAGATAAGCACATCGAAATAATTAGTACTGCTTAGTTCCTTGATAAATAAAGATTAAAGAATGATGATTTTAGATACAATGCATTGCAGGACCAACTTAAAATAAGTATGTGTGAATTGGTGTTTGGCTGCATCAAATATAGTTGAAAATATTGTTCTATATCCCCCCCTTGTACCCTGGAATCATGATATACTGTATATAGTAGATTGAGGTAGCATAGCATTCAGCAGCTACTCTCAGTTTTATCATGAAGTCCCTTTACATTTGAGGAAAAAGATTTTCTTTTATAGGAAAAGGATTTTGTATTGGATCATATTCTCACTGTTCAATGATTTTTTACAAGTTCTCTTATGCATACAATGGGATATTATTTAAGTTGGTTCTAGTTTATTTAATCATATCTGATAAACAACTCTTCATACTTACTTTAGATATAGTTATTTGTTTTCTAGTAATATACTAAAATATGATTCTGTACTCCAGTGATTCTAATGTCAAATACAGATGATAATATGGTAGGGCCTCCAGTTGTAGGCACATTGTACTTGGGTGCTCGCACCTCACAGTTGTGTGAGTGCCTCCCTAAATGGCTCTGATACTCTCCTTTCTTGACAATGGGGGATGTCTTAGCCCCATGTACCTCCTAAATGGTTCATTACTCTCCTTTCTTGAGATGTGAGTACCTCCCTAAATGGTTTGGTACTCTTCCTTGAGACGAAGGGGAATGTCTTCTCCCCGTGCTCGACTTTCCTTTTTCTTTTAATTTTGGGAGTATGAGAATGAAATCAGAATATATGATATGATTAAACTAGCTTCCGTTGTAGCAATGAAATTCTTGTAATTGACGATGACGGACACCCTTTACTTGAAGACAACAATGTCCTATTGATAATGCAAATTGAGCATGTCTAAAGATTAACAATCCGTCCTATAACAAGCGTGTGCACAAGTATTTTTTTTTTTCTTTTCCTTGCTTATGGAAGAGTGATAATCATAATCTTTTTCAGATGTAGCATGATTTGCAAATATTTGGAACTTTGTAACAACAATAAATATAATCTAGTACAATGATCAAAGTCGAACATGCTGTGAGTGAATACTATTTTACAGGAGGAGACAGAGTTGATGAAAAGAGAGATTGAAGATCTCAAGACAAATGCGAAGGTTTTCCAACTCAGCAAGTGTACAGCTTGTACCTTCACCCTTGATCTTCCAGCTGTCCATTTCATGTGCATGCATTCGTTCCACCTCCGCTGCCTTGGGGACAATGAAAAAGAGTGCCCAGAATGTGCACCTGAATATAGATCTGTTATGGAGGCAAAGCAGAAGCTAGAGCAAAACGCCAGGGACCATGACCTGTTTTTCAAGCAGTTGAGGAGTTCGAAGGATGGGTTTTCTGTCATCGCGGAATATTTTAGCAAGGGCATAGTCAGCAAGACAACTGTACCGCCCGAGAACGGACGATAGGGAAGGACCACTGGTACTGCTTGGCTTTGTATAGCATTTATATGGTGTTTGTTTCCTGCGTCCGTCAGTTATAGCAGGTTGAGGTACAGATAGCAAGTTTCCTTCATGTACCGGGTTATCCTATCTGGCCCATTTCATCCATGCTGTGAGTTTTTTTTGACATGGCATTGTAAATACTCAGTTTCCGGCAGTCCCTTTTTTTGGGACAAAATGTTGCTTAGACCGTGCTGCTCCTTCCAGCATTGAGTTTTGATGTTTGGTTTATGCCCTCTGTGTTTGACAGCAGAAGCATCATACAGATCATTGTTTCGTATGTTTCAGCAGATATCGTGCCTGCTTGGATTTTGCAACCCTATGTATCCCTGCCAGAGTTACTCATAGATATTCGTCCGCAATATGCATTTTGTGAGATCAAATCTGCACCAAATTTCTGTCGTACATTTAACTTCCCTCTTGGGGTTAGCAATGGTATTCACTGCCTGTGCTCAGATTGGAGGTAGAAAGCACTTTTTCTAGATGAATAGTGCACTGGAAAGCGTGTTCTGTGAGTGGGATGAATAGAAAAAACTTGTTGGAGAATATTTTTTTTGTGAATCTGAACACAGCCCTAACTTCTGCCATGTGAACCCTGAACATTCCTGAGTTGCTATTTGCAGTTGCAGCTTGATTGCCTGTGCTACAGAGTGCAGAGTAGCGCATGTGCTGGAAGTACGCCGGTCACAGGATCACACGTTTGGGTGTTCCCCCCTTGGTCCGTAACGCGCTACAGAGAAATTCGTTTCATGATTCGTCTGAACCGTGATCATCAAAGTCCTCAACTACTGCTGGCCCCATGAGAACATGCAGATGTTCCACATCCACTGGAACAAAACTTAAAAAGTATGTACGGGAAAAAGAAAGCACTATGGATTTGGAGCAGGGGACACAGGGGGATGGTAGAAGATCTAGGATCATCTGCGGCTAGATATAGTGCTAGCATGGGTATTCAAGGTATTATTCTTGCGCATACATTGGCAGAACATTGTACTCACACCATTCCAAATTAGGCTTTGCTAAGGTACTCTGAAATGACTGTGGACCGTTGATCTAATGATGTATTACCTCATAAGAGGTAATAGATTGAATGTTTATTATGTAATAAAAAAAATATTCCTCTAACTTCCCTGTATGTATGTGTATTAGATCTAACGTATTTTTCCACTATTATCTCAACGTGACAATAGTGTTCCTTTTTCCGTAAATGTGATGCTGAAATTTTCCTAAGAAAAACGTGGGTATATAAGTTAGATGAACCACGTAGCACATCTGTGTAGAATGCTCCCTTGATTGGAAAAAGATTAACGAGAGGCCTGAACATGGCGTGCAGACACACATATAGAAAATCATATATGTACATTTGTGTATTAGTGCATACATGTATATGTGTACACGGAATTTCTTTTTTATTTATAGGTGCCTATCCAAAACCTGGAGCGTGTGCCCCATGCATCACTGGTGCGGTACGTGCGTAGCTCAAAGTTGCACATATTTGCTTTTGGCACGACCGCAAAACACAACTGCACAAAAACGATAAGAGGAACGTGCCCGCGGGGAGGACGGGAGTTCCGGAGTGGCATCAACCGTTTGCGTGATTCATGGACGGTTTATTAGATTATAGCCATTTTTTATTTTATAAATTCTTTTATCTCCTAAAATCAGCGGTTAAGATTTGTTTGAACTCTTACCTCTTAAGAGGTAAAAGAAGGCAATATGGAGTACTATAGCAAAGGCCTTCCAAATTAGTATGATTAGAATCATAGTTTTTATGTTTATAGCATAATAACAAGACCCGTACACTTAGAAAACCTAAAACAACTTATAATTCAGAACGGAGGAGCACGATGTTAAGGTTAACCAAACACTTTGCCGGCGAAGGTGCGTATTTCATAATAACTGAGCCACACACACTCGGCTAGAATTCACGTAAAAGAATGTTGACACACGTGCATAGCGCTGTAGGATAGGGGGAGAAAAAAACAGCCGAAGGCACAAGGTTCGCAACCGGCGCGTCGCATGTGCCCACAGCCTTGCCCAGTGCCAGACATCTTCTTCCTTCCATCGGGGCTCCCCGTTTTGGAAGCGTACAGCTAGCTAGCGCACCAGGACGCCGCCGTCCTACTCCTCCTACTCGTGCCCCGCGCCTCCGCCGCCTATCCATCCTCCGTCCTCCTCACGGCGCGGTGCGGGCGGAGGCGGGCGTTGCGTGCGTCCAGAGCCCGTCCGTCCATGCTCCACCACCACCGGCCGGCCGTTCCCGACAAGCTCCAATCATACGAGGCACCCACACCACAGCACACCACCCCGGCGCGACAGCTCACGCGCGCTGCCCGCCCCTGGTTGGCCTCCACCGGGTCCGTCGACACATACTATACTACACCACACGCACGTCGCGTAGTACGCCATACACGCCTCAGCTACGCCAAGCAGGCGGCAGCCGCGCACTGACACACACACACACACACACGCCTCGCCCCCATCATCTCTGTCCCCCCGCGCCATTCGCCCACTCGTGTGACGCGGTTGCTCTGCGTGCGCAGAAGCTCCAAAGCACTCATGATGGCGGCACCGGCCACACCCAGCAGCAGCGCCTGATCGATCGATCGATCGAGCTCCCTCGGACGGGCAGGCAGGCATGCCAGGCAGCTCATCAATGGGTACGCCACTCGGGGCTCTCACCTCTGCTCCTCCTCTTCGTGTCTTCTTCTTCGTCTGCCTTTTCTTTTGCGTTCCCCTGCTTTTCAATTTCACCCCCTGCGATCTCGAGGTTCTTGCTCAGTCGTGTCGTGCCGCTATTCTTTCTTTGGGGGAACGGGGAAGCAGTAGCACTGCACATTGCCGTTCTTGGGCCCGTACTTGGAACTGTGCCTTCCTCGGTCTCTGCGAAAGCTGTTTCCTTCTCGCCCGTTTCTTTATCCCTTTGCCATTTTGAGCCTGCTAATCGGGCACATTCTACCCCCCATAGCATCCCCACTGTGATTTTCGGTTCCTTTTTCGCGCATTTTCGAGACGATTCAGCTGCGTCTTCAGTCGTCGGTTCAAAGGCGAGAGAAGAGACGAACGAATCTCGGTTCCCAAATCCCAATGGTTTCCTGTGGTTAAACAAAGTTGTGTGTGTCTTCAGTCTCTGTAGTATGTTTGTGTAATTGTGTGTGTGATGGTCACACCGACTCCCTTTCGCTCGCCAGTTCTTCCTATCCCTGCTTCTATTCCCTCTTTTAAAGCTGCATCGATTCCACCCTTTCTCTCTTTTGCTTTCGCGTTGTTTTTTTTTTTTTCCCCCTTTCATCGGTCTGATGTGACAGTCTTGTCATCATGAGCATCTCCCCCTTCTTCTTGACCACATCAGTGGCCCGTGAGACCGAGCACTGACACCACCCACATTCCGCTCTGCTTGTTCTTCTTGGCTTCTGAGCAGGAGGAGAGAAGAGTCCTGGGAGATTGCAATGCCGAGGAGAAATTCTGAGGAGCGAGCTGCCGGCGACGAGCCTGCCGCCGCGGCGGCGGTGAGGCTGGCCAACAAGATCCGGAAGCGCCGCGCGGTGTCGTCGTCCTCGGGGCCTCTGACCCGGCGGCCGGGAGGAGGCTGCGCTCCAGGCGGCCCGCTGTGCTGCTGCCGCGGCGCCGGGCCGGCGTCGCCGGCGACATGTCGGAGTCGTCCCGGAGCCTGCATTGCCGCCGTGGCGGCGGCGGCGGCGGGAACCGCCTCGCCGACGGGACGACGCGTCCGTCGGCGTCGGCGAGGAGGCTCGTCGACGCGTTCTGGCAGGATGTGGATAGGAGTATGCTGCTCGAAGCGGACCCCGCGGCGTCCCGCCGGAGCTTGGTTCCATGGAGCGGCGCGTCGACGGAGGTGAGCGGTGGCGCAGTTCCAGCAAAATTGACGATTTGGTTGCGTTATTTGGGGGGAGTTTGTGGTTGGTAACCAATTTGTCTTCACTGCCTTGTGATTTAGATGTCCAAGAGGTCAAGAAGCCGGAGCAAGATTTTGGAGGCGGATGGCAAGGGAAGCCGGCGCAATGGCCATGGCCGGTGGTTTGTCGAGGATATGACGAGCAACGGCAGTGCGATGGAGGTAACAAAAAGCACAGTTTATGCTGGATTAAGTTACAATTTATAACTTCTGTCTTGTAGTAGTGCTTTTACACCATAAAAATAAATTTTTTCGTTTCGTGAATATTATGTTTGGTTTGTGCTCTGTAGTTCACCGGAATTGGCAAATCTCTGAATATTATGTTTGGTTTGTGCTCTGTAGCTCAATTCGGTTGAAAATGATTGCTTGAGAATTCGTGAAAACTTCTATGCATTATACTAGCTGCGTCATGTGGTGATATGGTTGCGACCGGGATGAACAGCAGTGCAGAGTTTAGCTACTTCTTGATCCAGTCATCATTGATGTGACAGCCTGCAATTTTTCACTAATTTAATCAAATGATAAAGGACACGTTTCTACATAGGCTTTGAGTTCTCCAGCAAATGATCTAAGAAAAATGAAAGTCCTTGATGATGCGTAATAACTAACTACTTGTAAGAAAAGAAATCTCTACCTTTGGAAAGGAAATAACTTTTAACACTCTATTCCAATGTAGTACACTAGTTGGGTTTAATAAGTTTATTATGATTAACTGAAAATAGTTATCTGAGTAGTAGGCTGCATCAGAAGGCGTTAGCTGTTGAGTTCTGAAGCTACTTAAAAGATTGAACAGTGCCGACCTAATTATAAGCATAAGAAAAAGAAACGTGTTACTTCAGGAGGGCAAAATCTTTTCATGAGTACACCATGAAGTGCAAGTTGATTCTGTAAACATGAAAAGATTAGGTAACTTCCAAAGACCAAAGCTATACAGTTTCTTCATTCAATCACTGCTGAAGTCATTGCTGCAAATTTGCAGTAATTTAACCAAAAAGGTAACTGATGATGTGTAAGAATAGGTTGAGTCTGAATTATCAAGCTATCCATTGTATTTAATAACCTAGTTATTGTTGGAATAAGGTATCTTCCATTTGAAAAAGAAAACTCTTGATAGCCAATGTAGCCACTAGTTGGTTTTCCTAAGTTCGATGTGCTATTCCAAGGATCCCAGAAATTGTTTATGACACCTAATAGTTGCTCTCTTTGGATAGTGCACAGCATAGGTCCCAGTTGCTAAGTTGTGAAGCTAGTTATAAATTTGGAGAACGCCGACCTAGTTGCATGTACAAAGGAATGTTTCACTTCATAAAGGCAAAAACTTTTGAAGCCACATAGGACACCTTTAAGTGCAAGTTGATTCTGTAAACATGAAAGCAGTGGAAATGTGAGACTTATCTCCAAGGAAATATTTTGATATGCACATGCCTCTTGTCCACTTTTGCAACTAGCTATGAGCTAGCTTGTACCAGCTTAATTGTATATTGTACTAATGAAGTGGCTCAATGATACTTTGTTCATGTCTAGGCTGTTAGGGAGGATTAGTTATTTAGTAGTTACCTTTTAGGTACATGGGGTGTATACACATTTGTTAAAAGCTGAACAATCTGGGAACTTTGAGAAGGCAAATTGGATGGTTGCAGGGTTGGTTGAAGCTAATATTCATTAGAAAATAATTAACTTGATGCATGTTTGAAGACCAGGATGGCCTCAGACATATTTGATTGTGTGGCTTTCATGTGTTTTAGTTTTAATTTCTTTTCCTTTCCAGGTCAAGCAACTCAGTTTCAGTCGTGCTACGTTTACGCTTGTTTTTTTTTTTATCAGTTGCAAAAATGACTGAAGCCATAATGCCTGTGTATTAATTTCACTGATATCACTCTATTTGTCTTGCATAAGTGCGTTTGTGAGGATTAAAAAATGTAAAAAAACTTATTCGAATATGATACATTTTTTTCTCAACACCATCTGAACATTACGAAATGCCATCCATTTAGGAAAAAGTTCTGTCATCCATTTATATTAGTAAATACATCATTTTGTAAGACTGGTAACACTTGGTCACTTAAGTCATAAAACTTGGTTAATTCTTCTCAGGTAGGTACATGCTCCCAAGATGATGTTTCAAGATGCCCCGAGGAGAAAACATTCAACCTGCAGGATCTCCACAACAGTTTGATTGCATCTAAAGAACTTGTCAAAGTACTAGCCCACATCTGGGGACCAGGAGAACTTAATCCGTCCACTGTCTCACTCATTTCCGCACTGAGTTCTGAGGTTGATGTTGCTCGTGCTCATGTGAGAAGGCTTATCAGGGAACGAAAATCAGATGCCCACGAAATCGAGGGCTTAAAAAAGCAACTTACGGAAGAAATGGAATCTTGGAAAGTCAACAAAAGGAGAAGGTTGCAAATGCTCTGCAATTCATAGTTTCGGAGCTGGATACAGAGAAGAAATCAAGGAAAAAAGCAGAGAAGGCAAACAAGAAGCTAAGCGTTGCCTTAGCCAACACCGAGGCCTCATTGCAGGCAGCAATGAAGGAACTCGAAAGGGAGAGGAAATCTAGAGGAAGAGTTGAGAAGATCTGCAGCGAGCTCATCAGAGGCATTGACGAGGACAAGGCCGAGGTGGAGGCACTGAAGAGAGAAACCGAGAAGGCACAAGAAGAGCTTCAGAAAGAGCGTGAGATGCTTCAGCTCGCGGATGAGTGGCGCGAACAAAGAGTTCAGATGAAGCTGCTGGAAGCACGGTTACAGTTTGAGGAGAAGAATGCAGCTGTTAATCAGCTTCGCGATGAGCTCCAAGCTTATCTGTATACTAGGAAAGAGCAGGAACCAACAAATGATCCAATGCAATTATTCCAGGCATCTGAAAATGGTGCAGCTGCATGTGGTGCAAGTGCTTACAGAAATGGTGGAAACTGCAGTGATGGTGGCGAAGACAATGCATCAGAAGACGATGGTGACATGCACTCTATTGAATTGAACGTGGACGGCATCAGCAAGACCTGCACCTGGAGCTACACTCCTTCCTCAAAAGGTAGGCAGGTGCATGAATCCTTTTCAGATAGAGGGATGGATGGCGCCAATTCGTACCAGTTAGAGCGAAGTTTTCGGGACGTGGATGAGAATTGGAGGGAGACTGGGCAGAAGGGTGTAGCAACGGGATGCTGAACTTTGAGCATGATGAGGAGAGGTATCAAGCAATCAAGAATCTAAGGGAGCAGATGCTGGCTGGTTCAGGGTTCATCCTGTCACAGGGTAGAGAAAATGCAGAAAGGGAGTACTGTGGCTTGTAAGATAGGTTGAAAATGAACACAAATTTAATAGTGATGTGTCATATGAATTTGCTCCTTGATGCTAAATCGAAGTATTCGACGAGGCAGAGCATGTGTATAGTCAGTGTTCTTCTCTGTCGATGAGTTTTTCCTCATTTTAAATACCTTGAGCTCTTGAAAATCGGAGTTATATACCCGAAAAAAAAAAGATTCAGAGTTAGAGGGCTGGCTTATCTGTGTGCAGTCAGTGTGCAGGGCTGAACTAAAATCACAAAAAAAAAAAAAAAATAAATTGCAAAGAAATAGGTCGCCAAAATCTACTTTATTTCCCTTTACTCAAAAGGAAAACTAGATGTTACGCATCTTCAACTCTTCAAAAATTAGATAAAATACTCTATATCTGAGCTCACATGAAAGTTATGATTGTTTTGGAAAAAGTCTATATTACCCCCCAATCTATGAAGAGTGGACTACATAAACCCCAACCTATGAAAAGGTCTATATCACCCTGAACTTCTCAAAACTGATCAAATTACCCCCTAAAGAAAATTTAAAAATCATAGTAAATAAAAAAAATCATAAAATGAAAATTCTAATTATGTTGTACTCCAAATGAGTAGATATACACAGTGAACATATAATATGATATATTTTAATATTTTTTTTACTACTATAAAGAAAAGCGTAGATCTAAACCTATAGTGAAAAAAATATACTAAAACATATCATATTATACGTTCAGTGTTGTTGTCATACCCGGTTTTAGAAGAAAACCGAGTACATCTCATATGTGTGCCAGGATCAAATTTCACACATACGATAGACCGTGAGTGAATAGCAGAAACAGTACTCAAACGAATATTTAATAAATAAAGTATTTATTACACTCACGAATATGGCACAAAGGCCAAATTAAACTGGTTCACACGATAACTAAAGACGATAACTCCAAAAGCACTCCACAGGCATCTGACTGGTGGAACACACGCCTAGAACTCATCAAGATCGCGGAGGTACTCCGCTCCATTATTACCTTCTGATCCAATATAAGCAAGATGAGTACACTTATGGTTGGTACTCAGCAAGTGGGGGAAATATGCAAGCTATCAAGGAAAGGCTTGGTTTGCAGCGGTCAGCATTTTAGTTGATCAAGTTTTATTAACAAGCCAACTATTTACTAGGATGTAAGTATATACCACCCATATTAACATAAAATAAGCATAAAATAAATCATGAGCATAACCAATAACATATGCATGCAATGATTTGATTTCATGTTTCGATAGATTAATCACGTGAGGGTCCAGGCCGTTCATGACCGCGAACACGCTGTTATAACAGTTTTAACACTCTGCAGAGGTTTGTACACTTTCACCACAATTCGCGTAAAAGCTCCGAAGAACTTTAGACCCAACCATGCAGTGCGGGCCAGGCACGTACCACACTTCCGAGGTGTGACTGCATAGGGACGCTAAGAGGCCTTTACAAAGATTCCCTAGTTAGAAAACAATCCGCTAAAGGTTTCCGGATCGGAAGCAGGCATAACCCTCCCTAACGGGTATAGTGTCTTAGCTAAGCCACTTCCCGAGAGAACCGGGCTATACACCGTCAACCGCCACCCCCCATGCCCTTTTGGTAAGATCATTCCTAACCAAGGTTTCTAATTAATTAGCCAAGACCAGAGCCATGTAGTATTGTGGTTGTACGGTTAATCCTGGGTGGTTCTCCATGTTCGATTAACATGGTGATCTTGTATTAACATAACAAGAATATAAATAATAAGGATATTCATCAATGTTGGATAGAACCCATCATGAACCAAGGTTAAGCATCTAGCATAGCTACCCAACATAAAAGTAAACCCGGTGTATCAAGGCTTAGGTGTAAAAGACTAGTCATCCTTACATAGGACCCATCAAATTAATGCATCGCGAACATGAATATAAACTTTATTGTCATGCAATGTGTATGGGTTCAAAAGAGTATGCTGAGGGGGAAATCCACTTGCCTTCCTCAAAGTACTACGGTGGCTCCTCCTCGTAGACTTGATCTTGATCTCCCTCGAACGGACCGTTCTCTACACGATTCGCACAAGCATTCAATCAATAAAGCAAAACAATACACCATACAACTTTTAAAGACGCAAAGACGTGTCTAGAACTATTCTTGATGAAGAGACGATCGCGTGAGCGCAAAGATCACTCAAATCGGACTTAAAACGGTTAAGATATGGCTAAAACAAGATTTAAGGGCTTCTTTGAACTAAATCTAACTCTTCAAACCATACCACCAATATTTCCTCTTTCAATCTTGATACATCTTAGTACTTCCTGGATGAATGGAATAAGGTGAATCATGTGCTTCCTTCAATATGAGTTCTCGAAGCCTATCATTTTCTGGAACACATATTCTTTTTCTGAACCATACTGTTCCCTGTTCATCCTCAGTGAAATCCTCAGTTTTTCCCAAATGGATTAAAGCTCTGAATTCCTCGATCTTCGGATCTTCTAACTAGCCCTTCCTGATTTCTTGCTCTAATGTTGACTCTACTTTCATAGTCACAGCTTCTGAATGAGCACAAATATCCAAAATTAAGTCGTTCCATCTCCCAACATAACTCTTGTGATATCAACCTCCCAATGACTGAGTTAACTTGACTCTTGCGACTTAGAGCATCTGCAACAACGTTGGCTTTTCCAGGATGATATTGAATATCCAAATCAAAATCGTTGATTAATTCTAGCCATCTGCATTGCCTCAAGTTAAGATCCTTCTGGGTAAAGATATACTTTAAAACTCTTATGATCAGTGAAAATTCGACACCGTTTCCAACCATGTAGTGCCTCCAAATCTTCAATGCATGAACAACCGCTGCTAACTCCAGATCATGACTAAAGACGATAACTAAAGACGATAACTCCAAAAGCACTCCACAGGCATCTGACTGGTGGAACACACGCCTAGAACTCATCAGATCACTGAGGTACTCCGCTCCATTATTACCTTCTGATCCAATATAAGCAAGGATGAGTACACTTATGGTTGGTACTCAGCAAGTGGGGGAAATATGCAAGCTATCAAGGAAAGGCTTGGTTTTGCAGCGGTCAGCATTTTAGTTGATCAAGTTTTATTAACAAGCAACTATTTACTAGGATGTAAGTATATACCAACCCATATTAACATAAAATAAGCATAAAATAAATCATGAGCATAACCAATAACATATGCATGCAATGATTTGATTTCATGTTTCGATAGATTAATCACGTGAGGGTCCAGGCCGTTCATGACCGCGAACACGGCTGTTATAACAGTTTTACACTCTGCAGAGGTTGTACACTTTCACCACAATTCGCGTAAAGCTCCGAGAACTTTAGACCCAACCATGCAGTGCGGCCAGGCACGTACCACACTTCCGAGGTGTGACTGCATAGGGACGCTACGAGGCCTTTACAAAGATTCCCTAGTTAGAAAACAATCCGCTAAGGTTTCCGGATCGGAAGCAGGCATAACCCTCCCTAACGGGTATAGTGTCTTAGCTAAGCCCACTTCCCGAGAGAACCGGGCTATACACCGTCAACCGCCACCCCCCATGCCCTTTTGGTAAGATCATTCCTAACCAAGGTTTCTAATTAATTAGCCAAGACCAGAGCCATGTAGTATTGTGGTTGTACGGTTAATCCTGGGTGGTTCTCCATGTTCCGATTAACATGGTGATCTTGTATTAACATAACAAGATATAAATAATAAGGATATCATCAATGTTGGATAGAACCCATCATGAACCAAGGTTAAGCATCCTAGCATAGCTACCAACATAAAGTAACCCGGTGTATCAAGGCTAGGTGTAAAAGACTAGTCATCCTTACATAGGACCCATCAAATTAATGCATCGCGACATGAATATAAACTTTATTGTCCATGCAATGTGTATGGGTTCAAAAGAGTATGCTGAGGGGGAAATCCACTTGCCCTTCCTCAAGTCTGCGGTGGCTCCTCCTCGTAGACTTGATCTTGATCTCCCTCGAACGGACCGTTCTCTACACGATTCGCACAAGATTCAATAATAAAAGCAAAAAATACACACAACAACTTTTAAAGATGCAAAGACCGTGTCTGAACTATTCTTGATGAAGAGACGATCGCGTGAGCGCAAAAGATCACTCAAATCAGACTTTAAAACGGTTAAGATATGGGCTAAAACAAGGTTTAAGGGCTTCTTTGAACTAAAAATCTAACTCTCCAAGGGCTTAAACAGAAGAAACCAGGGACCTAAAACGTAATTTTATATAAAACAGAAGGACTTAAGAGAAAAACTACCTTAAGGACGGCGGGTTTGAATTTTAGAAAGATCAGGGGCTAAAACAAAAGAAAAGGACTTAGATCTAATTATTTTGAACTGGACAGGACCGCGGTTGATTTCTATAAAAACCAAGGGGCTTTTCTGCAAAAGTGGCACGGCTGACCGCTGCGCTCGGTTTGAGTCGAATCGGCGCGATCTCAGCCGTTGGATCAAGATCTAGCGGCTGGAATCGAAAGGGGCGACCGCGGACGGCGCTGGCGGAGGCGGCGCGCTTCGCCGGATCTTCGCCGGAGTTGGCCAAAACTAGGGCTAGGAGACTCTAATCTCGCCGTGTTTGGCTTGGGAGAAAGCTGGGACGTGGGGAACCTATTTTGGGGTTCTAAACGTGGGTTGAGCAACGGTGGGAGCTCACACCGACGAGCGGGCGGCGCGCTAGCAAGGCGAGCCTCGACAAGCACAAGAGAGCGAG
>JACEFO010002533.1:0-37040 GCA_015342445.1 Digitaria exilis
GGCTGTGTGCAATTGGGTAACAATCTTCAACCAACTGGTCATTCGAACTCTTCTTCTAAAAAAAATTCATGTTTTGAGCTGAGCTGAAAGGGTTTTCTTAATATATTTCATTTCAATTTTTAGATATTGAAAGTATATCATTACAATTCGACTAATTGGAAATTTACCATTACAATTCAACGAGTCCCTTAACTTACCTTTATGTATGCATTTCACGACACATGGCCTACTTGTTAGCGAGGCATTGCAAAGAGATGGACCAAGGGCATTTTTGGCAATACGAAAATACGATAGCCTGCAGGTGGGCCAAGTGTCGTGTAAAATGTACACAATGGCAAGTTTCAATGACTAGTTGAATTGTAATGGCAAATTTCTCATTTAATGAATTGTAATGGTATATCTCTAATTTCTAGAAATTGAAGTGGCATATATATATAAAAAAAACCTTTAAAAAATTATGATCTGGCCCGACACGTGGCTAGGTCCACGTCGCTTTCGGGTCCGACCCGAGCCGAGCCTCTTCCGGTCCCAGTCGCATCCGACCGCGCGGCCTCCCTTCCGCCTCCCCTCCCTCTCTCGCCCGCTCCGCCGCCGAGCCCAAGGATCCCACCCGAGCAGCTTTCCCCGCGCCGCCCGGCGCCCATCCGGCCGGCCGGCATGTCCTAGTGGCGCAAAGTTCGAGTTCTTCGAGGAGACAGCGGCCTCCGGCCGCGGCCGGGGGGTCGTCCTCGCCCGCCGTGCCGGCCGAGCATCGCGGGCCCACTGTCACCCCTGCTACTGCACTCTGGGCGTGCCGCTGCCGCGTCGCGTTCTCCCGGTGGGCTGCGATCGACGTGCGCACGTGGGCCTCCTCCCGACCGCGGGTTTCCGCGCTCTCCTACGGGCTCTCCTCAGGCCTCCGCCTCCTCCCCTCCTCCCTCCAGTGCGATGCTCACAGGTACCCCACTCGACCTCTCGTATGCTGTAGCCGATTCTTCCCCGCTTCGGGGACGGCACGTCTGCTCTTTCTTGATAATTTCCTTGTCTGTTACTTTATAGCCTTTCTTATGTATCTATATCATATTGTACACTCGTGGTGGTCGTGTTATTGGTGCATAGAATAAAAAGAAAAAAAAACAGTGGCATTTTTCATCTTATCTACTTGTAATTTAGCTGCTCAGTATGACAACTGACGTTTAGTGCTGTCCGATTCTACTATGACCTTGCACTGAACTGAGTCCCTGAAAGCCGTACACTTGCCCCAAAATTCATATCTGAAATTGACTACGCATCGGTGTTGAATTAGTTGTTCTTATGACTACATTTTTTTAACTATCCAACTCATTCATCGTTTTTCTATATATTGTAATTCCCTATTTATTGGTGGCATATTTAATGCATTTGGTGATCTAACTCAGTACCAAGTTCCATTTTGCTAATCTGTGTGTTAATCCTGTTTACTGCAGTTTGAACATTGTATCATGTCTCATCTTAGATTGATATAAACTCTCCACAGCTTACATCAGTTTTCTCAATCATGACTTATTTGTCTATTGCCTATCAAAAATAATGTTCTTGTCACGGTTGGAGACTGACGATCAGTCATCTTCTCAGCAGTCATCGGCAATAATGTCTAAAAGGTTTTTGACCTTCAGTTAAAGTGCAAGAGGAGGGATCAAGTACAACAAGCCCTTTCTGTGTTCACAAATTCTGAGGGTCTTCACTGATCAATTTCCTCAAGCAAAGGTATAATCTGGTCCTAGTGCATTTTTGACCCCAGAGTAATACATTCCAGATAATCTTTTATTATGACGATTTGTTATATAATATACGTATGTTAACATATGTTTCCAGTTTAATTTTCTTATTTTTCTTACTTTTGCAGATTACATCATTTTGGTTCTAGAAGAAGCACCACCTATACTGTTGATTTGCCATTGACTGGACAATGGATTCATTTATTGCATCATAAGGAGACATCGCCCCGTGAGCGTATTACCCGCTTCAAGTTGCAGGTTGAGGCTGCTGTCAGATGGCAGCACTAGTTTGCCTATCACTGGTCTGGGTTTCCGAATTGAGGGGCAAGCACATCAGCTTTTTTGCTGTAACTCCTAGGTTCTGTATCCTTGTTCAGCTTGCATGTTCAACCACCAAGGAGCAAACACTTGATTCAGATTGGTTGTCAGAACCAATGCTGTGTGCACCATATGAGTGACCGAATGGTAAGGATAGTTTTGCACATGTACCTCTGCTAATTTTCTAATCATATAGCTTTATGGGTTCAAGTTAATTTTGGGCAATGCAATGTGGTTTTAGGACTTGTTTGGGTTAGTTGCAATGGCTTACATATAATTTAGGCAGGTTAGGATGCAGTTCATGTCTAGAAGAAGTTTTATTGGCAGGAACTTTTTCGTTTAATTAGTCTAGCTTCAAATTTGCTTCAACCTGCAACTAAAAGCTGTTTGCAGCAACAGCAAACCCTGTGGCATATGATACCCTTGGCATGTAATGTGCGTGCATTGTCCAAATAGTGTATTAAAAGAGAATTCTAATCCACAAAATCACTATCCAATTGGTTACAGATGCTGACCATATGGTTTTATCTGCAAGACATTGTATACACTAAAATTTAGTAAACTTTAATCTGGTTCTATAGTTTTTAGCAAAACAGTTACTTTCTTGCCCATGTACTTCTTTATCTATCAGTGACTGTGTTCTAATATTTGTGTCCCTATAATTTTACTTTGTAGCTCCAAACCTTATTTATTCAATAAATTCAATTGGCAGGATCTGATTATTGGAAGACCTGAAGCTGTCTATTTCTATGAAGTTGATGGTAGGGGTCCTTGCTGGGCATTTGATGGTGAGAAAAAGTTCGTAGGTTGGTTTCGGCTATTTACTTTGCATTATTGATGATCAGAGAACTCAGAAGGGTACCCTTAATGTTTATGATCTTAAGAATCGGCTGATTGCACATAGCATGCCTGTGGGGATGTTTTCACACTTGGTCTGTGAGTGGGGTTATATTATTCTTATTATGGCTGACAAAAAAATCCTGTGCATTGGAGAGAAAGACATGGAAAGTAAGCTGGATATGTTGTTCAAGAAAAATCTTTAATACAGTTTGCAATCAATCTTGTACAAAAGTCAGCAGGCGGATCCTGCTTCGACTGCTGAGGTGCTGCGTAAGTATGGTGACCATCTGTACGGGAAACAGGAATATGATGAGGCTATGTCCCAGTATATCCACACTATTGGTCATCTTGAACCATCATATGTTATACAGAAGTTCCTTGATGCAAAGCGCATCTATAACCTGACAAATTATTTAGAGAAGTTAACATGATAGAGGTTAGCGTCCAAAGACCACACCACCTTCTGTTGAACTGCTATACCAAATTGAAAGATGTGGAGAAACTTAACGATTTCATCAAAGATGAAGACGGGATAGGTGAAATCAAATATTTGATGTGGAAAACTGCCATAAGAGTGTGCCGTGCTGCTGGATATCATGAACATGCTATGTTTGTGGCAAAAAGGCTGGGAGGCATGAGTTTGTACTTAAAGATTTTACTTTGAGGATCTGGGCAGATATGATGAAGCACTGCAATATATATCTGGCCCTTGAGGCAAATCAAGCAGGTCTTACTGTAAAAGAATATGGGAAGATTCTTGTGGAACATAGACCTGCCGAAAACAGTTGAAATACTGTTAAGGCTCTGTACCGATGTTGGAGATCCTACAACAAGAAGAGGTTCAAACAGCATGCATTTGCTTACGGTACCATCGCCAATGGATTTTGTGAATATTTTTGTGCACAGCCCACAATATCTGATGGAAAATTTCTGGAAAACTATATCAAAGCAGTAAAGGATTCACCTGCACAAACAGAAATTCATGACACCCTTCTGGAGCTATATATTTCAAATGATTTGAGCTTCCCATCTATCTCACGAGAAAATGGCTTTGAGAATCACAGTATCAAAGAAACAAAAGGTAAAGAAACTGCAAATGGCTATAAGTCAGGAACAAGGGACAAAGCAAATCTTGGAAAAGAAGGTACTAAAATAGCAAAGGATATTGCTGATAGGAGAAACAAAGGGCTTGCTTTACTCAAGTCTGCTTGGACACCTGAGATGGAAGATCCTTTATATGATGTTGATCTTGCTCTTATTCTTTGTAATACACATGCATTCAAAGATGGGTTGCTCTTTCTATATGAGAAACTAAAACTTTACAAAGAAGTTATTAGTTGTTACAAGCAAGCTCATGATCATCAAGGTTTAATTGCTTGCTGCAAGAAGCTTGGGGACTCATCTCAAGGAGGGGATCCATCTCTGTGGGGTGATCTGTTGAAGTATTTGGGGGAGGCTTGGGGAAGATTGCTCCAAAGAAGTTAAAGAAGTCTTGACCTACATTGAAAAGGAGGATGTTGTACCTCCATTGTTGTGCTACAGGACACTATCAAAAAACCCATGCTTGACGCTCTCAGTTGTCAAGGATTACATTGCTCGCAAACTAGAGCAAGAATCAAAGCTAATTGAAGATGATAGAAAGTCCATTGACAAGTATCAGGTTAGTAATTTATTTGTGAATTTTGTTGTGTTCTTTATTTCCCATTGCCATTATGAGTTCTTTTATAACATCTAGGAGTAGATAAGAAAATGCAATGCAAACGTAGTTTAAGATAAGCACATCGAAATAATTAGTACTGCTTAGTTCCTTGATAAATAAAGATAAAAGAATGATGATTTTAGATACAATGCATTGCAGGACCAACTTAAAATAAGTATGTGTGAATTGGTGTTTGGCTGCATCAAATATAGTTGAAATATTGTTCTATATCCCCCCTTGTACCCTGGAATCATGATATACTGTATATAGTAGATTGAGGTAGCATAGCATTCAGCAGCTACTCTCAGTTTTATCATGAAGTCCCTTTACATTTGAGGAAAAAGATTTTTCTTTTATAGGAAAAGGATTTTGTATTGGATCATATTCTTACACTGTTCAATGATTTTTTACAAGTTCTCTTATGCATACAATGGGATATTATTTAAGTTGGTTCTAGTTATTTAATCATATCTGATAAACAACTCTTCATACTTACTTTAGATATAGTTATTTGTTTTCTAGTAATATACTAAACATGATTCTGTACTCCAGTGATTCTAATGTCAAATACAGATGATAATATGGTAGGGCCTCCAGTTGTAGGCACATTGTACTTGGGTGCTCGCACCTCACAGTTGTGTGAGTGCCTCCCTAAATGGCTCTGATACTCTCCTTTCTTGACAATGGGGGATGTCTTAGCCCCATGTACCTCCTAAATGGTTCATTACTCTCCTTTCTTGAGATGTGAGTACCTCCCTAAATGGTTTGGTACTCTTCCTTGAGACGAAAGGGGACTGTCTTCTCCCCGTGCTCGACTTTCCTTTTTCTTTTAATTTTGGGAGTATATTGTGTGAGTGCCTCCCTAAATGGCTCTGATACTCTCCTTTCTTGACAATGTGGGATGTCTTAGCCCCATGTACCTCCTAAATGGTTCATTACTCTCCTTTCTTGAGATGTGAGTACCTCCCTAAATGGTTTGGTACTCTTCCTTGAGACGAAAGGGGAATGTCTTCTCCCCGTGCTCGACTTTCCTTTTTCTTTTAATTTTGGGAGTATGAGAATGAAATCAGAATATATGATATGATTAAACTAGCTTCCGTTGTAGCAATGAAAATTCTTGTAATTGACGATGACGGACACCCTTTACTTGAAGACAACAATGTCCTATTGATAATGCAAATTGAGCATGTCTAAAGATTAACAATCCGTCCTATAACAAGCGTGTGCACAAGTATTTTTTTTTTTCTTTTCCTTGCTTATGGAAGAGTGATAATCATAATCTTTTTCAGATGTAGCATGATTTGCAAATATTTGGAACTTTGTAACAACAATAAATATAATCTAGTACAATGATCAAAGTCGAACATGCTGTGAGTGAATACTATTTTACAGGAGGAGACAGAGTTGATGAAAAGAGAGATTGAAGATCTCAAGACAAATGCGAAGGTTTTCCAACTCAGCAAGTGTACAGCTTGTACCTTCACCCTTGATCTTCCAGCTGTCCATTTCATGTGCATTGCATTCGTTCCACCTCCGCTGCCTTGGGGACAATGAAAAGAGTGCCCAGAATGTGCACCTGAATATAGATCTGTATGGGAGGCAAAGCAGAAGCTAGAGCAAAACGCCAGGGACCATGACCTGTTTTTCAAGCAGTTGAGGAGTTCGAAGGATGGGTTTTCTGTCATCCGCGGGAATATTTTAGCAAGGGCATAGTCAGCAAGACAACTGTACCGCCCGAGAACGGACCGAAGGGAAGGACCACTGGTACTGCTTGGCTTTTGTATAGCATTTATATGGTGTTTGTTTCCTGCGTCCGTCAGTTATAGCAGGTTGAGGTACAGATAGCAAGTTTCCTTCATGTACCGGGTTATCCTATCTGGCCCATTTCATCCATGCTGTGAGTTTTTTTGACATGGCATTGTAAATACTCAGTTTCCGGCAGTCCCTTTTTTTTTGGGACAAAATGTTGCTTAGACCGTGCTGCTCCTTCCAGCATTGAGTTTTGATGTTCGGTTTATGCCCTCTGTGTTTGACAGCAGAAGCATCATACAGATCATTGTTTTGTATGTTTCAGCAGATATCGTGCCTGCTTGGATTTTGCAACCCTATGTATCCCTGCCAGAGTTACTCATAGATATTCGTCTGCAATATGCATTTTGTGAGATCAAATCTGCACCAAATTTCTGTCGTACATTTAACTTCCCTCTTGGGGTTAGCACTGCACTGTGCTCAGATTGGAGGTAGAAAGCACTTTTCCTTAGATGAATAGTGCACTGGAAAGCGTGTTCTGTGTGAGTGGGATGAATAGGAAAAACTTGTTGAAGAAGTATTTTTTTTGTGAATCTGAACACAGCCCTAACTTCTGCCATGTGAACCCTGAACATTCCTGAGTTGCTATTTGCAGTTGCAGCTTGATTGCCTGTGCTACAGAGTGCAGAGTAGCGCATGTGCTGGAAGTACGCCGGTCACAGGATCACACGTTTGGGTGTTCCCCCCTTGGTCCGTAACGCGCTACAGAGAAATTCGTTTCATGATTCGTCTGAACCGTGATCATCAAAGTCCTCAACTACTGCTGGCCCCATGAGAACATGCAGATGTTCCACATCCACTGGAACAAAACTTAAAAAGTATGTACGGGAAAAAGAAAGCACTATGGATTTGGAGCAGGGGACACAGGGGGATGGTAGAAGATCTAGGATCATCTGCGGCTAGATATAGTGCTAGCATGGGTATTCAAGGTATTATTCTTGCGCATACATTGGCAGAACATTGTACTCACACCATTCCAAATTGGGCTTTGCTAAGGTACTCTGAAATGACTATGGACCGTTGATCTAATGATGTATTACCTCATAAGAGGTAATAGATTGAATGTTTATTATGTAATAAAAAAAAATATTCCTCTAACTTCCCTGTATGTATGTGTATTAGATCTAACGTATTTTTCCACTATTATCTCAACGTGACAATAGTGTTCCTTTTTCCGTAAATGTGATGCTGAAATTTTCCTAAGAAAAACGTGGGTATATAAGTTAGATGAACCACGTAGCACATCTGTGTAGAATGCTCCCTTGATTGGAAAAAAGATTAACGAGAGGCCTGAACATGGCGTGCAGACACACATATAGAAAATCATATATGTACATTTGTGTATTAGTGCATACATGTATTATGTGTACACGGAATTTCTTTTTTATTTATAGGTGCCTATCCAAAACCTGGAGCGTGTGCCCCATGCATCACTGGTGCGGTACGTGCGTAGCTCAAAGTTGCACATATTTGCTTTTGGCCACGACCGCAAAACACAACTGCACAAAAACGATAAGAGGAACGTGCCCGCGGGGAGGACGGGAGTTCCGGAGTGGCATCAACCGTTTGCGTGATTCATGGACGGTTTTATTAGATTATAGCCATTTTTTATTTTATAAATTCTTTTATCTCCTAAAATCAGCGGTTAAGATTTGTTTGAACTCTTACCTCTTAAGAGGTAAGAGAAGGCAATATGGAGTACTATAGCAAAGGTCTTCCAAATTAGTATGATTAGAATCATAGTTTTTATGTTTATAGCATAATAACAAGACCCGTACACTTAGAAAACCTAAAACAACTTATAATTCAGAACGGAGGAGCACGATGTTAAGGTTAACCAAGCACTTTGCCGGCGAAGGTGCGTATTTCATAATAACTGAGCCACACACACTCGGCTAGAATTCACGTAAAAGAATGTTGACACACGTGCATAGCGCTGTAGGATAGGGGGAGAAAAAAACAGCCCGAAGGCACAAGGTTCGCAACCGGCGCGTCGCATGTGCCCACAGCCTTGCCCCAGTGCCAGCCATCTTCTTCCTTCCATCGGGGCTCCCCGTTTTGGAAGCGTACAGCTAGCTAGCGCACCAGGACGCCCGCCGTCCTACTCCTCCTACTCGTGCCCCGCGCCTCCGCCGCCTATATCCATCCTCCGTCCTCCTCACGGCGCGGTGCGGGCGGAGGCGGGCGTTGCGTGCGTCCAGAGCCCGTCCGTCCATGCTCCACCACCACCGGCCGGCCGTTCCCGACAAGCTCCAATCATACGAGGCACCCACACCACAGCACACCACCCCGGCGCGACAGCTCACGCGCGCTGCCCGCCCCTGGTTGGCCTCCACCGGGTCCGTCGACACATACTATACTACACCACACGCACGTCGCGTAGTACGCCATACACGCCTCAGCTACGCCAAGCAGGCGGCAGCCGCGCACTGACACACACACACACACACACACGCCTCGCCCCCATCATCTCTGTCCCCCCGCGCCATTCGCCCACTCGTGTGACGCGGTTGCTCTGCGTGCGCAGAAGCTCCAAAGCACTCATGATGGCGGCACCGGCCACACCCAGCAGCAGCGCCTGATCGATCGATCGATCGAGCTCCCTCGGACGGGCAGGCAGGCATGCCAGGCAGCTCATCAATGGGTACGCCACTCGGGGCTCTCACCTCTGCTCCTCCTCTTCGTGTCTTCTTCTTCGTCTGCCTTTTCTTTTGCGTTTCCCCTGCTTTTCAATTTCACCCCCTGCGATCTCGAGGTTCTTGCTCAGTCGTGTCGTGCCCGCTATTCTTTCTTTGGGGGAACGGGGAAGCAGTAGCACTGCACATTGCCGTTCTTGGGCCCGTACTTGGAACTGTGCCTTCCTCGGTCTCTGCGAAAGCTGTTTCCTTCTCGCCCGTTTCTTTATCCCTTTGCCATTTTGAGCCTGCTAATCGGGCACATTCTACCCCCCATAGCATCCCCACTGTGATTTTCGGTTCCTTTTCGCGCATTTTCGAGACGATTCAGCTGCGTCTTCAGTCGTCGGTTCAAAGGCGAGAGAAGAGACGAACGAATCTCGGTTCCCAAATCCCAATGGGTTTCCTGTGGTTTAAACAAAGTTGTGTGTGTCTTCAGTCTCTGTAGTATGTTTGGTGTAATTGTGTGTGTGATGGTCACACCGACTCCCTTTCGCTCGCCAGTTCTTCCTATCCCTGCTTCTATTCCCTCTTTTAAAGCTGCATCGATTCCACCCTTTCTCTCTTTGCTTTCGCCGTTGTTTTTTTTTTTTCCCCCTTTCATCGGTCTGATGTGACAGTCTTGTCATCATGAGCATCTCCCCCTTCTTCTTGACCACATCAGTGGCCCGTGAGACCGAGCACTGACACCACCCACATTCCGCTCTGCTTGTTCTTCTTGGCTTCTGAGCAGGAGGAGAGAAGAGTCCTGGGAGATTGCAATGCCGAGGAGAAATTCTGAGGAGCGAGCTGCCGGCGACGAGCCTGCCGCCGCGGCGGCGGTGAGGCTGGCCAACAAGATCCGGAAGCGCCGCGCGGTGTCGTCGTCCTCGGGGGCCTCTGACCCGGCGGCCGGGAGGAGGCTGCGCTCCAGGCGGCCCGCTGTGCTGCTGCCGCGGCGCCGGGCCGGCGTCGCCGGCGACATGTCGGAGTCGTCCCGGAGCCTGCATTGCCGCCGTGGCGGCGGCGGGCGGCGGGAACCGCCTCGCCGACGGGACGACCGCGTCCGTCGGCGTCGGCGAGGAGGCTCGTCGACGCGTTCTGGCAGGATGTGGATAGGAGTATGCTGCTCGAAGCGGACCCCGCGGCGTCCCGCCGGAGCTTGGTTCCATGGAGCGGCGCGTCGACGGAGGTGACGCGGTGGCGCAGTTCCAGCAAAATTGACGATTTGGTTGCGTTATTTGGGGGGAGTTTGTGGTTGGTAACCAATTTGTCTTCACTGCCTTGTGATTTAGATGTCCAAGAGGTCAAGAAGCCGGAGCAAGATTTTGGAGGCGGGATGGCAAGGGAAGCCGGCGCAATGGCCATGGCCGGTGGTTTGTCGAGGATATGACGAGCAACGGCAGTGCGATGGAGGTAACAAAAAGCACAGTTTATGCTGGATTAAGTTACAATTTATAACTTCTGTCTTGTAGTAGTGCTTTTACACCATAAAAATAAATTTTTTCGTTTCGTGAATATTATGTTTGGTTTGTGCTCTGTAGTTCACCGGAATTGGCAAATCTCTGAATATTATGTTTGGTTTGTGCTCTGTAGCTCAATTCGGTTGAAAATGATTGCTTGAGAATTCGTGAAAACTTCTATGCATTATACTAGCTGCGTTCATGTGGTGATATGGTTGCGACCGGGATGAACAGCAGTGCAGAGTTTAGCTACTTCTTGATCCAGTCATCATTGATGTGACAGCCTGCAATTTTTCACTAATTTAATCAAATGATAAAGGACACGTTTCTACATAGGCTTTGAGTTCTCCAGCAAATGATCTAAGAAAAATGAAAGTCCTTGATGATGCGTAATAAACTAACTACTTGTAAGAAAAGAAATCTCTACCTTTGGAAAGGAAATAACTTTTAACACTCTATTCCAATGTAGTACACTAGTTGGGTTTAATAAGTTTATTATGATTAACTGAAAATAGTTTATCTGAGTAGTAGGCTGCATCAGAAGGCGTTAGCTGTTGAGTTCTGAAGCTACTTAAAAGATTGAACAGTGCCGACCTAATTATAAGCATAAGAAAAAGAAACGTGTTACTTCAGGAGGGCAAAATCTTTTCATGAGTACACCATGAAGTGCAAGTTGATTCTGTAAACATGAAAAGATTAGGTAACTTCCAAAGACCAAAGCTATACAGTTTCTTCATTCAATCACTGCTGAAGTCATTGCTGCAAATTTGCAGTAATTTAACCAAAAGGTAACTGATGATGTGTAAGAATAGGTTGAGTCTGAATTATCAAGCTATCCATTGTATTTAATAACCTAGTTATTGTTGGAATAAGGTATCTTCCATTTGAAAAAGAAAACTCTTGATAGCCAATGTAGCCACTAGTTGGTTTTCCTAAGTTCGATGTGCTATTCCAAGGATCCCAGAAATTGTTTATGACACCTAATAGTTGCTCTCTTTGGATAGTGCACAGCATAGGTCCCAGTTGCTAAGTTGTGAAGCTAGTTATAAATTTGGAGAACGCCGACCTAGTTGCATGTACAAAGGAATGTTTCACTTCATAAAGGCAAAAACTTTTTGAAGCCACATAGGACACCTTTAAGTGCAAGTTGATTCTGTAAACATGAAAGCAGTGGAAATGTGAGACTTATCTCCAAGGAAATATTTTGATATGCACATGCCTCTTGTCCACTTTTGCAACTAGCTATGAGCTAGCTTGTACCAGCTTAATTGTATATTGTACTAATGAAGTGGCTCAATGATACTTTGTTCATGTCTAGGCTGTTAGGGAGGATTAGTTATTTAGTAGTTACCTTTTAGGTACATGGGGTGTATACACATTTGTTAAAAGCTGAACAATCTGGGAACTTTGAGAAGGCAAATTGGATGGTTGCAGGGTTGGTTGAAGCTAATATTCAATTAGAAAATAATTAACTTGATGCATGTTTGAAGACCAGGATGGCCTCAGACATATTTGATTGTGTGGCTTTCATGTGTTTTAGTTTTAATTTCTTTTCCTTTCCAGGTCAAGCAACTCAGTTTCAGTCGTGCTACGTTTACGCTTGTTTTTTTTTTTATCAGTTGCAAAAATGACTGAAGCCATAATGCCTGTGTATTAATTTCACTGATATCACTCTATTTGTCTTGCATAAGTGCGTTTGTGAGGATTAAAAAATGTAAAAAACTTATTCGAATATGATACATTTTTTTCTCAACACCATCTGAACATTACGAAATGCCATCCATTTAGGAAAAAGTTCTGTCATCCATTTATATTAGTAAATACATCATTTTGTAAGACTGGTAACACTTGTCACTTAAGTCATAAAACTTGGTTAATTCTTCTCAGGTAGGTACATGCTCCCAAGATGATGTTTCAAGATGCCCCGAGGAGAAAACATTCAACCTGCAGGATCTCCACAACAGTTTGATTGCATCTAAAGAACTTGTCAAAGTACTAGCCCACATCTGGGGACCAGGAGAACTTAATCCGTCCACTGTCTCACTCATTTCCGCACTGAGTTCTGAGGTTGATGTTGCTCGTGCTCATGTGAGAAGGCTTATCAGGGAACGAAAATCAGATGCCCACGAAATCGAGGGCTTAAAAAAGCAACTTACGGAAGAAATGGAATCTTGGAAAGTCAAACAAAAGGAGAAGGTTGCAAATGCTCTGCAATTCATAGTTTCGGAGCTGGATACAGAGAAGAAATCAAGGAAAAAAGCAGAGAAGGCAAACAAGAAGCTAAGCGTTGCCTTAGCCAACACCGAGGCCTCATTGCAGGCAGCAATGAAGGAACTCGAAAGGGAGAGGAAATCTAGAGGAAGAGTTGAGAAGATCTGCAGCGAGCTCATCAGAGGCATTGACGAGGACAAGGCCGAGGTGGAGGCACTGAAGAGAGAAACCGAGAAGGCACAAGAAGAGCTTCAGAAAGAGCGTGAGATGCTTCAGCTCGCGGATGAGTGGCGCGAACAAAGAGTTCAGATGAAGCTGCTGGAAGCACGGTTACAGTTTGAGGAGAAGAATGCAGCTGTTAATCAGCTTCGCGATGAGCTCCAAGCTTATCTGTATACTAGGAAAGAGCAGGAACCAACAAATGATCCAATGCAATTATTCCAGGCATCTGAAAATGGTGCAGCTGCATGTGGTGCAAGTGCTTACAGAAATGGTGGAAACTGCAGTGATGGTGGCGAAGACAATGCATCAGAAGACGATGGTGACATGCACTCTATTGAATTGAACGTGGACGGCATCAGCAAGACCTGCACCTGGAGCTACACTCCTTCCTCAAAAGGTAGGCAGGTGCATGAATCCTTTTCAGATAGAGGGATGGATGGCGCCAATTCGTACCAGTTAGAGCGAAGTTTTCGGGACGTGGATGAAGAATTGGAGGGAGACTGGGCAGAAGGGTGTAGCAACGGGATGCTGAACTTTGAGCATGATGAGGAGAGGTATCAAGCAATCAAGAATCTAAGGGAGCAGATGCTGGCTGGTTCAGGGTTCATCCTGTCACAGGGTAGAGAAAATGCAGAAAGGGAGTACTGTGGCTTGTAAGATAGGTTGAAAATGAACACAAATTTAATAGTGATGTGTCATATGAATTTGCTCCTTGATGCTAAATCGAAGTATTCGACGAGGCAGAGCATGTGTATAGTCAGTGTTCTTCTCTGTCGATGAGTTTTCCTCATTTTAAATACCTTGAGCTCTTGAAAATCGGAGTTATATACCCGAAAAAAAAAAGATTCAGAGTTAGAGGGCTGGCTTATCTGTGTGCAGTCAGTGTGCAGGGCTGAACTAAAATCACAAAAAAAAAAAAAAAATAAATTGCAAAGAAATAGGTCGCCAAAATCTACTTTATTTCCCTTTACTCAAAAGGAAAACTAGATGTTACGCATCTTCAACTCTTCAAAAATTAGATAAAATACTCTATATCTGAGCTCACATGAAAGTTATGATTGTTTTGGAAAAAGTCTATATTACCCCCCAATCTATGAAGAGTGGACTACATAAACCCCCAACCTATGAAAAGGTCTATATCACCCTGAACTTCTCAAAACTGATCAAATTACCCCCTAAAGAAAATTTAAAAAATCATAGTAAATAAAAAAAATCATAAAATGAAAATTCTAATTATGTTGTACTCCAAATGAGTAGATATACACAGTGAACATATAATATGATATATTTTAATATTTTTTTTACTACTATAAAGAAAAGCGTAGATCTAAACCTATAGTGAAAAAAATATACTAAAACATATCATATTATACGTTCAGTGTGTTGTCATACCCGGTTTTAGAAAGAAAACCGAGTACATCTCATATGTGTGCCAGGATCAAATTTCACACATACGATAGACCGTGAGTGAATAGCAGAAACAGTACTCAAACGAATATTTAATAAATAAAGTATTTATTACACTCACGAATATGGCACAAAGGCCAAATTAAACTGGTTCACACGATAACTAAAGACGATAACTCCAAAAGCACTCCACAGGCATCTGACTGGTGGAACACACGCCTAGAACTCATCAAGATCGCGGAGGTACTCCGCTCCATTATTACCTTCTGATCCAATATAAGCAAGGATGAGTACACTTATGGTTGGTACTCAGCAAGTGGGGGAAATATGCAAGCTATCAAGGAAAGGCTTGGTTTGCAGCGGTCAGCATTTTAGTTGATCAAGTTTTATTAACAAGCAACTATTTACTAGGATGTAAGTATATACCAACCCATATTAACATAAAATAAGCATAAAATAAATCATGAGCATAACCAATAACATATGCATGCAATGATTTGATTTCATGTTTCGATAGATTAATCACGTGAGGGTCCAGGCCGTTCATGACCGCGAACACGGCTGTTATAACAGTTTTACACTCTGCAGAGGTTGTACACTTTCACCACAATTCGCGTAAAAGCTCCGAAGAACTTTAGACCCAACCATGCAGTGCGGGCCAGGCACGTACCACACTTCCGAGGTGTGACTGCATAGGGACGCTAAGAGGCCTTTACAAAGATTCCCTAGTTAGAAACAATCCGCTAAGGTTTCCGGATCGGAAGCAGGCATAACCCTCCCTAACGGGTATAGTGTCTTAGCTAAGCCCACTTCCCGAGAGAACCGGGCTATACACCGTCAACCGCCACCCCCCATGCCCTTTTGGTAAGATCATTCCTAACCAAGGTTTCTAATTAATTAGCCAAGACCAGAGCCATGTAGTATTGTGGTTGTACGGTTAATCCTGGGTGGTTCTCCATGTTCCGATTAACATGGTGATCTTGTATTAACATAACAAGATATAAATAATAAGGATATTCATCAATGTTGGATAGAACCCATCATGAACCAAGGTTAAGCATCTAGCATAGCTACCCAACATAAAAGTAAACCCGGTGTATCAAGGCTTAGGTGTAAAAGACTAGTCATCCTTACATAGGACCCATCAAATTAATGCATCGCGAACATGAATATAAACTTTATTGTCATGCAATGTGTATGGGTTCAAAAGAGTATGCTGAGGGGGAAATCCACTTGCCTTCCTCAAAGTACTACGGTGGCTCCTCCTCGTAGACTTGATCTTGATCTCCCTCGAACGGACCGTTCTCTACACGATTCGCACAAGCATTCAATCAATAAAAGCAAAACAATACACCATACAACTTTTAAAGACGCAAAGACGTGTCTAGAACTATTCTTGATGAAGAGACGATCGCGTGAGCGCAAAGATCACTCAAATCGGACTTAAAACGGTTAAGATATGGCTAAAACAAGATTTAAGGGCTTCTTTGAACTAAATCTAACTCTTCAAACCATACCACCAATATTTCTCTTTCAAATCTTGATACATCTTAGTACTTCCTGGATGAATGGAATAAGGTGAATCATGTGCTTCCTTCAATATGAGTTCTCGAAGCCTATCATTTTCTGGAACACATATTCTTTTTCTGAACCATACTGTTCCCTGTTCATCCTCAGTGAAATCCTCAGTTTTTCCCAAATGGATTAAAGCTCTGAATTCCTCGATCTTCGGATCTTCTAACTAGCCCTTCCTGATTTCTTGCTCTAATGTTGACTCTACTTTCATAGTCACAGCTTCTGAATGAGCACAAATATCCAAATTAAGTCGTTCCATCTCCCAACATAACTCTTGTGATATCAACCTCCCAATGACTGAGTTAACTTGACTCTTGCGACTTAGAGCATCTGCAACAACGTTGGCTTTTCCAGGATGATATTGAATATCCAAATCAAAATCGTTGATTAATTCTAGCCATCTGCATTGCCTCAAGTTAAGATCCTTCTGGGTAAAGATATACTTTAAACTCTTATGATCAGTGAAAATTCGACACCGTTTTCCAACCATGTAGTGCCTCCAAATCTTCAATGCATGAACAACCGCTGCTAACTCCAGATCATGACTAAAGACGATAACTAAAGACGATAACTCCAAAAGCACTCCACAGGCATCTGACTGGTGGAACACACGCCTAGAACTCATCAAGATCACTGAGGTACTCCGCTCCATTATTACCTTCTGATCCAATATAAGCAAGGATGAGTACACTTATGGTTGGTACTCAGCAAGTGGGGGAAATATGCAAGCTATCAAGGAAAGGCTTGGTTTGCAGCGGTCAGCATTTTAGTTGATCAAGTTTTATTAACAAGCAACTATTTACTAGGATGTAAGTATATACCAACCCATATTAACATAAAATAAGCATAAAATAAATCATGAGCATAACCAATAACATATGCATGCAATGATTTGATTTCATGTTTCGATAGATTAATCACGTGAGGGTCCAGGCCGTTCATGACCGCGAACACGGCTGTTATAACAGTTTTACACTCTGCAGAGGTTGTACACTTTCACCACAATTCGCGTAAAAGCTCCGAAGAACTTTAGACCCAACCATGCAGTGCGGGCCAGGCACGTACCACACTTCCGAGGTGTGACTGCATAGGGACGCTACGAGGCCTTTACAAAGATTCCCTAGTTAGAAACAATCCGCTAAGGTTTCCGGATCGGAAGCAGGCATAACCCTCCCTAACGGGTATAGTGTCTTAGCTAAGCCCACTTCCCGAGAGAACCGGGCTATACACCGTCAACCGCCACCCCCCATGCCCTTTTGGTAAGATCATTCCTAACCAAGGTTTCTAATTAATTAGCCAAGACCAGAGCCATGTAGTATTGTGGTTGTACGGTTAATCCTGGGTGGTTCTCCATGTTCCGATTAACATGGTGATCTTGTATTAACATAACAAGATATAAATAATAAGGATATTCATCAATGTTGGATAGAACCCATCATGAACCAAGGTTAAGCATCTAGCATAGCTACCCAACATAAAAGTAAACCCGGTGTATCAAGGCTTAGGTGTAAAAGACTAGTCATCCTTACATAGGACCCATCAAATTAATGCATCGCGAACATGAATATAAACTTTATTGTCATGCAATGTGTATGGGTTCAAAAGAGTATGCTGAGGGGGAAATCCACTTGCCTTCCTCAAAGTACTGCGGTGGCTCCTCCTCGTAGACTTGATCTTGATCTCCCTCGAACGGACCGTTCTCTACACGATTCGCACAAGCATTCAATCAATAAAAGCAAAAAAATACACCATACAACTTTTAAAGATGCAAAGACGTGTCTAGAACTATTCTTGATGAAGAGACGATCGCGTGAGCGCAAAGATCACTCAAATCAGACTTAAAACGGTTAAGATATGGCTAAAACAAGGTTTAAGGGCTTCTTTGAACTAAATCTAACTCTCCAAGGGCTTAAACAGAAGAAACCAGGGACCTAAAACGTAATTTTATATAAAACAGAAGGACTTAAGAGAAAAACTACCTTAAAGGACGGCGGGTTTGAATTTTAGAAAGATCAGGGGCTAAAACAAAAAGAAAAGGACTTAGATCTAATTATTTTTGAACTGGACAGGACCGCGGGTTGATTTCTATAAAACCAAGGGGCTTTTCTGCAAAAGTGGCACGGCTGACCGCTGCGCTCGGTTTGAGTCGAATCGGGCGCGATCTCAGCCGTTGGATCAAGATCTAGCGGCTGGAATCGAAAGGGGGCGACCGCGGCGGCGCTGGCGACGGAGGCGGCGGCGCTTCGCCGGATCTTCGCCGGAGTTGGCCAAAACTAGGGCTAGGAGACTCTAAATCTCGCCGTGTTTGGCTTGGGAGAAAGCTGGGGACGTGGGGAACCTATTTTGGGGTTCTAAACGTGGGTTGAGCAACGGTGGGAGCTCACACCGACGAGCGGCGGCGCGCTAGCAACGGCGAGCTCGCACAAGCACAAGAGAGCGAGAGAGAGAGGGAAAAGAGGCTCTGCGTGTTCCTCACCTCCACGCGAACCTTGGCGACGAGATTGAAGCGGCTAGACGACGCTTGGAAGCTCTAATCGCGGCGGCGGCTTAACCCTAGGGTTGTGGCTACGGCGGCGTGAGCTAAGGGCGCGGAGGCTAAAACTTTGGTTCGGGGATTCAAGGGAGCTCGGGCAGCGGCTTATAAAGGCCAGAAGAAGCTCTGGCTTGCACTCCAAGACGCGACGCGGCGTGTAAGGCGCTCGGACTCGGTGGAGGAATCCTGCTCGGGGACGACGTGAGCTTGAAGACGACGCTGACATCCTGGGCCCACTCGTCAGCGAGAGAAAGAGAGAGGAAAGGAGAGGAATTCGGCTGGGCCGCGCTGGGCCGCTGCTGCGCACGAACTGGGCCGGGAAAAGAAACTAGGCTGCGAAAGAAAACTGGGCTGGCTAGAAAGAGAGAGAGAGAAGAGAGAGTTTGAACTTTAAATTTAAACTGTTTACAAACCTTTTCAAATTCAAACCACATTCAAAATATATGCAAATCAGCATGAATGCAACAAAAACTTTATTGACTCTAATTTAAATGTTGTTTAAATATTTAAGAGCCAAGATTTAATTTGCAAATTAGTATTTCCTAAAACAATAGAAACTAAGAAAAATTAGTTGCCTATATAAATTTTAATGTGATGATAAAATTAGGGTGTTACATGTGTATATCTACTCATTTGGAGCCCAACACAACTGGATTTTCATTCTATGATTTTTCTATGATTTACTATGATTTTTCAAAACTGCTTTAGGGGGTAATTTGATCGGTTTTGAGAATTTCAGGGGTAATGTAGACCGTTTCATAGGTTGGGGGATCATGTAGTCCAACCTCTATAGGTTGGGGGGTTATATAGACTTAACAAACAAGAGGTACATCATGTAGTTGGACATCTGTCTGCATAGGACGGCTTTGCAGGCTGCCAATTCTCCACATTCATACCTAGTTCCCTTATCTGAAGCGTTATCTGAATCAAAGTTGGACTCAGAGAAGGCACATTTATGCTCTTCATAGGAAGGGACAAATTGCCCACTCAGAAGGCGATTACTATTTGACACAGATCATCCTGTTGCTGGGCTGTTTCTATAGATAGTCCAGGATACCGGCAACATGACGAACATATGTTGGCGTCATATAAAAGTATAAAAAAATTCACTATTTTGGTGGCGATTGGTCTGAACTTGGCCTGCGTAACCCTGGCGAAGAATTGGGCGCATCCACTTCCAATGATTTTTTTATATATTTTTTATTTTAAGATTTATCAAAAATATATATCTACTAATTTTTTTTTGCAAAACTGTCACCCAGCCGCCGTTTGAATCGGCAAGAGGCTCCTATCGCCGTTTGAATCGGCGATAGGTGAGATGCAAGCCACCTCCCGCCGGATGAAATGGTTGAATGTACCTTTAACCGTTTCATCCGGCGATAAGTGCCACCACCATCACGGCCGTTTGCATGCTGGCCAGTTACTGCCGGTTGAAACGGCTATAGCTGTTTCAACCGGCTATAAGCCATATATTCTGTTAAAAATTAATAACTATTAATATATTATACAAAGTAAATATATTTAATGTATATTTTTGGATTGCAGTGAGTTAAATAACATCAGTGGCATATTTTACTTCGAATTGAATGATGAAATATTCGATTGAATTAAATAAATATTAAAAATATACATTAGATGGAAAATATATATCTGAGATGAAATAATTAGGAAAAATATATATACAGCGTTTGAAAATAAATATTAAAGTTGTAATTATACCCCCATGAAATCAAGATGTCGTCTGCCTGTTTGACAATGAGAATAGGTCATACTCGTATATTTATTTATTTCAATTAAATATTTTATCGTTCAGTTCGAAGTAAAAATATGCCTAGATGTTATTTAACTCACTGCAATCCAAAAATATACATTACATATATTTTCCTTGATTATATTTTTCAGGAAAATATTTAATGTATATTTTTAATATTTATTTAGTTCAATCAAATATTTTATCGTGCAGTTCGAAGTAAAATATGCCTCAGATTTTATTTAACTCACTGCAATCTAAAAATATACATTAAATATATTTACTTTGTATAATATATTAATAATTATTAAATTTTAACAAAATATATAGCTTATAGCCGGTTGAAACAGCTATAGCCGTTTCAACCGGCGGTACCTGGCCAGCATGAAAATGGCCGTGACGGTAGTGGCACTTATCGCTGGATGAAACGGTTAAAGGAACCTTGAAGGGACCGTGACACCCTAAGAGGGGGGTGAATTAGGTGTCTCTAAAAACTAAGGCTCCGATTGCACATATGAAAACCTATTTCAATTTCTATCTAAATATGCTCTAGGTTTTCTCTATGTGTTGCTATCTCTACCGCTACAAAGTTTTGCACCCTAGGTCCAAACCTATACTAGCATGACAAGTCTATGAAAGGTAAATGCGGAAAGTAGTGCGAGTATGAAATGCGGAAGGTAAAGGGTAGAGAAGAGCAAACTCCCGACACGACGATTTTTACCGAGGTATGGGAAAGCTCACGAGCTTTCCACTGATCCTCGTTGTTGGAGCCCCTCTCAAAGGGAATGCCCTCGCAAGGGTATAAACTCCCCGGTCGAGTAACTCCGTGGGTGACCACGGGACTTCCCCACGCGCAAGTGGGTCTCCGCTCGTCCCTCCCGGATGCTCCTCGCCGCCTCCACTTGGTAGAGCTTCGGCCAAACGCCAAGGGCCTCTCCTCCCTTGCACAAGCACCGGCGGCCTCTCCACAAACTCGGTTGGAGGGTCTCGCAAGACTACAAGCCCTGGATTACAACACTTGGTGCGTGCAAGCACCGGTAAGCAAAGAGGTATGCAAACCTCGCTAAACTCTAGGCTAAACACCTAAGAGATGCGCTAAAGGGTCTAGACTAGTACTAAGCACTTTGCTAATCACCTAGATCTTCTATTTAGCACTTTGGTGGATTGAGCACTTAAGAATGTGTTGAACACTTGCCAATATCTTCCCTGAGCTCAAGCACGCTTCAAATGGCCGAGGCAACCCATATTTATAGCCCCAACCAAAGAAACTAGCCGTTGTATAGCCGTTGCACACTTTCTGGGTAGGACCGACTCATTCGGCGCCCTTTCCATGCCACCACCGAATCAATCGGTACTCACCAGAGCCGAACAGCATGTTCCAGCCATAAGGACCGACTAATTCGGTGGGGGGACCGACTAATTCGGTGCCCTTGGTGAGGTACCACCGAATCAATCGGTGGTAGGCCTTCTCGCTGCCCAAAATGCCTTTAGGACCGACTGATTCGGTCCCCCAGAGGGTGCACCACCGAATCAATCGGTGGCTTATCCGCAGCACTGTTGAGAGCACGGTTTTGGCCATTTTTACGTCATTTCTTCGCCGATTTTCGTCCCTTTTTTTTGACACTTTTGTATGAGATAGAAGCACATTTCTAACCATTTGCATGGCTAAAAACTCATCCTAAAAAATCTACAAAAATACATCTTTAAACATATGTTAGTCCAATGATTATGTTGTCAATCAATCACCAAAATCACAAACATGGCATAGGGCCATTTTCCTTACAAACCTTTAACCGGATGAAACGGTTAAAGGTACCTTCAACCATTTCATCTGGTGGGAGGTGGCTTGCATCTCACCTATCGCTGATTCAAACGGCGATAGGAGCCTCTCGCCAATTCAAACGGCGGCTGGGTGACAGTTCTGCAGAAAAAAATTGTTAGGTATATATTTTTGATAAATCTTAAAATAAAAAATGTAAAAATAAAAAAAATTCACTTCCAATCAACCACAGTCCACGCACTTTAGAGCCCATGCGGCCAAGAGGCCTGCTTGCATGAGGAAGCTGTTGTTTGCACTACGGGCCTGTGAATCTTTTGGTCTAAAGTTTAGCCCTCTATTTTTGTCAATTAGAACACCTAAAAATAGGTTAATTTCAAAACTAATTGGATAAAATAAAGGCTCACTTTCGAGTAAAATCGATTGATGGCTAATTAGGATCAATCGACTCCTACTTACAAATTAGCTTTTATATAGGCAATTAGTTTTGAAATTAGTCTATGTGTATCCTTTTAATTGACAATAAAAGAGAGGACTAAAGTCTAGACCAAAAATACAAACAAGCCCAACATTCTGTATGATTGATCATGTAGTCTCTACGGCCATTTTACCATTTCCATTTTCCAAACATGTCATTGATATGATGATGTGATAATCAACTATGGCCATATCCATCATCGATGCAAAAGGTAAGAACTTTATCCCATTATTTTTTTCTAATTAAAAACACAGTGATGCGCACGTTGTGGGATCCTGGGTCTGGGAGAAGAGGGGAGGGATTCGTAGATGTAAATTTTATTCATGGCACGTGCCAAATTAAATGGATACAGAATATTGGAATTATTCAAGACTTAGAAGGATAAATACTATTGAAGAATAATAATGTGACCCTGCCCTTTCGAGAGAGATAATAAAGATTACATCATTTTAGCTTTCAAGAGCTCAGCTAGAGGCACACAGTTCAGGCAGACTGTTCCAGAGCTTCACCTCACGTGCCAGAGATTCAGTTTGTTCATTTATAGCCATGAACCTTGTGTGCAAATGTGGCAGCCACAAGAAGTGGGAAAGCAATTGTTGCATCGCAGTGGACCTGCATTTCAAAATGATCATCAGTGGCTGAACTGTAAATGTATACAATTAACCCAATAATTCATATGTAAATGTATACACATTTCAATCCTAAAATAAATCTTTGTTTTGTCCTTCAACGCAAAAGGTGGGTGAATAGTGATTTTGGTTACGTAAAGATGCTTCTGAGAATTGCAAGTAGTTAGAGATCTTGGTTTGACCTCTGCACTCTTATAAAATAGAATGATCATGAGTTAGAGATGATCTATGTATTTTTTTTTCCTTTTTCAACAGACCTCATTGCTTGATGAATCATATAGTATGTGGTTATCGTCATTGTAGAGAGGATCTTTGCCGCAAGTTCAACTAGATGAGTAAGAAGAGAAAGTAGGCATCTTGATGCATGGTATATATACCTTTACAGTTTTCGCCGAACTCTTGATCTTTCCCCATGAAACCGCTTCATCAGGCCTTGCTCCAGAATCACTGCCATCAAATTCCTGAGCTGTGTTGACGTAGACTGCATAATCTGCACCGTTGCGCAACATATTGGCATTGCATATATGATGCTTTGGAAGACCTCCACCAAGAATTATAATTCCTGTCTTCCTTGGGGATGCATGGATGGTTTCCGCATTCATCAACCGTACATCTATGAAGATAAAAAGCATGATCCACATGGAAAGACAAGTAAAATAAGGAAAATACAGAAGAATGGACATTAAGTACAGTGGAACCTACCTTGTACAATATCGACAATAAGACCAGGATTGTGGACCGAGTGACAAAACAGCATGTCTCCAATTGATCCATCAGTTAATGCCGGGCAGAACACAGGGATGTTGTTCTGATCCAATTTAAGTGGGTCAGTTCAGATTGAATTCAGTCTTTGAGATGAGATGTCCCCATGTGTTTGCTGTGCTGAAATAATATTAAGTTGAACTCTATGTCAGTTACCTTGTATGCCCAATAAAGGTAGGAGTTTTCATCATTAATTTCTTTGCCAAGACGAGCAATCACTTTTGATGGTATCCAAACATTCTGCAGAAAAAAGAAAATAAAAACACGGACATAATGAGAACTTTCAGCATCGAAAGCTTAGGCGTTGTTCTTGTCAAGGAATGCATGCTTACTTCAGTGGACTGCTCCAGTAGCATCTTGTCAAGGATTGGCATGATCCAGTTCTCAAACTTGCAATAGTTATCATTGGGCACCAAGAGATTTCCTATCCTGTTCAGCCCCTTTGACCGCAGCAGTGCCCCAGGTAATGAAAAATCACCTTTGTAAGTTGGCGCAAGGCACTTGATGAGATCCTCCTCTATACCCCCAGCAGTTGTAACAATTACATCCACCTAAAGAGCATCATTAATTTACATAAAACAAGTTAGGAACCTAGCTTGCCTCAATAATGCATCCTCACAATCTTGGTACACTGTGGAACAAATACTTATTTATATATCCTGGAATATTTAATTTGAAGAGAAGTGAGTTACAAAATGTTTTAGACTGAAAAATTTTCTTTCAAAGTTCCACAGTTTGAGACAGAACGAAGTTGGAGAATTCACCATGTGATGCTGAGCCAGAAATCGGATTATGTCCCGAACACCAGAAGATACAAGGTTGGAAGTGAAGCCCAGGAATATCTTGCACTTGACCGATTCTCTATATTCTGGGTCAAGTTCAGCTTCAGCACATTCCTCGCTTGGCTTCTCGTGCGATAACCTCCAATCCAACTTCATCGCAACCAAGCACGACATGAAGCAAGTGTTAGAACAAGATGAAGGGTTAGCAGTCAAGCACATATATAGTGTATATATAGCGATCAAACTACTGTAGCTGTCATTCTGTTTTCACTTTCCAATTACTACTGTATTCAATCTTCGAAACCATCAGTGCTGAGACGAAGGTCTACATTTCATCAGTAGTTGTTGTGACGGTAAAATTAGTGCATAGCGGTTTTGGCGATGGAGATGTGGTAAGCAACGTGATGGCAACAGGTGATCGAGTTTGACGTGCAAGCAAAGCAGAGCAGGTCATGACGTAATACCATCTGTTTTTTTTATACTAGTAATACCATCTGGTTGACGATGTCGATGGCGTCGCCGAGGTTGGAGGCCTGGAACCCCGTGGAGGCTAGCGAGGCGAGGAGACCCGCGAGGCCGAGCCCGGCGTCGGCGAAGTCGGCGCCGGCGATCCTCGTGAATCGCTTGTCGTCGAGGTTCTCCGACGGCTTCAGCAGGATGGAGCGAACGCCGTCCAGCGCGTCCGCCATGTCACGACCGGCAGCCACCACCCCTCGTCCTTCTCCGGCGACGGCGCCCATCTCGTAGAAGCTCTCTGACAGCAAGCAAGGAAGCAGCTTCGTTTCGCTAGCTTTCTTCTCGAGCCGAAGGGGAATTAAACCAGCTAGTTGGATTTGGATAATGGCTGAATCAGCGCGGGTGCCCTTTATGTACACTTACAGGGATGTGCCAGCTGCATGGTGTCCTACTGATTATCTTGTTCGAGTGATGATTATTAGCTGCGTGGGGCACGTGGGCGCGATATATGCTCCCTCTTCAACTACTGTTTTTAGGAACATGTACAATCTTTGCATTTTGCATTAAGAAAATGAATACAAGCAGTCCTTATCACGCACATAATAATCTTGCTAGTTTTTTTTTCCAACCACCTTATTTTTTCTCTAATCTTATACATGATTTAAATGAAGGTGAGTTTCATGCCCAATGAGTACTGCTCAGACCATGTCGTTACAGTTTGTGAGGTTGAAAGTTGAAACTGATGCATATGGCTGCCAGCTAACTTCGATGTTGGCGCTAACTCGGAGTCTGGGACAGTGGAGCCATGTCGTTCCCACGGCACGCAGCAAAAACGATATAACCCACGGCAAAGTGTTTGCCGTAGATTGCTCACAGCAAAGCCCACACGGCAAAAATCCGGCCGGCTCACGACAAAGCTCCATGGTTATGTACGTACGTTCCTCGATGGCGTCGTCTTCCCCGCAACCACCGTCGCCCCCGCCTAGCTTGCTGCCGCCTTCGGCCCCACTGTGCCCCCACATCTCCAGCCCCATGAGGGAGAGAGGACTCCCTCCACGCCATCCAGACCCCATACCACGGGCGGATTGGACCTGATCAAGACGACCATGGAGGAGACGAGGAGGGTGGAGATGCGATGAGGACGACCGCAACCGTGCTCGCTCGTGGATCAACAACGGCGGTCTCCGACAGCTGGGGCCTGCAGTACAAGGGGAGCAAGAGGTCGTGCAAGAGTGGTTTGGGCAACTCTGGCTCATCCCTGAGCCGTCTTCCACCCCGCACCGCCACCACCATGGATCTAGGGTTAGTGATGAACATGAGACCCTAGTCTGGATCCAGAAATCGTTGTGGGAGAGAAGGTCCTTCCAAGCGGAAGACTGCTTTCCAGTGCAACAAGGAGACCGGTGGTTGGATCCCCCGAAGAAGCTCAACTTCGCGGAGGACTGCTGGGCAAAGGGGAAGAAAAAGACCTTCATTCAAGCTCTGAAGAGTATGGCGAGCAGGGGAAGAGGGAGGGGACGAGGATTTCGACCACCAACCCCAGAGGAAGAATGGGTACCGCCATATGGATGGATGCAGCCCCCGCCACCATAGTTCTACAACCATCCGCCCCTCCGTATGGGTACTTCCCCAATCCCACCTTCCCCCCTCATCAATTTCACCCACCAGGCAATCAGTATCAAGACCGTATCAGCAGTCCGGACCAAGACCGAGACAAAATTAGACGATGAGGCCCAAAGGAACTGACAGTGGCAACAGAAGAAACCCCCACTCAGTGCAGACAAGAACAAGGAGAAAGAGAAAGAAGAAGATAAGGCAATGGAGGAAGAGGGAGGTAAAGATGTAGAGAAGAAATTGCCTAGCAAGAACGCTGAGAAAGAAAAAGCAATCTTCTGCTACAACTGTGGAGATCCTGATCACTATAGCTCGACTTGCAAGAATCCTAGACTTTGCTTCATTTGAAACAAGAAAGATCACATAGTAGATAGATGCCCATAGTGGAAGAAGCCACATAAGACAGCCCAGTACTATGGCAGTTCTAACCAGGGCCTTGGATTCCTGCATGTGGATGTAAGGGATGTGGAAGGGAAGTTCAAACTAAGCTCAGATCTTGACAATTGTGGAGTACTCACAATAGAAGAGGGAGAGATGAAGAATGAGGGTGTCATCCAATGCCTTAAAAGAATGTTTGACCAAGAATGGCATTGGGAGCTAAAGGAGATAGAAGAATATAGGTTCATGGTTAGGTTCCCCCCAACCAAGAAGGTGGAAGACATTGTGATGGGGGATGTCATATGGTTCCCACTCAGGAAGGATGGAGTCATGGCCTCCCTGAAAATGTGGGATGGGGAGATCAAACCTGTAGGGAAACTTATTGAAGCTTGGGTTCAAGTGAGAGGTATCCCACCCAAATGGAGTGAGTGGACAGTTTTCCAGCATATTGCTTCGAGCCTCGGCAAATTGACTGATGTGGACTGGTACTCCTTGTTTGCCAGCCAATTTCAAATGGTGAGGTTGAAGATAAAATGCAAAGATCCAACAAAAATACCCAAGCAAAGGGTGCTAGAGATAAATGATGAGCTTTTCTTACTGAGCTATAAGGTGGAGGATGTTGAACAATCACAGGGGAACAAATCAAACAAGGATGATGACAATGGAGATGAGGACCCTAACCTAGATGAGGATGATTTGCTAGGGGAGGACTTCCATGATGACAAGCTTAATGGAGAACAGAACAAAAGAGAACCAACAAGTGGAGATCAAGGGTCAACATCTGCAGGGGCAATTGGATTCTCAGGCCCTGGTAGCAGTAAAGCAGGTCATGGCCAGAAAAGAAACATCTACCTAGATAACATTATTGTGAACACTGCCTAGCAATCAATAGCAAGGAAAGATGGGAGAGATCTGGTGTTTGACAGCCAGATTGGTATAAACCTTCTAAGAGCTATGGAGTTAGAAGAAAATGAGAACCATATGGAAGTGGAACAGGAAAGGGAACCTGCAAACGAGGATGAACTGATCAACCTTCTTGTGGACTGGGTGTATGCTATTGAAAGCACCAGAACTGAAGAAGTGCCGGTGGAATCTAGGGAAAAGCCAACTGAACAAGAGAGTCTAGCGAAAACCTAGAACAACAGGAGAGCTACAGACCTGGGGAAGAAGGAATGAACAAGCAAAAGACCAAGAAATGGGGTCCTGTCCAAGCAGAGAAAAAGAGTGCAAGACTGAAAGATGATGGAAGAACAGCCCTGGAGAAAGCCCAAAATCTCAAAAGGAAGGTCAACCTAGAGGAAGTCAAAGTAAGAAAAGTTATATTTCAGCAGTTCTCTCTAAATCTGAAATTGTCAATATTGCTGATTCTGTGGGAGTCACAGTAGAGGTAGAAAAAAGTGACAACCCTGTACCAGTCATAGAAGCAGTTCATGCTTTAGATAAATTGAGAGTCAACAGCTATGCTCAGGGATGCATAGTTCCTAATTGTAGTAGAACCTGCAATAATGAGGGAGTTGTAGAAATAGGCCATGATATTGTTGAGAATATATAGGAAGTGGATCCTGTTACTCCATCAAACAAAAGTAATAAGGTTTCAAATAGGACTAGTGAATAGGGAGAACTCTCGGAGTGGACTGAGGTTGCTCCAAAAAGAAAAACCAAGAAAAGAAATAAATGATAGGTCTTTTTTGGAATATTAGAGGTCTGGGCAGACCTGACAGAATCCCTACTCTAATGGAGCAAATTAGGAATAATCATGTAGATTTTGTAGGCATAGTAGAAACAAAGAAGAATTTTTTATCTAGTGGCTTGCTTAGATCCTTGACCGGAAGTACACTCTTTGACTGGCATTACCTCCCAGCCTCTGGAAGTGCTTGATGTATCCTGGTAGGCTACAATAAGGAGCCTTCTCTATCACTGTGGGTGATATGTTAAAATACTTAGTTTCAACTATGATCCAGTCAAAGAAAACCAACTTAGTCTGGAAACTAGTGGTTATATATGGTAGCCCTTATGAAGAAGTAGAGCAAGAATTCCTTGATGAGTTAGACCAGGTCATGACCTCCTGGCAAGGACCTGTCCTTCTTGGAGGGATTTCGACCTGTCAGAATATGATCTGATAAAAATAATAGAAACATCAATCATAAATGGCTGATGCCTTAATGATTGGATCGATAGATGGGGGCTACTGGAGCTCAATACCAACAATAGGAAATTCACTTGGTCTAAACAACCAAGAGAAGTGGTGATGGCTAAATTAGATAGGATCTTTGCCTCCACTGATTGGGAAGCAAACTTCCCTCTAACTAGAGTTAAAGCCCTAATAAACTATCTAGTGATTCACAACCCCTGCTTCTAGATACAGGAGAGGACCTAAGTAGGCCTAAGAAGAAATTTAGATTTGAGAAATGGTGGTTGGAAAAGGATGCTCTTAGAGACATGTAAACAAAGCCTGGTCTACCCCTTGTGAGGAAAAGAGAAGCATGGATAGATGGCAATTTAGAATCAGAAACCCTTAGAAGATTGACTAGGGGGGTGGGCAGCAAATGAAGTTGCAGCTATGAATAAAAAAGGTACAGCTGGCTAAGGAATATAACAAATTAGGCACCAAGTTTGAGAGGAATGGTCTATTGATGTAGAAAGAGAGAGGACGAAAGACCACAAAAAAGAGTTGAAGTCCTAGAAGGACCACAAGGCTTAGTTGAGGATGGGAGGATGAAAATTGCTGTAGATTTCTATAAGGACTTATTCAAAAAGGAACTAGAAATGCTATCTCTCTTAGTAACAATTTCTGGGTAGACTTAGACAAGGTGTCCGCAAAGAAAATGATATGCTTACTGCTCCCTTCATAGAAGAAGAAATTAAAGAGGCCATCTATAGCTGCTATTCTGATCGAGCTCCTGGTCCATATGGCCTTCCATTCCTTTCTATCAGAAATTCTCTGGACATTATTAAAACAGATATAGTAAACATGTTCAAGGATTTTTTGAGGGAGGTCTTAGACCTCGTATAGGTTAAAGTTTGTCCCTTCTGACTCTCTCCCAAGGAGGAAGGTGCTAGGAAATTTTGAAAAAAATTCAGGCCTATAGTGATGTAGGGTCTTGCCCGATCTCTCTCGTGTAGGATGTGTGGGGATACTGACCCGTGGAACCTGACGAACCGATGCACAACAGCTTGCACGAAGAACTACCTTGATAAGAATTCCCAACCACACGCTTCGGGTCGGTGCCTTACCTGAACCATGCAAAAAGGTAGAGGCATTGCTCTTGCAAATCACAAGGAAACACAAGAACAATCGGTTAGAGAAACCCCCAATCCTTAAGGCGGGCCAGCTATGGCACAACCCTAAGGACAGAGTACTTGGCCTTCTCTATTTTCTGATTTCAATTCGGTTAGAGAGTTCTCACCAGCACCCAAGGCGTTTATATACTAGGAACAGCCCTCCTATTGGGCTGGAGGCCTTGCACAAAGGTCAATACGAAATACTAAGGTCTGGAACACAAAATACAATAAAACAGTTTCGGACTAATCTAAACTGCACAACCAGACCAGTCTTTACTAAAACAACTCTACCGGTTACTGTAGAACTCCAAATGATGATCCATCAGTTGTGTTGGAAAATAGACTTCAGTATGCTTCCAACCATGTATAGCATGCACCATGATCCTGGCAGAATGGTACAGTTTGTATGGCAAATTGACCTCTCATAATTCTGCAATCAGACTTTGTACCTTCTGACCATCTTCATTAATCTAGTCGGACTCCATAATAGACCTCAAAAGAAGTCGGAACTTAATGGCATTGTAAGGTAGTTCATACGCTTTCCATCAAGTACTCATGGACTCCCATAGCCTTGGAATCAGAGAAAAATAACTCCGAAGTTTGCCTCCAAGTACTGGGCGAGAAAGGACTCTGATTCAAGTCCAAAGAACTTGAAAAAACTCTTCATGAGGAAGAGTACTTGAAAGAAATCTGATCAAGTCCAAATAACTCGGATAAGTTACATTTCATGAGTAAACCTGAGCACAAGTAAAGCACCACTATTAAGTAGTAAACAATCTTAGTGAATGCATGTTCATTATCAACAAGGAATGAGTTCACCTCAAGTTGTAGTTGTTGCATTCTGGGGATGTCTTCATAAATTAGCCTATGTATTGTAGTTTCAAGATTTCTCAAAAGTGCTAACCATCAGGCTGGGGAAAATAGCTGATAGGCTGATATCCCAACAAACAGTTGTGCCTTCATAAAAGGAGGATACATCCTTGAAAGTGTGGTGGTTGCCCATGAGATAGATCATAGCCTCCACAAGGAAAGAAAAAAGGGGTATATTAAAGCTAGCGATGAGAAAGCCTACGACAGTGTAAACCTGGATTTCCTAATAGAGATTCTAGAAACTAGAGGGTTTAGCCCGGTTTTGGGTGGATGGATTCCAACAGATCATTAGAGGAGGTTCAGTAAGGTGTGACCCTGAATGGAGAAGACATAAACTTTCTTTAAGACAGGAAAAAGGCCTTAGGCAGGGGATCCTATCTCACCTATCCTCTTTAACCTGGTAGGAGATGTGCCTAACTAGAATGCTAGAGAAGCTGCTTTTCTGGAGGTTTAATCAAAGGGCTCCTTAGTGAGTATAAGACTGAGGGTATTATCTCCTTACAATATGTTGATGATAACCATCCTCTTCTCTGAGCCTGATGAAAAACCTCCTTAAACTAAAAAGGAACCCTGGCTTGGTTTGAACAAATTTCGTGGCATGAGGATCAATTTCCATAAAAAGTGAAATAGTCCCAATAAACCTAGAACCATGGAAGTCCACAAATAGCCCCACATCTTTGGATGCCCTGTAGGTGATTTTCCTATAAAATATTGGGGATCCTTCTACACTATGATAAATTGAGAAGAGAGGACATACAACCCTTGATAGATAAAGTCCTAAAGAGAATAGAGGGATGGAGAGGCAAGCTGCTGTCTTATGCAGCTAGGGTAACCCTAATTAGAACCTGCCTTGCATCCATCCCAGTGTACCTGCTCTCCTTTATCAAGTCCCCAAGTGGGCAATTAAAATGATCTCTACACATATAGTTAATTGCCTATGGAATGACAGTGAGGAAAAACATAGATGGCATTTGGCCAATTGGGGTCTGTAAGTATGTGCAAAGAGTTCGGGAGTTGGGATCCCTGACCTCAGAGAATTAAACCTCTGTCTATTAGATGTGGCTTAGAGGTATCAGTCAGACAACAACAAGTTGTGAAAAGAAATTATAGATGCTAAGTATAACACAAGAAATCCCAATATTTTCTGTACCAATACGGCTGGGGCCTCACAATTCTGTAAAGGAATGATGTGGGCGGCCAATGCGGCAAAAATGGATATAGATGGAGAAAAGGAGATGGTACGAGAGTAAGATTCTAGAAGATAATGGATAGGTAATTCTAGTCTAGCTATCTAGTATTGGGACTATACATCATAGTCAATGAAAAAAACATATCGGTACATGATCTTTGGATGGAAATATCTCAAATCAACCTTTAGAAGGATTGTCAATAATAGCCTTTATAGGAAATGGGAGGAAGTGGATTCAACTAGCCTCTACCATCACCTTCAACACTGATTATGATGAAATGATCTGGTCCTTCTCTCAAATGGAGTATACTCCTTCCCCAATCCCTTTACAAGATCATTAACACAGAGGGTGATCCCAGTTCACCTCCCAGTCATCTGACTCTAAACAATCCCCCCTAGAGTTCAGTTCTTCTGTGGTTACTAACTAAAACAAAAATCCTAACAGAGATGATGTGACGAAAGGAAGAGAATAGATGATAGCAGATGCCTCTTTGCAAGCGAACCAGAATCAGTAGTGCACCTTTTCTTTATTGTGTAGTTGCAAAACAGATGTGGTTGATCATATCTGATGCTTTAAATATTAGTTGTGGTAGTGATTTTGAATCCATTGCAAAGCTCTGGCTAAGCAAGAAATTGCCATTCATAATATGTGCACATCTGCTGCCCTGTGGGGGTTGTGGAAGCAAAGGAACTATCTGTGTTTTCAGAATGGAACATGGAGAGATGTTCAACCTTGACCCAAATGATAGTGAATCTAATTCAAAACTGGAAGCTGTTGTGCCGGTAAGAGAAGAACAAGACTACGAGCTAGGGCTAGACAAATTGAAGTCCTTTGCAGGAGCCCTGGAAGATTGGCGATCTAGCCCGGCCAACTCAAGACTGAGTTATTCGACTTCATCATGAAACTGAGGGGCAATGGGACTCGACCAAGTACCAGAAAAGCTAATGCCGCTGATGGCTGGATGGGCGTCAATCTCAGTTAATCCCAGCACCTGCTATGTAGTTTACTTGTCATGTTAACGCAGCACTTGTTTTTGCTAGCTTTCGGTGCAGTCTGTAACCCATCCTATGTCATATTTGCTCTGAGTTTTTCGAACTATGCTACGAATGTTCTGCCGATTAAGTAAGGCTGGGGCTTGCCTTAAACTCTAAAAAAAAAGGTGCGACCAGGGACGGCTGCAACCCCACCCAGCTCACATGTTGGCTGTGTTATCGTTGTCGAGAGTCATGGTGCAGCCCACGACAAACCACAATTCTGACGTGTTTTTGGCTTAGCTCCGACAAAGATCAACATCCGACGACGGCTTCAAACGAAGTAGCACATGAAGGGCATGTGGATAGTATTGCCAAAGGATTTATCTATGCCGTGAGCCCTATGATTTATCTTTTCAAAACTGAATGACCGCCTAGCTCATCAGTGTATAGTAACCCACAAGATGGTGGTGATTTGAGTCTTGATACTCTGTGCCACAGCCCTTAAGGTGAAGGATGTGGACCAGAGCTGATGAAGAAATCGTCAGCAATATGATGATATATAAATCTCTATTCACTGCTAGAGAACCTAGCATGAGTACCGGGCGCAAAGCCGGGTTAGTACTGGTTGTGCGCCCGGTATCGAGCTTTCGGTACTAAAGGCCGCCATTTAGTACCGGCCTCTTATATTCCTTTTCATTTTTGCAATTCGCTTGGACAACACTTGATCCCTTTGCCGACTGGCTAGCCTCTGAAGCATCAAGAATGGTATCAGCTCAGTAACCCACGCACTAGTGCTTCGCTCACCGTACTCCATACCGGTCCATCGCAACCATATTATACTATTATGCCCTTTGTTATATCTACAATGACAATATCGTCCTTTTCTACAAAATAGAAGTAAACTCTATGAACAAATTCACATTCAAAATCGACTAAAAACATAGTTATTTAATCATGACGTGCAAATATACTTAACATGAAATAATACATCCTTATCTTAACATTCGATATAAATCATTCCACGAAATATATAAATCATTTCACACATATTCATAAGCTGAAAACATAATGAACAACCAACACGACAAAGGTCTTCAACCATCCTTGGTGGGACATTAGAATGCACTTGAGGATTATTTTTTCCCTCCGTAGAAGAGGATGGTGTAGCTGTAACCGCCGGGTTTGGTGGTGGTGCCGCCAACAAATAATTTCGCATCACAGCCTCATATCAAAAGGAGGTTCTTTGCTGCCGCAACATATTCCGCAGTGTTCCTTCAAATAACGAAGTTGTGCTCTCAACCAGCTTTGCTGCGAGTGCTATTTTCGCTAGGAGTCAATTGATTTTTTCCCTTCCCACCAGACGACGATGGTTATCTCGCCCAGCAGCCGCTACTCCAGCAGCAGAAGCCACACTCTTCCGACAATCTTTTTTAATTTTTATATACAAGAAATATATAAATAATTAATTAAATTTTATAACTGATGGCCACAAGGCGCTTTGCATCATTTAGTGTAAAAACGCAGCCCTCCACAGAATTCTGCGGCATGGCTGGGCCCTGATGGTGGAACTGTCAGTTTTTATTTTGGGGAAGAAGAAGCCGCCCTTTTGTGCCAGAGTGGTAGCATCAACTTTCCCTTGCGAGCTTCGATGCATGAAAAGCAGAAAAAAAAGAAAAAGAAAAAAATAGTATCTTTTGGATTCTGCCATTAATTACAGAAAACGATTGTGGAGCTGTAGGCTTCGAAGTAAGGGGACGACCGAGATATATACTAGCAGCGCGGGATCGGAGGCTTGGTTGGAAGGTAAGTGAGGTTGGTGGTTGGTTAGGGGTCATAAGAATATAAAAATCAGGGGCAAGTTAATCTTAATCTGAAATCCCAGGTGCTAACTCTTAAGAATATAAATATCTAGGGGCAGTTTATAATTAACTAAAAAACCAGGACTAATATAAGAATAATAATGGTTTTCAAAATAAAAACTAATCCAGGCGCTAGTTTCATATTAATCTGTAGAAATCCATTCTCTATTTTAGGATATAAATATACTAGGCTAGTTATAATTAAATTAAATCCAGGTAGCTAACTGTAAAACAATATAATGGTTTCAAGAGCTAGTTTATAATTTAACTAAAAATTATAGGGGCAATTATAGAATTAATGATCCCAGGACTAAAATATAAAATTTAAGAAACCAGGGGCTACATTACAAGTAACAAAAAAATAAGGGGTCAATTTACAATTGAAACATTTACATTACAATATAATAATAGAAAACTCGTAATTATTGTATAAAAAACAAAAAACAAAGCATCCAAAGGATTATAGAAATTATTAACAATAGGACTATAGAATTTTTTAACAAAAATCATGAAAACTACAAAATCTCTCTTCTCTCTCCTTATTTAGAAACCAAAAATTTCTCTAGCTACAAAGCATTAATGTAACATAATAAACTTCGGCGAACGGGAATGAAGTTACTAACTTTTAGAACACTTAGATAGGTAAAATCCCAAATATTATTATAAAAATGGGAGAACTCCCCTAAGAGCTTTGACGTGAAGAACAAGCTCTCTCGGGTGGATGCAATTTGAGCATATGCTGTCGGGGAGAAGAAGGTCATTTTATAGGAATTGCAGTTAGTACAGGCTAGTGGCTCTAGCCGGTACTAATCGGAAACGTTTAGTACCGGCTATAGCTCCAGCCGGTACTAAATTCACTGCACCGGCTGGAGCAACCAGCCGTGCTAACTAGCGTATTCAGTACCGTTGGAGCCACCAGCCGGTATAACTTGTTCTACCTGTTTCCCCCTGAACCAACGGTGTCGTTGGGTGCCATTTAGTACCGGCTGGCCCAGTGACGTCGACGCATGCCTATTTTGCATGCTAGTACCGGCTCAAAGTGCAACCGGTTCTAACGTGCCAGGGACGAATGCTCGGTTCTCTTGTAGTGGAAATCTGAACCATCAATACTCTGATAAGTGAAGAATGCATGCAACAAGTATTTTTATTTGCTTAGCATGCAATCCACGTATTGGTTCAGGCCTCTCCAAGTTTGCATTGAACATTTGTATCATCTCAGATGCTTTATTTTTTCAAGTCGTGCTAGTTTTATTTTTTTATCTAATAGTGCTGATTTACAATACAGACAGGGTGAGTTATCCCCATGAAAGGGTGAGTGGATGACAGGCTGCGTGGGGAGGTCAACAATCAGGGTATTTAACCAATATGCAATCTGAATTTTCAGAATGTGTCATTCAGTCAGAATTTTGCCCAGATTGCTTACTTTTTAGGCTCTGTAAAATCCTGAAAATGGTTTGATTGTCTAGTGCATGCCTAACACCTTGCATCTTTAATGCATGGCTAATTTCTGATCCTATAGATATGTCATGTAAGCTTTTCCTCTATTTTCTGGAAATAAATGAGAATCAATGTAATATTGCTGATTTAAGTTTAAGGACCGATGACATAAGTGAATAAGTTTGAGGACCTAAATGGGTGATTTAAAAGTTTAAGGATCGGAAATGACACAATCGAACAAGTTTGAGGACTAAATGGTCGATTTGTGAGTTTGGGAGAGTTATACATCGGTACAAGTTTAGGGACTGGTGACGTACTTTACTCTAGGAAAATAA
>JACEFO010002534.1:0-25923 GCA_015342445.1 Digitaria exilis
CCTTGCTCCAGAATCACTGCCATCAATTCCTGAGCTGTGTGACGTAGACTGGCAAATCTGCAAGCCGTGCCGCACATATTGGCATTGCCATATAGATGCTTTGGAAAGACCTCCACCAAGAATTATAATTCTGTCTTCCTTGGGGATGCAGATGGTTTCCGCATTCATCAACCGTCATCTATGGAAGATAAAAAGCATGATCCACATGGAAAGACAAGTAAATAAGGAAAATAAAGAAGAATGGACATTAATACAGTGGAACCTTACCTTGTACAATATCGCAATAAGACCCAGATGTGGACGAGTGACAAAACAGCATGTCCGCAATGATCCATCAGTTAATTTTGCAGAACAACAGGGATTGTTGTTCTGATCCATTTAATGGTGGTCATCAGATTGAATTCGTCTGTTGAGATGAGATGTCCCCATGTGTTGCTGTGCTGAAATAATATTAAGTGAACTCTATGTCTTTCCTTGTATGCCCAATAAGTAGGAGTTTCATCATATTCTTGCCAAGACGAGCAATCACTTTTGATGGTTAATCCAAACATTCTGCAGAAAAAAGAAAATAAAAACACGGACTAATGAGAACTTCAGCACCGAAAGCTTAGGCGTTGTTCTTGTCAAGCGAATGCATGCTTACTTCAGTGGACTGCTCCAGTAGCATCTTGTCAAGGATTGGCATGATCCAGTTCTCAAACTTGCAATAGTTATCATTGGGCCACAAGAGATTTCCTATCCTGTTCAGCCCCTTTGACCGCAGCAGTGCCCCAGGTAATGAAAAATCACTTTAAGTTGGCGCAGGCACTTGATGAGATCTCCTCTATACCCCCAGCAGTTGTAACAATTACAATCCACCTAAAGAGCATCATTAATTTACATAAAACAAGTAGGAACTAGCTTGCCTCAATAATGCATCCTCACAATCGTTGGTACAGCTGTGGAACAAATACTTATTTATATACCTGGAATATTAATTTGAAGAGAAGTGAGTTACAAAATGTTTTAGACTGAAAAATTTTCTTTCAAAGTTCCACAGTTTGAGACAGAACGAAGTTGGAGAATTCACCATGTGAGCTGAGCCAGAAATCGGATTATTCCCGAACACCAGAAGATACAAGGTTGGAAGTGAAGCCCAGGAATATCTTGCACTTGACCGATTCTCTATATTCTGGGTCAAGTTCAGCTTCAGCACATTCCTCGCTTGGCTTCTCGTGCGATAACCTCCAATCCAACTTCATCGCAACCAAGCACGACATGAAGCAAGTGTTAGAACAAGATGAAGGGTTAGCAGTCAAGCACATATATAGTGTATATATAGCGATCAAACTACTGTAGCTGTCATTCTGTTTTCACTTTCCAATTACTACTGTATTCAATCTTCGAACCATCAGTGCTGAGACGAAGGTCTACATTTCATCAGTAGTTGTTTGTGACGGTAAAATTAGTGCATAGCGGTTTTGGCGATGGAGATGTGGTAAGCAACGTGATGGCAACAGGTGATCGAGTTTGACGTGCAAGCAAAGCAGAGCAGGTCATGACGTAATACCATCTGTTTTTTTTTATACTAGTAATACCATCTGGTTGACGATGTCGATGGCGTCGCCGAGGTTGGAGGCCTGGAACCCCGTGGAGGCTAGCGAGGCGAGGGAGACCCGCGAGGCCGAGCCCGGCGTCGGCGAAGTCGGCGCCGGCGATCCTCGTGAATCGCTTGTCGTCGAGGTTCTCCGACGGCTTCAGCAGGATGGAGCGAACGCCGTCCAGCGCGTCCGCCATGTCACGACCGGCAGCCACCACCCCTCGTCCTTCTCCGGCGACGGCGCCCATCTCGTAGAAGCTCTCTGACAGCAAGCAAGGAAGCAGCTTCGTTTCGCTAGCTTTCTTCTCGAGCCGAAGGGGAATTAAACCAGCTAGTTGGATTTGGATAATGGCTGAATCAGCGCGGGTGCCCTTTATGTACACTTACAGGGATGTGCCAGCTGCATGGTGTCCTACTGATTATCTTGTTCGAGTGATGATTATTAGCTGCGTGGGGCACGTGGGCGCGATATATGCTCCCTCTTCAACTACTGTTTTAGGAACATGTACAATCTTTGCATTTTGCATTAAGAAAATGAATACAAGCAGTCCTTATCACGCACATAATAATCTTGCTAGTTTTTTTTTCCAACCACCTTATTTTTTCTCTAATCTTATACATGATTTAAATGAAGGTGAGTTTCATGCCCAATGAGTACTGCTCAGACCATGTCGTTACAGTTTGTGAGGTTGAAAGTTGAAACTGATGCATATGGCTGCCAGCTAACTTCGATGTTGGCGCTAACTCGGAGTCTGGGACAGTGGAGCCATGTCGTTCCCACGGCACGCAGCAAAAACGATATAACCCACGGCAAAGTGTTTGCCGTAGATTGCTCACAGCAAAGCCCACACGGCAAAAATCCGGCCGGCTCACGACAAAGCTCCATGGTTATGTACGTACGTTCCTCGATGGCGTCGTCTTCCCCGCAACCACCGTCGCCCCCGCCTAGCTTGCTGCCGCCTTCGGCCCCACTGTGCCCCCACATCTCCAGCCCCATGAGGGAGAGAGGACTCCCTCCACGCCATCCAGACCCCATACCACGGGCGGATTGGACCTGATCAAGACGACCATGGAGGAGACGAGGAGGGTGGAGATGCGATGAGGACGACCGCAACCGTGCTCGCTCGTGGATCAACAACGGCGGTCTCCGACAGCTGGGGCCTGCAGTACAAGGGGAGCAAGAGGTCGTGCAAGAGTGGTTTGGGCAACTCTGGCTCATCCCTGAGCCGTCTTCCACCCCCGCACCGCCACCACCATGGATCTAGGGTTAGTGATGAACATGAGACCCTAGTCTGGATCCAGAAATCGTTGTGGGAGAGAAGGTCCTTCCAAGCGGAAGACTGCTTTCCAGTGCAACAAGGAGACCGGTGGTTGGATCCCCCGAAGAAGCTCAACTTCGCGGAGGACTGCTGGGCAAAGGGGAAGAAAAAGACCTTCATTCAAGCTCTGAAGAGTATGGCGAGCAGGGGAAGAGGGAGGGGACGAGGATTTCGACCACCAACCCCAGAGGAAGAATGGGTACCGCCATATGGATGGATGCAGCCCCCGCCACCATAGTTCTACAACCATCCGCCCCTCCGTATGGGTACTTCCCCAATCCCACCTTCCCCCCTCATCAATTTCACCCACCAGGCAATCAGTATCAAGACCGTATCAGCAGTCCGGACCAAGACCGAGACAAAATTAGACGATGAGGCCCAAAGGAACTGACAGTGGCAACAGAAGAAACCCCCACTCAGTGCAGACAAGAACAAGGAGAAAGAGAAAGAAGAAGATAAGGCAATGGAGGAAGAGGGAGGTAAAGATGTAGAGAAGAAATTGCCTAGCAAGAACGCTGAGAAAGAAAAAGCAATCTTCTGCTACAACTGTGGAGATCCTGATCACTATAGCTCGACTTGCAAGAATCCTAGACTTTGCTTCATTTGAAACAAGAAAGATCACATAGTAGATAGATGCCCATAGTGGAAGAAGCCACATAAGACAGCCCAGTACTATGGCAGTTCTAACCAGGGCCTTGGATTCCTGCATGTGGATGTAAGGGATGTGGAAGGGAAGTTCAAACTAAGCTCAGATCTTGACAATTGTGGAGTACTCACAATAGAAGAGGGAGAGATGAAGAATGAGGGTGTCATCCAATGCCTTAAAAGAATGTTTGACCAAGAATGGCATTGGGAGCTAAAGGAGATAGAAGAATATAGGTTCATGGTTAGGTTCCCCCCAACCAAGAAGGTGGAAGACATTGTGATGGGGGATGTCATATGGTTCCCACTCAGGAAGGATGGAGTCATGGCCTCCCTGAAAATGTGGATGGGGAGATCAAACCTGTAGGGAAACTTATTGAAGCTTGGGTTCAAGTGAGAGGTATCCCACCCAAATGGAGTGAGTGGACAGTTTTCCAGCATATTGCTTCGAGCCTCGGCAAATTGACTGATGTGGACTGGTACTCCTTGTTTGCCAGCCAATTTCAAATGGTGAGGTTGAAGATAAAATGCAAAGATCCAACAAAAATACCCAAGCAAAGGGTGCTAGAGATAAATGATGAGCTTTTCTTACTGAGCTATAAGGTGGAGGATGTTGAACAATCACAGGGGAACAAATCAAACAAGGATGATGACAATGGAGATGAGGACCCTAACCTAGATGAGGATGATTTGCTAGGGGAGGACTTCCATGATGACAAGCTTAATGGAGAACAGAACAAAAGAGAACCAACAAGTGGAGATCAAGGGTCAACATCTGCAGGGGCAATTGGATTCTCAGGCCCTGGTAGCAGTAAAGCAGGTCATGGCCAGAAAAGAAACATCTACCTAGATAACATTATTGTGAACACTGCCTAGCAATCAATAGCAAGGAAAGATGGGAGAGATCTGGTGTTTGACAGCCAGATTGGTATAAACCTTCTAAGAGCTATGGAGTTAGAAGAAAATGAGAACCATATGGAAGTGGAACAGGAAAGGGAACCTGCAAACGAGGATGAACTGATCAACCTTCTTGTGGACTGGGTGTATGCTATTGAAAGCACCAGAACTGAAGAAGTGCCGGTGGAATCTAGGGAAAAGCCAACTGAACAAGAGAGTCTAGCGAAAACCTAGAACAACAGGAGAGCTACAGACCTGGGGAAGAAGGAATGAACAAGCAAAAGACCAAGAAATGGGGTCCTGTCCAAGCAGAGAAAAAGAGTGCAAGACTGAAAGATGATGGAAGAACAGCCCTGGAGAAAGCCCAAAATCTCAAAAGGAAGGTCAACCTAGAGGAAGTCAAAGGTAAGAAAAGTTATATTTCAGCAGTTCTCTCTAAATCTGAAATTGTCAATATTGCTGATTCTGTGGGAGTCACAGTAGAGGTAGAAAAAAGTGACAACCCTGTACCAGTCATAGAAGCAGTTCATGCTTTAGATAAATTGAGAGTCAACAGCTATGCTCAGGGATGCATAGTTCCTAATTGTAGTAGAACCTGCAATAATGAGGGAGTTGTAGAAATAGGCCATGATATTGTTGAGAATATATAGGAAGTGGATCCTGTTACTCCATCAAACAAAAGTAATAAGGTTTCAAATAGGACTAGTGAATAGGGAGAACTCTCGGAGTGGACTGAGGTTGCTCCAAAAAGAAAAACCAAGAAAAGAAATAAATGATAGGTCTTTTTTGGAATATTAGAGGTCTGGGCAGACCTGACAGAATCCCTACTCTAATGGAGCAAATTAGGAATAATCATGTAGATTTTGTAGGCATAGTAGAAACAAAGAAGAATTTTTTATCTAGTGGCTTGCTTAGATCCTTGACCGGAAGTACACTCTTTGACTGGCATTACCTCCCAGCCTCTGGAAGTGCTTGATGTATCCTGGTAGGCTACAATAAGGATGCCTTCTCTATCACTGTGGGTGATATGTTAAAATACTTAGTTTCAACTATGATCCAGTCAAAGAAAACCAACTTAGTCTGGAAACTAGTGGTTATATATGGTAGCCCTTATGAAGAAGTAGAGCAAGAATTCCTTGATGAGTTAGACCAGGTCATGACCTCCTGGCAAGGACCTGTCCTTCTTGGAGGGGATTTCGACCTTGTCAGATATGACTCTGATAAAAATAATAGAAACATCAATCATAAATGGGCTGATGCCTTTAATGATTGGATCGATAGATGGGGGCTACTGGAGCTCAATACCAACAATAGGAAATTCACTTGGTCTAACAACCAAGAGAATGTGGTGATGGCTAAATTAGATAGGATCTTTGCCTCCACTGATTGGGAAGCAAACTTCCCTCTAACTAGAGTTAAAGCCCTTAATAAACTATCTAGTGATCACAACCCACTGCTTCTAGATACAGGAGAGGACCTAAGTAGGCCTAAGAAGAAATTTAGATTTGAGAAATGGTGGTTGGAAAAGGATGCTCTTAGAGACATTGTAAACAAAGCCTGGTCTACCCCTTGTGAGGAAAAGAGAAGCATGGATAGATGGCAATTTAGAATCAGAACCCTTAGAAGATTGACTAGGGGGTGGGCAGCAAATGAAGTTGCAGCTATGAATAAAAAAAGGTACAGCTGGCTAAGGAATATAACAAATTAGGCACCAAGTTTGAGAGGAATGGTCTATTTGATGTAGAAAGAGAGAGGACGAAAGACCACAAAAAAGAGTTGAAGTCCTAGAAGGACCACAAGGCTTAGTTGAGGATGGGAGGATGAAAATTGCTGTAGATTTCTATAAGGACTTATTCAAAAAGGAAACTAGAAATGCTATCTCTCTTAGTAACAATTTCTGGGTAGACTTAGACAAGGTGTCCGCAGAGAAAATGATATGCTTACTGCTCCCTTCATAGAAGAAGAAATTAAAGAGGCCATCTATAGCTGCTATTCTGATCAAGCTCCTGGTCCATATGGCCTTCCATTCCTTTTCTATCAGAAATTCTGGGACATTATTAAAACAGATATAGTAAACATGTTCAAGGATTTCTTTGAGGGGAGGTTAGACCTGTATAGGTTAAATTTTGCCCTTCTGACTCTCATCCCCAAGGAGGAAGGTGCTAGGAACATGAAAAAATTCAGGCCTATTAGTGATGTAGGGTCTTGCCCGATCTTCTCGTGTAGGATTGTGGGGGATAACTTGACCCGTGGAACCTGACGAACCGATGCACCAACAGCTGCAAGAAGAACTACCTGTGATAAAGATTTTTCCCAACCACACGCTTCGGTCGGTGCCTTACCTGAACCATGCAAAGGTAGAGGCATTGCTCTTGCAAATCACAAGGAAACACAAGAACAAGTGGTAGAGAAAACCCCCAATCCTTAAGGGGGCAGCTATGGCACAACCCTAAGGACAAGAGTACTTGGCTTCTCTATTTTCTGATTTCAATTCATGGTTAGGGTTTCCACCAGCACCCCAAGGGGTTTTATACTAGGAACATCCCTCCTATTTGGGCTGGAGGCCTTGCACAAAGGTCCAATACGAAATACTAAGGTCTGGAACAAAATACAACTAAAACAGTTCGGACTAATCTAAACTGCACAACCAGACCAGTCTTTACTAAAACAACTCTACCGGTTACTGTAGAACTCCAAATGATGATCCATCAGTTGTGTTGGAAAATAGACTTCAGTATGCTTCCAACCATGTATAGCATGCACCATGAATCCTGGCAGAATGGTACAGTTTTGTATGGCAAATTGACCCTTCATAATTCTGCAATCAGACTTTGTACCTTCTGACCAGTCTTCATTAATCTAGTCGGACCTCCATAATAGAACCTCAAAAGAAGTCGGAACTTAATGGCATTGTAAGGTAGACTTCATACGCTTTCCATCAAGTACTCATGGACTCCCATAGCCCTTGGGAATCAAGAGAAAAATAACTCCGAAGTTTGCCTCCAAGGTACTTGGGCGAGAAAGGACTCTGATTCAAGTCCAAAGAACTTGAAAGAACTCTTCATGAGGAAGAGTACTTGAAAGAACTCTGATCCAAGTCCAAATAACTCGGATAAGTTACATCTTCATGAGTAAACCTGAGCACAAGTAAAGCACCACTATTAAGTAGTAAACAATTCTTAGTGAATGCATGTTCATTATCAACAAGGAATGAGTTCACCTCAAGTTGTAGTTGTTGCATTCTTGGGGATGTCTTCATAAATTAGCCTATGTAATTGTAGTTTCAAGATTTTCTCAAAAGTGCTAACCATCAGGCTGGGGAAAATAGCTGATAGGCTGATATCCCAACAACAGTGTGCCTTCATAAAAGGGAGATACATCCTTGAAAGTGTGGTGGTTGCCCATGAGATAGATCATAGCCTCCACAAAGGAAAGAAAAAAGGGGTTATTATAAAGCTAGACGATGAGAAAGCCTACGACAGTGTAAACCTGGATTTCCTAATAGAGATTCTAGAAACTAGAGGGTTTAGCCCGGTTTGGGTGGGATGGATCCAACAGATCATTAGAGGAGGTTCAGTAGGTGTGACCCTGAATGGAGAAGACATAAACTTCTTTAAGACAGGAAAAAGGCCTTAGGCAGGGGGATCCTATCTCACCTATCCTCTTTAACCTGGTAGGAGATGTGCTAACTAGAATGCTAGAGAAAGCTGCTTCTGGAGGTTTAATCAAAGGGCTCCTTAGTGAGTATAAGACTGAGGGTATTATCTCCTTACAATATGTTGATGATACCATCCTCTTCTCTGAGCCTGATGAAAACCTCCTTAAAAACTTAAAAGGAACCCTGGCTTGGTTTGAACAAATTTCTGGCATGAGGATCAATTTCCATAAAAGTGAAATAGTCCCAATAAACCTAGAACCAATGGAAGTCCACAAGATAGCCCACATCTTTGGATGCCCTGTAGGTGATTTTCCTATAAAATATTTGGGGATCCTTCTACACTATGATAAATTGAGAAGAGAGGACATACAACCCTTGATAGATAAAGTCCTAAAGAGAATAGAGGGATGGAGAGGCAAGCTGCTGTCTTATGCAGCTAGGGTAACCCTAATTAGAACCTGCCTTGCATCCATCCCAGTGTACCTGCTCTCCTTTATCAAGTCCCCAAGTGGGCAATTAAAATGATCTCTACACATATAGTTAATTGCCTATGGAATGACAGTGAGGAAAAACATAGATGGCATTTGGCCAATTGGGGTCTGTAAGTATGTGCAAAGAGTTCGGGAGTTGGGGATCCCTGACCTCAGAGAATTAAACCTCTGTCTATTAGGATCGTGGCTTAAGAGGTATCAGTCAGACAACAACAAGTTGTGAAAAGAAATTATAGATGCTAAGTATAACACAAGAAATCCCAATATTTTCTGTACCAATACGGCTGGGGCCTCACAATTCTGTAAAGGAATGATGTGGGCGGCCAATGCGGCAAAAATGGGATATAGATGGAGAATAGGAGATGGTACGAGAGTAAGATTCTAGGAAGATAATTGGATAGGTAATTCTAGTCTAGCTATCTAGTATTGGGACCTATACATCATAGTCAATGAAAAAAACATATCGGTACATGATCTTTGGGATGGAAATAGTCTCAAATGCACCTTTAGAAGGATTGTCAATAATAGCCTTTATAGGAAATGGGAGGAAGTGATTCAACTAGCCTCTACCATCACCTTCAACACTGATTATGATGAAATGATCTGGTCCTTCTCCTCAAATGGAGTATACTCCTCCCAATCCCTTTACAAGATCATTAACAACAGAGGGGTGATCCCAGTTCACCTCCCAGCTATCTGGACTCTAAAAATCCCCCCTAGAGTTCAGTTCTTCCTGTGGTTACTAACTAAAAACAAAATCCTAACCAGAGATGATGTGAGTAAAAGGAAGAGAATAGATGATAGCAGATGCCTCTTTTGCAACGAACCAGAATCAGTAGTGCACCTTTTCTTTAATTGTGTAGTTGCAAAACAGATGTGGTTGATTATATCTGATGCTTTAAATATTAGTTGTGGTAGTGATTTTGAATCCATTGCAAAGCTCTGGCTAAGCAAGAAATTTGCCATTCATAATATGTGCACATCTGCTGCCCTGTGGGGGTTGTGGAAGCAAAGGAACTATCTGTGTTTTCAGAATGGAACATGGAGAGATGTTCCAACCTTGACCCAAATGATAGTGAATCTAATTCAAAACTGGAAGCTGTTGTGCCCGGAAGAGAAGAAACAAGACTACGAGCTAAGGCTAGACAAATTGAAGTCCTTTGCAAGGAGCCCTGGAAGATTGGCGATCTAGCCGGCCAACTCAAGACTGAGTTATTCGACTTCATCATGAAACATGAGGGGCAATGGGAAGTCGACCAAGTACCAGAAAAGCTAATGCCGCTGATGGCTGGGATGGCGTCAATCTCAGTTAATCCAGCACCTGCTATGTAGTTTACTTGTCATGTTAACGCAGCACTTGTTTTGCTAGCTTCGGTGCAAGTCTGTAACCCATCCTATGTCATATTTTGCTCTGAGTTTTTCGAACTATGCTACGAATGTTCTGCCGATTAAGTAAGGCTGGGGCTATGCCCTTAAACTCTAAAAAAAAGGTGCGACCAGGGACCGGCTGCACCCCACCCAGCTCACATGTTTGGCATGTGTTATCGTTTGTCGAGAGTCATGGTGCAGCCCACGACAAACCACAATTCTGACGTGTGTTTTGGCTTAGCTCACGACAAAGATCAAACATCCGACGACGGCTTCAAACGAAAAGTGCACATGAAGGGCATGTGGATATAGTTGCCAAGGATTTTATCTATGCCGTGAGCCCTATGTTATCTTTTCAAAAACTGAATGACCGCCTAGCCTCATCAGTAGTATAGTAACCCACAAGATGGTGGTGATCTTGAGTCTTGATACTCTGTGCCACAGCTCCTTAAGGTGAAGGATGTGGACCAGAGCTGATGAAGAAATCGTCAGCAAATAATTGATGATATATAAATCTCTATTCACTGCTAGAGAACCTAGCATGAGTACCGGGCGCAAAGCCGGGTTAGTACTGGTTGTGCGCCCGGTATCGAGCTTTCGGTACTAAAGGCCGCCATTTAGTACCGGCCTCTTATATTCCTTTTCATTTTTGCAATTTCTGCTTGGACAACACTTGAATCCCTTTGCCGACTGGCTAGCCTCTGCAGCATCAAGAATGGTATCCAGCTCAGTAACCCACGCACTAGTGCTTCGCTCACCGTACATCCATACCGGTCCATCTGCAACCATATTATACTAATTATGCCCTTTGTTATATCTACAATTGACAATTATCGTCCTTTTCTACAAAATAGAAGTAAACTCTATGAACAAATTCACATTCAAAATCGACTAAAAACATAGTTATTTAATCATGACGTGCAAATATACCTTAACATGAAATAATACATCCTTATCTTAACATTCGATATAAATCATTCCACGAAATATATAATTCATTTCACACATATTCATAAGCTGAAAACATTAATGAACAACCAACACGACAAAGGTCTTCAACCATCCTTGGGTGGGACATTAGAATGCACTTGAGGATTATTTTTTCCCTCCGTAGAAGAGGATGGTGTAGCTGTAACCGCCGGGTTTGGTGGTGGTGCCGCCAACAAATAATTTCGCATCACAGCCTCAATATCAAAAGGAGGTTCTTTTGCTGCCGCAACATATTCCGCAGGTGTTCCTTCCAAATAACGAAGTTGTGCTCTCAACCAGCTTTTGCTGCGAGTGTAACTTTCGCTAGGAGTCAATTGATTTTTTCCCTTCCCACCAGACGAACGATGGTTATCTCGCCCACCACCGCTACCTCCAGCAGCAGAAGCCACACTCTTCCGACAATCTTTTTAATTTTTATATACAAGAAAATATAAATAATTAATTAAAATTTTTAACTGATGGCACAAGGCGCTTTGCATCATTTAGTGTAAAACGCAGCCTCTCCACAGAATTCTGCGGCATGCTGGGCCCTGATGGTGGAACTGTCATTTTGGGGAAGAAGAAAGCCGCCCCCTTTTGTGCCAGAGTGGGTAGCATCACTTTCCCTTGCGTAGCTTCGATGCCATGAAAAAGCAGAAAAAAAAGAAAAAGAAAAAATAGTATCTTTTGGATTCTTGCCATTAATTACAGGAAAACGAATTGTGGAGCTGTAGGCTTCGAAGTAAGGGGAGGACCGAGATTATATACCTAGCAGCAGCGCGGGATCGGAGGGCTTGGTTGGAAGGTAAGTTGGTGGTTGGTTAGGGGTCATAAGAATATAAAAAATCCAGGGGCAAGTTAATAATTAATCTTGAAATCCAGGTGCTAACTTATAAGAATATAAATATTCTAGGGGCTAGTTTATAATTAAACTAAAAAACCAGGACTAACTTATAAGAATATAATGGTTTTCAAAATTAAACTAAAATCCAGGCGCTAGTTCATAATTAATCTAGAAATCCATTCTCTATTTTAGGAATATAAATATTCTAGGGGCTAGTTTATAATTAAATTAAAAATCCAGGAGCTAACTTAAAACAATATAATGGTTTTCAAGAGCTAGTTTATAATTAAACTAAAAATATAGGGGCAAACTTATAAGAATATAATGATTCCAGGGACAAATATATAAAAATTTAAAGATACCAGGGGCTACATTACAAGTAAACAAAAAAGATAAAGGGGTCAATTTACAATTGAAACATTTACATTACAATATAATAATAGAAAACTCGTAATTATTGTATAAAAAACAAAAAACAAAGCATCCAAAGGATTATAGAAATTATTAACAATAGGACTATAGAATTTTTTAACAAAAATCATGAACAACTACAAAATCTCTCTTCTCTCTCCTTCATTTAGGAAACCAAAAATTTCTCTAGCTACAAAGCATTAAATGTAACATAATAAACTTCGGCGAACGGGGGAATGAAGTTACTAACCTTTAGAACACTTAGATAGGTAAAATCCCCAAATATTATTATAAAAATGGGCAGAACCTCCCCCTAGAGCTCTTGGACGTGAAGAACAAGCTCCTCTCGGGTGGATGCAATTTGAGCATATGCCTGTCGGGAGGAGAAGAAGGTCATTTTTATAGAATTGCAGTTAGTACAGGCTAGTGGCTCTAGCCGGTACTAATCGGAAACGTTTAGTACCGGCTAGTAGCTCCAGCCGGTACTAAATTCACTGCACCGGCTGGAGCAACCAGCCGGTGCTAACTATGCGTATTCAGTACCGGTTGGAGCCACCAGCCGGTACTAACTTGTTCTACCTGTTTCCCCTGACACCAACGGTGTCGTTGGGTGCCATTTAGTACCGGCTGGCCCAGTGACGTCGACGCATGCCTATTTTGCATGCTAGTACCGGCTCAAAGTGCAACCGGTTCTAACGTGCCAGGGACGAATGCTCGGTTCTCTTGTAGTGGAAATCCTGAACCATCAATATCTCTGATAAGTGAAGAATGCATGCAACAAGTTATTTTTATTTGCTTAGCAATGCAATCCACGTATTGGTTTCAGGCCTCTCCAAGGTTTGCATTGAACATTTGTATCATCTCAGATGCTTTATTTTTTCAAGTCGTGCTAGTTTTATTTTTATCTTAACTAAGTGCTGATTTACAATACAGACAGGGTGAGTTATCCCCATGAAAGGGTGAGTGGATGACAGGCTGCGTGGGGAGGTCAACAATCAGGGTATTTAACCAATATGCAATCTGAATTTTCAGAATGTGTCATTCAGTCAGAATTTTGCCCAGATTGCTTACTTTTTTTAGCTCTGTAAAATCCTGAAAAATGGTTGATTGTCTAGTGCATGCCTAACACCTTGCATCTTTAAATGCATGGCTAATTTCTGATCCTATAGATATGTCATGTAAGCTTTTCCTCTATTTTCTGGAAATAAATGAGATCAATGTAATATTGCTGATTTAAGTTTAAGGACCGGGATGACATAAGTGAATAAGTTTGAGGACCTAAATGGGTGATTTAAAAGTTTAAGGATCGGAATGACACAATCGAACAAGTTTGAGGACCTAAATGGTCGATTTGTGAGTTTAGGGACCGGGTTGATACATCGGTACAAGTTTAGGGACTGGTGACGTACTTTACTCTAGGAAAAATAAAGTGCTTGTTCAATATGAATGTTACAATATATATGTTTAACTTATGGGTTGTATTTGTAAATGTACAGTGGATGCATGTATATTTGTGATGTATATAATATATATATTTTTCTTTTTTTGTTTTTAATTTATGAGACACTGATTAGCAATATGCGTCTTCAATGATCCTCTCATAGGAGACGCAAATCGGCAAAACGTGTCTCCTATGACAAGTTATTGGAGACGCGTTACGCATCTATGATTGTTTGACACAGGAGACGCGGCACATCCGAGATGCAAAATTAGTGACGCGAAAAAATTTCGTCTCCCATGTGTCTTGAGCCGCGTCTCCAATGAGGCTTTCTGGCATAGTGAATTTTATAAGCGAAAGGTGCGCACGGACTCTAGGCTGCACGCGTGCGCGTCGTGCCGTGGAATTGGGAGTCAGCGCGTCGTGCGGTGCATGCATCGGCCGCTCTTGCTAGATTGGAATTTGGAAGGGAAGCCAGTAGGCCTGAGGGGTATCGTGATTGAATTGGACTCTCATCTTCCCCGCGTATGTGTGCCTTTTTTTACCTGTATATCGTGATCGATCATACGTAGGATTTCTTGCGTGCTTTATTGTATCGACGAACCGAATCAAACACTTTCCATATATATTAAACGAATACGATATATTTGGGAAAAAGAAACATTGTATTTTCTAGCCTGTCAATTCAATTTGCGCAAGAGAAACCGAGCTGGATTTGCATGCATAATGTGCCAAGTTGGGGACACATCTATCACCATGTGTGTACATGTACACACACATGTACGACGTCTGAAGAATCACGAACACGCGAATTCGGCAATACAGTAATAATATATAATGACCTACAGGGGGAGGAGGAAGGAGAGGAAGCAGTGGGTTAAGAAAGGGAGTCGGCGCATCTACCCACCGACCAGCATCCACGACGTCCCCAGTGACGCCCTGGAGCTGGTCTTTCTGCGCGTCCCCACGCCCGTCTGCCTCTTCCGCGCTGCGGCCACGTGCAGACTATGGCGCCGCATCATCACCCGCGGCGGCTTCCTCGACCGCTTCCGCTCCATCCACGGGAGGCTGCGACTCGTCCTCGGCCACTACTACATCCGCAACATCGACGTGAGCAAGCCTGCAGACGTTAACTGCCGCGTAGTATACACGGAGTTCATACCTTGCTGGCCGCTACAACGTCGTCGTCGACCGACTGGAACCCTGGGTTTCCTGCCCCGGCCATCTGGTCCAGACGCTAAGCTTTTGCCCACCGATAGCCGAGGTGGCCTCCTCGCCGCCGTGCTTGATGTTGATGACGTGGTGGTGTGCCATCCCTTGACGAGGCGCTACAGGGTGCTCCATCCTCCCTGGACTGCACCCAATGAATTCTTAGAATATTTCGATTACTGTAAATATAGCCACCTGGGCGCCTTCTTGATGATCGGTGCTGCCGACGACGACGACACTATTAGCATGTCCAACTTCAGGGTCGTATGCCCGCGCCTGGTCTATGATCGCTTCGGTGACATGATAACCGCCCAGGCGTACGTGTACAACGCAAGGGACGGCGGTTGGGCCGTGTCGGCGCCGCCGGTCGATGACCTGGGCATGGGCCTCGATCCTCGTGCCTGGAACTTCTGTTTTCGTACCCGTACCGGAGAAATATTTGATCCTTTCGTGGGACGCGCCGGGGCGTCTCTCTTTTGGTTCGGCGAGCGCAGCGAGCTACTACGGTTCGACGAGGGCACCGTTGGGTTCTCCACTGTTGCGCTGCCACTGGACACCAGCTACAGGACCATGCAACACGCAGCGTACCACCACAGGCGGAACCTCCGAGTCGACGCCGGGGGCCCCGGCGGCGCCGTACGCATCTTCCGCATCGTACGGCACAGCGACCTCGAGGTGTTCACGGTCGGTCACGGCGGCGCGCCACGGCTGCAGACGAGAGTCACCCTCTGCCAGTTGGCCAACATCAAGGCCGGATCACAAACGACATGGTGGTTATGGGACACGCCCACCCACAAAATCATGGCCTCCTCGAACACCTGCGGCTTCAGCATTGACGTAGAGCGCCTCCGTATGTCGAGATGGAGTTGTCCCCTGCATGCCAGTGAAAGATTGTTGCCATACGAGCTGCCGTGGCGGCCACGCCAACATTAGTGATGGCTTGGCTTGTGAACGCAACTTAACAGATGGTACTGTGATTAATTTTATTTAGGCCATGTTCATATTCCCAACTATTCACTATTCATTCCAACTTTTCACTATTCATTCCAACTTTTCACTATTCCTCCCTCACAAAACACGTTTCCCAGCGAATGCTACAGTGTTTTTCTTATGCTACAGTGTTTTTTGCTACAATCTAAACACACCCTTATTTGCATTATTGCAGCTATATGTTCACGGCGTGCCACGGCTGCAGACGAGAGTCCCCTCTGCCAATTGGCCAACATCAAGGCCGGATCAGAAACGACATGGTGGTTATGGGACACGCCCACCCACAAAGTCATGGCCTCCTCGAACAACTGCGGCTTCAGCATTGACGTCGACACCATGGAACTAGAGCGCCCCCGTGCATCGAGATGGAGTTGTCCCCTGCATGCCAAAGAAAGATTGTTGCCATATGAGCTGCCGTGGCGGCCACGCCAACATTAGCGATGGCTTGGCTTGTGAACACAACATGCAGATGGCACTGCGTGATTAATTTTATTTATTTGCATTATTGCAGCTATGTTTTTTAGTTTGGGCATAAATCTGGATGAATATCCGCACGAGCCGTGTCGGTGTCTGATTTGGTCACACTGGCACTAACAAGTGATTGCGCTGCTAACCACTCGCTCTGATGGTGGATTTAGGTGATGAACTCTGGACGTAAGGGTTTTATCCTGGTTCCGGCCACGCGGCCGTACGTCTAGCAGAGGTGCGTAGCACCGAGTTTCGTGTTGCTCGTAGTAGGGGAGTACAAGCAAGGCGGAAGAGCTCCCAAGTCCCTAAGTTGGGTGATTGAGCTGGTGCCAATATCGTGTGAGTAGGCTAAGTGTTCGTGAGTGCTCTCGTTGTTCTCTCCTTGCATGGGCTTTCCTACCCTTTTATAGACCAAGGGTGAGGGTGTGAGTACACTGGCACGCGTGTAATAGTGTTCGTGGTCCTACCGTGACGTAGTGCGGGCGTGTTATCCATACCGAGCACTGTTGGAGCGGGAATCACGCCTTCCAACTCCGGCTGACGGCACGGACATCACGGCCGTCGACTTGACGCTCTGATTGTGATGGCGCACTGCTTCGCGGGGCACCACTTGAATGCGGGGGCAATACCGGGCTTTCACGGTCGTCTTCGAGGGTTGTCTTGAGAGGGTGGTGGCGCGCCCAAGGTGAGCAGAGTCAAAGAGTGGTTGGCACAGTAACACTGCCAAGTTAGGCCTGACCGCGCAGCGTTTTGCTCAGAAAACACTGTGGCGAGTGGATTTGACTGGTATCCCTTCCGTGGCGTGGGACGGTGGCGTGGCGCAGTAACTTCCTTCCTTTTTGACCACAGAGGCGCACCATCATGTCTTGAGTTAATGCGTTGCAGAGTCTCGCACGTTGTTACCGGTGCAGCGTCCCTCGAGCGCAGTCAGCGGTCTCGAGAGCGGCGGGCCTCGAATGTGACGGAGATGCTCGCTCGAGGGTGGCCCGTAGTCTCAAGCCTGGTCGGGCTCGATCGTCACGGGCATTCTCGCTCGAGGGAGCGTGTGACACCCTCGAGCGGGGCGGACGTCGTGGCGGTGTCGTTGTAGTGGGCCTTTGTCGGGCCGTGAAGCTGGGATTGATTTGTTCGCCGATTGTGGCCTCCCTGTCAGGTGATTTAGGGCCCAAATTAGGGTACCCCTAGTTTTGGTATCCGACAAGCCGCGTACACATTTGATTGAACGTCTATTTTTTTTTTGCCGAGTGTCTCACAAAAGATACTCGGCAAAGTTGGCCTTTGCCATGTGCTCTTTGAGTTGCCAATGGTATTTTGGGGCCCAGGCTCCGGTAGTGAGTAGACACCCATAGTTCTGGCTTGGTTAGGCTAATTGCTAAATCAAACAAAACTTCGAATATGTGGATGTGATGTTAATTAGGGCCTACATAAAAAATAAATAAGGAATTACCGTGAAATGACGTGATAGTAAAAAAATCAATAGCCAAATTCATAGATATGATTTCCAATCAGGCATGGATATACATAAAAATGTGATTTTCTCTACTCTAAAAAACACTTAAGGGGGTCAAAAACTTGGTACATCGTGACGTGACATGGGGTGTCCGACCGGATCAATGTCATCAATAAAATTAGCACAAAACTCTATGACCTCCTCTGTTGCAAAGCCATTAGCAATGAATCCTTCTGGACGAGCACGATTGTGAACGTACTTCTTTAAGACTGCCATGTACCTCTCGAAAGGGAACATATTGTGTAGGAATATTGGACCCATGATGGAGATCTCTTTGACAATGTGAGTAAGGAGATGGCTCGTAATATTGAAGAATGAAGGTGGAAAGACCATTTCAAAACTGACAAGACATTGGAACATGCCATTCTGCATCCTTTTAAGTTTTCTTGGATCTATTATCTTCTATGAGACTTCATTGAGGAACACACATAGCTTTACGATTGCCAATCTTACATTCTCTGGTAGAATACCCCTTAATGCAACCCGAAGCAATTGTGTTAGTAGGTTGTGGCACTCAAGGGACTTGAGATTTGTGCTTCTCTATTATTCCCTTAACATTGGACGAGTATTCGGACAGGACCTTGATACTGTTCAAGCAATCAAACATGCTCTTCTTCTCCTCTTTGCTAATGTAGCTGGTAGGACGCAAGTAGTGTTCTCCATTATCCCTCTTCTCTGTATGTAAGTCCTTTTGTTGCCCCATATGTTTCAAGTCCTGGCATGCTTGGAGTGTATCTCTTCCCTCCCCATATACACCTAGGAAGCCAACCAAGTTCACGCAAACACATTTTGTCACGTGCATAACGTCAATTACATGGTGAACATCTAAGAATTGCCAATATGGTAGCTCTCAAAAGATTGACTTTTTCTTCCACATCGGAGCGCGTCTGTCGCCGCCTTTTGGGGCTGGTTTGCTACCAGGGCCTTTTCCATGGATGGCTTCAACACCCTGTAACATCGAGTGCACGCGTTTGCCACCACAGTGGAAAGGCTTCGAATGGATTTCTGGCTCCCCTTGAAAGTGCTTTCCTTCCTTCCTTAACGGGTGATTAGCTGGAAGAAAATGACGGTGGCCTATATATATATATTCTTTTTACAGTATTTCAGTTAAATACTGCCTGTATCATCTAAGTAGTGGGTGCATGCCCGATATCTCTTGTTTGACTGCCCGGATAGGTTACTAAGTGCAGACCAATCGTTGATGGTTACGAAAAGACACGCTCGGAGTACGAAGTTGTCCTGTTTGTCTTCGTCCCACACAATTACTCCTCGATTCCTCAGGAGTAAAAGATCGTCAACCAATGGCCTTAGGTACACGTCAATGTCATTGCCAGTTTGATTTGGTCCTGGGATAAGCTCTGACATCATGATGAACTTCCGCTTCAAGCATATCCAGGGAGGAAGGTTCAATATACTGAGGGTCACAGGCCAAGTGCTATGACTACTGCTCTGGTTACCAAATGGATTCATTCCGTCTGCACTTAGGTCAAACCTTGTGTTCCTTGCCACCTTATCAAAGTCTGGAAACTCACTGTTTATGTTTCTCCACTGCGACCCATCCGCCGGGTGTCTAATGAACTCGTCTTGCTTGCGTTACTCTTTGTGCCACCGCATCAACTTATTGTTTTCCTTGCTTCTGAACAAATGTTTCAAACGTGATATTTTAGGGAACTACCACATCACTTTAGCTGCAATTTTTTTTCTTCTGATGATCGCCCCCCTCAACCTCCCCTGGATCATCTTGCCTGATTTTATACCGCAATGCGTTGCAAACAGGGCATGATTCCAGGTTTTCATATTCCTCGCCGTGGTATAGGATACAGTCGTCAGGGCATGCATGTATCTTCTATACCTCCAATCCGAAAGGGCAAACCATATCTTTTGCCTCGGATGTTGACAAGGAAAGCTCATTATCTACAGGGAGCAGATCCTTGACCATTGACAACAGCTGATCAAAACCCTTGTCCGAAACACTATTTGTTGCCTTCTATTACAACATATCAAGTGTGGTATGTAATTTCTTGTGCTCCTCTTTGCAGCCTAGGTACAACAGCTTTTTGTGATCCACAATCATCTTCTGAAACTTCTTGTGCTCCAATGCGGTCACACTTCCTTTTTGGCCATCTAGCAAAACCTGACCTAGCTCATCTGGACCATTGTCATCAGCAACCTCATGCATCGGATCATCTTCAAATGCACTATTGGGTTCATGTAAGTGAACCCAGTCAGGAATGTCATCTTCTTCTCCACCCTCATCCATCACGACTCCGGGTTCACCGTGTTTGGTCCAAAGAGAATAGTTAGGCATGAAACCATCGACAACAATGTCCGCATGGAGTGTATTTCGCTTAGAGTATTCCTTTCAATTTTTGCACAATTTACAAGGACAACACATAAACCCCTTCGTGGACCGGTTCGCCTCTGCAGCATCAAGAAAGGTTTTAAGCCCAGTAATCCACACATCAGTGCTTGGCTGCCCGTACATCCATTGCCGATCCATCTGTAACCATATTGGTAATTATGTCCATTGCTACATATACAATTTCCTATTATTAACCTTTTGTATAAAATAAATCTAACCTTTACGAACCAATTCCGACAAGGGAGTATAATATGCGTGTGGATCGATGGGATATATTTTCACATTCAAAATCTGCTAAAAAGACAACACTTAGAATCATGATGTCCAAATATTCCTTAACATGCAAACATACACTTATCTAAACATTCGGTACAAAGCCTCGAAATACATAATTTATTGAACATAAATTCATAAGCCGAAAACATTAATGAACAACCAATACGACAAAGGTCTTCAACCATCCTTGGGCGAAACATTATTTTTTCCTTGCGTAGAAGAGGATGGTGTAGTTGTAGACGCCGGGTTTTGTGTAGTTGTAGCCGCCGGGTTGAGCAGTGACAAGTAATATTGCCTCTCTCTCTCTCTCTCAATATCAAAAAGGGGTTCTAATCCAGTTGCAACACGCGCCTCATGTACACCTTGCAAATAACGAAGTTGTGCTTGCAACCAACTTTTACTCGGTTTATATACGCGCTTTTTTCCCTTCCCACAAGACGAAGGACCATTATCCCGCCCATCACCGTTACCCCCAGCAGCAGAAGCCATGTTCTATCGATAATACTTTTATTTTTTATATACAATAAAATCATTATTAGTAAACTAAAAATTCTAATCAAACTATAAATCCAGAGGATAACTTGTAAGAATATAAAGGTTTCAGGGGGTACTTTATAATTAAACTAAAAATCTAGCGGCTAGTTTATAATCAAAATAAAAATCCAGAGCTAACTTATACGAATATAAAAATTACACAGGCTTGTTTGTAAAAAACAAAAATTCAGAGCTATCTTTCAATTCAAACACATTATTTAAACATTACAATTAAAGGATATGAAAAAATTAAAAGATAATAGGAATGAAAAAAATAACAATACTAATGTAAAAGAATAATATGACTTGCTAGTGAGAAAAATAATGATTACATTAATGTAAACTAATAATGATTACATTAATGGAAAATAATAATGATTACACTAATGTAAAATAATAGTAGGACTTGCTAGTGTAAAAATAATGATTACAACAATAATTCAAAGATAAAAAACATTCTACAAAATCTTCGGGTATACTTGCTATTAATTTAACAATAATACGACCATACAAATTAATAACAAAAATCATGAACAACTACAAAATCTCTCTCCTCTCTCCCCCATTCTAAGCAAATCACAAATTCCTCTAGCTACAAAACATTAAATTTAACATACTAAACATTAGAGAAGGTAGAATGAAGTTACTAACCTTAAGAACACTTGGATGAGTGAAATCTCCACAAATCTTTCAAAAAATGGACAGCTTGCTCTCGTTTGGGTGTGAAATGAGTGGCTGGCTGTAGGAAGGAGGAAGACAACCACTCCTATAGACTTGCACTTAGTACCGGCTGATGGCTCCAGCTGGTACTAATGAGTAACACTTAGTACCGGCTGGTAGCTCTAGACGGTACTAAGTTGTCTGCACCAGGGCCAGCCATGGCCCGGTGCTAACTGCGCGCATTTAGTACCAGCTGGAGCCACCAGCTGGTACTAAATGGTTACTAACCGTTGCCCACTGACAGCGATGGTGTCGGTGGCGCCATTTAGTACCGGCTGGTATCCCCAGCCGGTACTAAAATGACCAGGTGATGTTGACGGAGGCCTGTTTTGCTCATTAGTACCAGTTAAAAGTGCAACCGGTACTAACATCCTAGGGATGAATGCTCGTTTATCTAGTAGTGATTGCTTGTTTGCTAAACCTGAAAGTTCAATTTAAAAACTTGGCGCTGGGCATGTGGTGTGTGGAATCTCGTCCCTTTGTAGTATTGGCAGGTCTATTACTTCTTTCCTTTCTGAAATGGAAAAAGTCTAGATAATCCCCTGAGCCATTAAAGGTCAGCTACTTCACCCTTCATCTATTAAACCAGGTATGCACAGTATTAAATGGTTTAGACTACTTTGAGGTGCACAATATCTGGTTTAATAGATAAGGGGGTGAAGTAACCCACCTTTGATAAGTCAGAAGGTCATCCAGACTTTTTCCTTTTTGAAATCGTAGGTCTAATACTGTTTGCTCGTGTAGACAGTCTAGTTGAGCTTGGTTTGCCTGCTCGATCATATATTCCCATCATGTATACATTATTGTCGCCACGGGTTCTGCAAGTTTTGTGAACAATAGTTAATGAATCATCTGTAATCATGTTATTTCTTTGTCTCCACGCAAAACAAGAGACAAGACATTCCCTACGTCGGATTATTGATTCAGTGCGCCCACACAGGTCAGCATGATCACCGGAATCTTTTGGTTATACCACCACGAGGCAATCATGGTGAGCGAGGCGATAGGATGTTTTTTTTAGGGATATATATGGATTAGCTTTGTCATCTTAATTAGTCAATCCAGCTATATAATGAGTCTCTGCGCATGTGTTTTACCACGAGGAGAGCACATGGGTTAGGTACACTTGTTTGTCATGCACCTAATCTTATTATGGAGTACCACTATTCATAGAGTGTCTCCAGGAATTGAATGAATTTTTTAATAATCTTCTATGATGATCGTGTAGTCTCTCTGTCTCCACGTAATTACATTGAAGACCATACCTTTATTGTACTATTGCTTCTTTAGTGTCTCCATGGTAAACCAATGTCAACACTCAGAATGTTTTAGTCATATCGCCATACAGGAGCGGAGCGGATATGGGCCTAGGGCCAATAGGATCATTGGTCCAAGTTGTGGCCCAAAACTTCTCCTATACCCTTCTTAATTTTTCATGGCCCACAATATTTTCTATAGATGGCCCTAGGTAGTGAGCGAAGGATAAGCACAACAACCCACAAATCTCATCCGTCTATTACCTTCTCTCCAGCCTAGGATCACACCGCCCCCACACACACAAGTGACCAGGACCAAGCCCAGTAGGCTCGCTCCTGCTTCGTCCCTCGCCTCTTCCTTTCATCACCGTCGCGCTCGTGGTCCCTCTCACCCCTGCCCCTCCTTTGCCACATGCCTATGAATTTGATGTCTTAATCTCTTGATTAATTTATTATATCTGAATTCCTCCTAAATCCAGCAATTCATAAATGTCTTTATGCTGCAAGTTATATATATTTAGGCACTATGAAGATTTCAAGACACTGAAATTAATCATTTTATTTCCCGGCTCCTCTTAGAATCCATTCGAGCAAACCTTTAGTAGCTTTTGTACAAGCTTCAATAGAACATGTAATGTACCCAATTACTGTTTTTTGTTCTCTAATGAATTAATTGTATCATACATATTGCTTTTCCTAATAACAAATGTTCATGAATCATGAAGAGATATGATAGGCACTAGGCCGTGTAGAGGGTGAACCAAATTGGCACTAGTTAGATATTTATTTTGAGCCACTTCAAGATTCATTACATTTTATTGTACAATTAGACATGGAATTGTGGTGTGCTCTAAATCATGATTCTATAGCTATGCAAGTGCGCTTATCGCTATTGTGGGCTGGTTTAGCTGGTTTAAGTGCTTAGAAAAGTGGCCCTACGCGTAGAAAACCACCAGCTCTGCCACTATTGTCATGGGCCAATCATGGTGAGCAAATTTTGATATGGGTTATATATTTTTAAAGCATTATAGATTAAATCATTTCTTTGTCATGCTCGAAACTAGGCATTCGTCCATGGCATTAATACGGTTCCAAATTTTGAAGATCCCGGATGCCATTTAGTACAAAGGTAATATAACACTATCCGATCCTAAATGTCATGCTCAAAGTAATTTAGTACTATGTCCTAACACTAACATGTACTAAAATCTTAACACCAACTGATACTCCGACATCGTTGCTTGGTTCGATATTTCCATACTACGGTTTGATTTAAAGCAACACTGGAGCTGCCCTTAGTTCTTCCGAAGCTTCTAAGCAAAGGGGTGGCACAAAATTCGCCGTTGTTTTGACTCATCGCGCGAAACCTATAGTTTCATCCGGTCGCTTTATTTACTTTTGCCCCTTTCTGCAGTTTCCTCTATTTGTTTCTTCAAGTCCAATACGACGGCGTATATCAATACAGTACATATATATAGCACCTACTCGACACTCCTTCAAAAACAGCGGCGTTTCACACCTTTCGTCGCTGCTTCATCCGGCGAGCTAGTACAACTTCACTATATTAACTCAATACTCCAGCAACCAAAACACATGCATGCCCATGTGATATGATCTCGGAGTCATGAGGCAGTTGACTTGCAGTTCAGAAAAAATCGGGACACGCGTCTGTACACGACAAATAACGTATGAGCCTTCAATTAATTTCACAAAAATGCATACACACTTGCTCGTACATGTAAATCCGGGTGCTTATATATCTCTCGTACATGATACAAATACATAAATTTTTTACGCCTCCAAACGAAGCAACTGGTTATTATATATCATAAATAATAGGGTATATTGACTTGCTTGCCGTATGCATACTTGGTCAGAGCTTAGCTTGCTCTGCAAATAAGCCCACTGGCACGTGTCATACTAGTCTACCAGCTGCATGCGCCACGTCCTTACTGGAACATAATCAAGCTTATCCCATGACCGTATAGGTCCGTACCTGACTGACACAGTCAAAGGATTTTGCTTAGGATTAGGGCGTAACAATCACACTCGAAACACTTCACTAGCACGGAAACAATTAAGGTTCCCCCAGTTCACTATAAAGGGTCCTAGATGCAAGCAAGACGATGACAAGTAGTAGCCACACTCACACACCACTCATATTCTTGGCATCACAGCATGAGGCCGTCCCTGTTGATCGCCGCCGTGGCCTTGTGCCTTCCTCTCCCTTGCCACAAGCCGTTCTCAGCGGCTTCTTCTTCCCAGTGCACGTTCGAGATCCTCGTCAAGACCGGAGGCCGTAAGAACGCCGGCACGGACGCCCGTGTGTCGCTGCAGGTGAGCGGCGCGACCGGGCCGGCGGTGACCATCACCAACCTGGAGTCGTGGGGGAGGATGGCCGCCGCCACGACTACTTCGAGCGGGGCAACCTGGACAGGTTCAGCGGCACCGGCAGGTGCCTCTCCGGCGAGCCGTGCAAGCTGCTGATCAAGTCCGATGGCACGGGCAACAAGCCCGGGTGGTACGTGGAGTACGTGACGGTCACCCAGCTCCGGCACGGCAGCGTGTCGTCCAGGCAGCATAAGTGGGCCGTGGATCAGTGGCTGGCGCTTGACGAGGCGCCGAACCAGCTCTTCGCCACGAGGAATGGGTGTGGCCTTGCCAAGGCACTGCCATGATCCATCAACTTAAAGATAATATAAGTATTTTTCAATATGAATAAATAAGTTTGAACGCGCTAATGGATTATGCTATATACATGCCATGCCACGCTGCTAGTGTATGGTTCCTCATCCAGTGTAATCATGACAACTAATAATGAAGGAGCAGTGTAATAATCATATTGTTACATGGTTTGCTTCTTCTTGAAATATACTAATACTTAATGGTTTTGGAGCATTCGAAATTCGTCCTGAAAAATGTAACTATGTTGTCGCTAGTTTGAATTCTTCATGCATATCCATAATTAAACATACCCATGCA
>JACEFO010002535.1:0-222376 GCA_015342445.1 Digitaria exilis
ATTGGGACCTTTGGTGCCACCTCTTCGTCGGCGAGCTTTTCTTGGAGTACGTCTCCAAGGGGGTTCGTCGCCCTGCTCGCGCCGGCGGCCTGGTGCTCCAAGTTCGGAAGGGGCGCAAAGACCTCTATATCCCGAGCTCCATGGTTTCCAACAACCAGGACTGGGATAAGGGATGGTTCTATCTCCGCAACGACGGAGGACATCTGCCGCCCTACACCGGCCTGCTACTGGACGGAGAAGCAGGCCGACTGGCACTTCGGAGTGTCGCCGCCGTCGCGGAAGGAGAAGCTCGACCCCCTGGTCGAGGTGCTCCAGTGGCTTTCGAGGCTCGGCCTCACCGCTGGCGGAGTCATCGCCAACTTTCCACGGCGGCGGGTTCTTCCCCTTATGCGGAGGAGGCTCGCGCTGCACCAGATGACCCCCGACGCCGACCTGACCGGCACGGTGATGGCGGCGGAGCCATTGCCCGTCGCCACCGTGGTTCAGCGGGCGCGGCGTGCCGTCGACAAGCTGCCGGACGACCCGTGGACGGTGCCGATGCGGCCCGAGGATGGCTATGTGAGCCTCGTGAGTGACCCTCGATTTTTGCTTTTGCTTTTTTGGTTTTGTTTTCGTGTTTCTGACCTTGCAAATGGTGCCTCGCAGGGCGTATCGCGCGGCCATTACTCCAAGCTCCCGTCCCTGAGGACAAGGCCGTCAACCGCGCCCTCGCCGAGAAGGCGAAGGAGGCCAAGGCTCGGAGGGAGGCTCGATCGCAGCGGAAGGAGCGGAAGAGGAAGAAGCTCGAGGCGGAGAACCGCGAGCGGGCGAGGCGGGGGCTCTCGCCGTTCCCCCGCGCCAGAATCCTCCACCGACCGCGATGGATCTGACGAAGACGGCGGGGCGAGGAGCCCATCTCCGTTCGAGCTTCGGATCGGTGGGCCTCGCCCCTGCTGCGGCGTCTGGGGGCGGTGGCGAGGAGGTCATCGACCTTGGGACACCGCCGTCGACCGCGGTGCCTTCCGTCGAGCGTCCGTCGGGGGCGGCCGCGGCTGTTCCCGAGGGAACCCAGGGCCAAGATGAGGCCCCTCCGTCGACCGCGGGGCCTTCCTCTGAGGGTCCATCGGGGCAGCACCGGCTGCTTTCGAGGAACCTCGGGGTGGAGGCGAGGTCCCCGAGCGGCCGAGCGCCGTCGAGGAGGCCCCGGCCGTGGGGCGGAAGCGGAAGTCCCCCAAGTAGAGCCCGTCGACTCTACGAGGGGTGAGGAGGCCTCGAGGGTAACCCCCCAGGGGGAAACCGTCGTCTCCGCGGGAGACGAGGCCTCGAGGACGGCTCCTCAAGGGGAAACCGTCGCGGCCACGGGAGGCGAGGTCCCGGGGGCAGCTCCCGTTCCGGCCTCGAGGCCAAAACGGAAACTCCCCTTCGTGCGGTAAGTTTTCCTTGTCGCTTGCTTGTCGTTGGTGTTTCGTTTTTGCCTCTAACCGAGCTTCTTTTCGTGTCACAGTCGCTCTGGGGGGCGGAGCACGCCTTCCCTCGCGCCAACCAAGGCCCTCAAGATCGGGCCTAGCTCGTCGCCGCACCCGTCTTCGCAGCTCCTGGGCCCGACGAACGAAGTCGTGGAGGACTTCGTTACGTTTTTCGACACCCAGGCGGAGCTGCAGGCCCGACAGCAGCCGCGCGAGGAGGCGCCTCCGGTCCTCGAGGGGCCAAGGCCGCCTCAGCTCCTCGAGGGCGCGGTCGAGCCCCACGTCGAGGCAGCTCGGCCCGAGGAAGCCAACCCCGCGCCTGGGGAGGCTCTTCGCGTCGAGGAGCCGTCTGCGGCGCCCGTGGAGGCGGACGCCGTGGTGGTCCCTCCGCATGAGGGGGGAGAGAGGCGAACCCATGGCGGCGGGTTCCCCCATCTGACGGAGCTGGCAGAGGCTCTGGGGGTTGGAGCCCCCGTGGCGCAGGGGCACGAGAGTGGCGGGGCCGCGCCGTCGACTTTCATCACGGCTCAGCCGGGGCCAGTAGCGGCCTGGTCTTACGAGGCGCATGCCCGTGGAAGCGCGGAGATTGTGGCAAGCCCGCAGCGCGCTTCCCCAGCGGTTCGTCGACGAAGCCGTGGCAGAGGAGACTCTGTGGGAGGTCCAGTCGTCACACGGCTTGGACGTTCGCAGGGCGCTGCAGGACATCCTCCGTCTTCACGACGATGCCGGCAAGGTCCACCGGGTACGTCTCGGTGTAAGTGATGTTTTTGGCATGCCTTATTTTTTCAAAGAAGGCTTATCTCTTTTTCTTTTCGCAGGAACTCCGCAAACAGGCGCTCGCGAAGAACGACCAGATTGCGGAGTTATCGCTGGAGCTCCGTCGCTTGTCCGGGGCGCTCGAGGCTCGAGACCGCCAGCTGGACGTCCTTCGAGGTGCTCGGGACCAGGCCCTCGCCCAGGGTCGGGAGAAGGGCGAGGTCATCGCTCGCCTTGAAGGCTCGGCCAGCGCCCTCCGCGAGCAGCTCGCGAACCGCAATGACTGGCTGGAGAACGAGCGGGCTGCGCGTCGCGCGGCGGAGCTGGCGGTCGAGGAGGAGCGGCGTCTCGCGGTCGAGGCTCGAGACCGGCTCGAGTAGGAGCAGACTGCTCGGGCCACGGCGGAGCGGCAGGCGCGAGAGGTGGAGCAGCGGGCCCAGGAGGCGGAGAGGGCCCTCGAGGCTGCTCAGGGACAGGTCGAGGGTAAGCTGATTTGGCTCGAGCTCTGACCCTTTCGTTTTGTTGCTTTTTGGCTGACTCTTGTTGGTGCAGCATTGAAGCAGGCGCTTCAGGCCGAGACCGAGTCGAAGGAGGCCGTGCTGGTGGCGCAGACGGAGACCCAGCGTGAGCTCGACGAGCTGGTGCAGGCGGCCTCGGCCGCCTGCAACGAGATTGCTGGTCCCGGCCTGCAGTCTGGGAGCACCCTCGCAAGCCGCGTTCGAGCGCTTGGGGGCCACTTCACTTCGCGCGTGAAGGAAGCCCTTCTGCTCGGAGTTCGGAAGGCGCTTGGAGTGGTTACGACCCACTACCAAGCGGACCTCTCGAAGCTCGCCGCTGGGTACGTCGTCGCCGACAACCTCAACGACGAGGAGGCGGTGGCGGCGATGGACGAGGCCGATGCTGCTGCTGACGGGACGGCGCTAGAGCTTGTCGGCTACTTCGAGGACGCCCTCTTTCCTGGCGAGGACGGCGGCGGCTGGGACGACCTTGGCGGCGGGGGCGATCCCTGAAAATCTCGGGCCATCGAGCCCGATTGTAAAGAAGTAGATTAGGATTTCGAACTCCTTTTTTGTAAGACTGATTTGCTCGTATCTTACTGAACGTCGTTTATTTTGCTTTAAACGTGATGTTATTTTTATGCGGTGCCTTCGCGACATGCATTAGTCCGATGCTTGTGCCTTGAGGGGAGAGCGTTGCTAGGATCGTTCGTACGTGAATGACTTGGGCGGAGGGAAGTGAGGTGTTGCCGTAGCCTCGAGGCGTAAGCGAACACTCGGCTCAGGCGACCCTGCCCTTGTCCGTTTCACGCCTAGCGTGTCTCCTTCGAGGTTTCGCAAAGGATTTTTCTTTTGAAAAGCGACGATTTTTTCGAGGGTTAGCCCCATGTAGCCCCCGAGGGAGGGATGGTTCTACCGAGGGTAGAGCCAAACCTCCCTCGAAGCTTGAAAAGAAAAAAAGTTCGTTTTATTTTCTTCCAAACTGTGGGGGTAAAAGCGTCGACACTTAATTCAAAAGAACTTGCACAAAACTAGAGTATGTACAAAGATTTCGAGGGCCGCGGGGCCACTCTAGGGATAGAAACGACGTAGCTGTTGGATGTTCCAGGCGTTCGTAAAGACGTGCCCGTCCTCGTCAGCTAGCTTGTACGTTCCGGGCTTGAGAACTTCGGCGACGATGTATGGCCCCTCCCACGGGGGTGAGAGCTTGTGCCGCCCTCGGTTGTCCTGTCGAAGCCTCAATACGAGGTCTCCTTTGCAGAGATCTCGGTGCCGGATCCTTCGAGCCTGTTGTCGACGTAGGCTCTGCTGGTACCTTGCCGAGTGGAGTAAAGCCACGTCTCGAGCCTCGTCGACCTGGTCGAGCGAGTCCTCTCGAGCTTGGCAATTTCGCTGCTCTTGGTACGCTCGTAGCCTAGGGGACCCATATTCCAGATCCGTAGGGAGGATGGCCCCTGCCCCAAAGACGAGGAAGTATGGGGAGAACCCTGTTGCTCTGCTTGGGGTCGTTCTCAGACTCCAAATCACCGATGGTAGCTCTTGCACCCACTTGTGTCCAAACTTCTTCAGTTTGTTGTGAATTCTGGGCTTTAGGCCTTGTAGAATCATGCCATTGGCACGTTCCACTTGGCCATTCGTCTGTGGGTGAGCCACTGCTGACCAATCCACTCGGATGTGGAAATCGTCGCAGAACTTTAAGAACTTCTTTCCTGTGAATTGCGTACCATTGTCGGTGATGATGGAGTTGGGAACCCCGAACCGATGGATTATATCGGTGAAGAAGAGCACCGCCTGCTCAGACTTGATCCTGCTGATGGGTCGAGCCTCGATCCATTTGGAGAATTTGTCGATGGCCACCAGCAGGTGTGTGAAGCCCCCGGGTGCCTTCGCCATTGGCCCGACAAGGTCGAGGCCCCATACGGCAAAAGGCCACGTAATGGGGATGGTTTGCAACGCCTGAGCGGGTAGGTGCGTCTTGCGCGCGTAGAACTGGCACCCTTCGCAGGTCCGTACCACCTCCGTGGCGTCCGCCACGGCAGTGGGCCAGTAGAAGCCTTGTCGAAAGGCGTTACCCACGAGCGTTCGTGGAGCGGCGTGATGCCCGCATACGCCCGCGTGAATGTCAAGGATAAGCTCTTTTCCTTCGGGTATCGGGATGCAGCGTTGCAGGACCCCCGAGGCTCCCCGTCGGTACAGCTCCCCCTCGATGATAAGGAACCGCTTGGCTTTCCTCGCTACGCGCCTTGCCTCCGTTCGATCGCTAGGCAAGACGCCTCCGTCGAGCCAATCGAGGTACGGGCTCCGCCAATCTCGAGGTGCCGAAACCTCGTCAATTTCCGTTGCCTCCGCCTCGTCCTCATCTCCCGAGCAGGCTTCGTATCCCATAGGCTCGTCCTTGTCCGCCAAGAGCTCCGCGCTCGTGGGGTCGAGGGCGGACGCTTGAGCGTCGGGTACGGTCGAGGCTCGGGTCGAGGCGGTGAGGGTAATCGAGGGTACGTCGATGTCCTTGGCAAAGACGTTTGGGGGAACGGGGGCTCGCCCCGACGCGATCTTCGCCAATTCATCGGCTTCCTCGTTGTACCTTCGTGCGATGTGGTGAAGCTCGAGGCCGTCGAACTTGTCTTCGAGCTTACGTACCGCCTGGCAGTACGCCGCCATTTTTTCGTCGTGGCAGCTCGATTCCTTCATCACTTGATCGACGACCAGTTGCGAGTCGCCGCGAATGTCGAGGCGCTTAATGCCGAGCTCGAGTGCGATTTTCAAGCCAGCAAGAAGCGCTTCATATTCCGCCATGTTGTTGGACGCAGGGAAGTTGAGCCGCACAACGTATCGAACGTGCTCCCCGCGGGGTGAGATGAAGAGTAGGCCGGCGCCGGCGCCGGTCTTCATCACCGACCCATCGAAGTACATTTCCCAGCAGTCGAGGCTGGACTTCGAGGGAGGGAGCTGGGTGTCGGTCCACTCGGCCACGAAGTCAGCCAAAGTCTGGGACTTGATGGCTTTCCTCGGTGCGTAAGCGAGGGTCTCCCCATCAGCTCCGTCGACCATTTCGAGATTCGTCCAGAGACCTCGCGGTTCTGAATGATTTCGCCCAGCGGAAAAGACGACACGACGGTCACCGGGTGGGCCTCGAAATAGTGTCGCAGCTTGCGTCGAGCCAGCACGATGGCGTAGATCAGCTTCTGGATGTGGGGATACCTCGCCTTGGTCTCAGATAGGACCTCGCTAATGTAGTACACCGGTCGCTGGACTGGCAGACAGTGTCCTTCCTCGTTCCTTTCTAATACTATGACCGCGCTGACGACTTGAGTCGTTGCTGCGACATAGAGGAGGAGAGGTTCGCCCTCTTTCGGTGAGGTAAGGATCGGCGTGTTTGTTAACGCAGTTTTGAGTCGGTCAAGAGCTTCCTGAGCCTCCGCAGTCCAGGTGAAGTGCTCTGACTTCCTCAAAAGTCGATACAGAGGCAACCCCTTCTCTCCGAGACGAGAGATGAAGCGGCTTAGGGACGCTAGGCACCCCATCACCCTCTGTACGCCCTTCAGGTCACGGATCGGTTCCATCTGTTGGATGGCCGTGACCTTCTCGGGGTTGGGCTCGATGCCTCGTTCGGAGACAATGAAACCCAGGAGCATGCCTCGAGGCACACCGAAGACGCACTTCTCGGGGTTGAGTCTTACTCCGTGCGCCCTGAGGCAGCCAAACACGACCTCGAGGTCGCGCACCAGGTCGTCCGCCTTCCTGGTTTTTACGACAATGTCGTCGACATACGCTTCTACGATACGACCTATATGATCCCCGAAGACGTGGAGCATACGGCGTTGATACGTGGCCCCGGCGTTTCGAAGGCCGAAGGGCATCGTAACGTAGCAGTACATGCCGAAAGGAGTGATGAAAGAAGTCGCGAGCTGGTCGGACTCCTTCATCTTGATCTGATGGTAGCCGGAGTACGCATCAAGGAAACATAAAAGTTCGCATCCCGTCGTGGAATCCACAATTTGGTCTATACGTGGTAAAGGAAATGGGACTTTTGGGCACGCTTTATTCAAGCTGGTGTAGTCTACACACATTCTCCACTTCCCACTTTTCTTTTTCACTAGCACAGGATTTGCTAACCACTCGGGGTAAAACACCTCCTTGATGAATCCGGCCTCCAAAAGCTTGCGTACCTCCTCACCGATCGCCCGCCGTTTCACTTCGTCGAAACGGCGGAGACGTTGCTTGACCGGCTTGGAGTGGGGGCGGATATCAAGAGAGTGCTCGGTGACCTCCCTCGGAATGCCTGGCATGTCCGACGGGCTCCACGCGAAGATGTCTGCGTGAGCGCGGAGGCAGTCGACGAGCACCACTTCCTATTTGTCGCTGAGGGAAGAGCTGATCCTCAACACCCTGCCGTCGGAGCTATCGGGGTCGAGGGGAACGGTCTTGGTATCCGCGGCGGGCGCGAAACTCCCCTGCTGCCGTTCGTTGGCATCAGGGAGCGTGTTGACGATCGCTTCCAGATCCGCCACGAGGGTCTCATCGAGGGCGAGAGCCTCCGCGAGCTCGATGCTCTCTATGTCGCACACGTAGGCGTGTTCGACCGTCGGACCGACCGTGATGACTCCGTGAGGCCCTGGCATCTTCATCTTGAGGTAGGTGTAGTTGGGGATGGCCATGAACTTAGCGTAGCACGGCCTTCCCAAAATGGCGTGGTAGGCTCCCTTGAAGCCCACGACCTCGAAGGTGAGCACTTCCTTGCGGAAGTTTGCCGGGGTTCCGAAGCAGACGGGCAGGTCGATCTGCCCGAGGGTTTGGACGCGCTTTCCGGGCGCGACCCCATGGAAGGAGGACTTGTTGGGCCGCAGCTCGTTAGTGCTGATCCCCATAAGCTCCAAAGTTGGAGCGTACAGGATGTTGAGGCTGCTGCCGCCATCCATGAGCACCTTGGAGAAGCGCGTGTTGCCGATGACGGGGTCGACGACGAGAGGATACTGCCCGGGGTTCGGGATATGGTCGGGATGGTCTTCGCGACCGAACGAGATGGTCTCCGATGACCAGTCGAGGTACGAGGGGGTCGCTGGGCGGACCAGCATGACTTCCCTACGTTCCCTCCTCCGCTGTCGAGGCTTCAAGTTAGCCGCGGGACCTCCCGTGATGAAGAACACGTGTTCCACCTCGGGGTATCCGTCGTCATCCTTGGCTCCACCATCCTTGGGCGGACCGCCATCCTTTCGAGGGATGCGGTTGTAAAACTTCCGCAGCATCTCACACTGCTCGAGGGTGTGAGCGACCGCGGTCTTGTGGTAAGGGCACGGCTTCTTGAGGAGGTCGTCGAAAACACCCCCACCACGCGGGGGACCTCGAGGTCCCTTGTGGTTAGGGTCGACCGCGAGGGCCTCGTCCTTGACGTCGCCCGTCCCGCGGGGGGCCCGGGGCTTCTTTCCCTTCTTGCCGTGTTTTCGTTTTTTCGAGGGGCCCTTCGCCTTATCGTCCTCTGCGGACGCTTCCTCGGGGCGTTTCCCCTTTTTGTCGTTGAAGATGGCGTTGGCCGCCTCTTCCCCCGAGGCGTACTTCGAGGCTATCTCGAATAGCCGGTTCGCGTCGGGGGGTGGGCTCCTCCCCAACTTGCACACCAAGCTATAGCAGGTGGTGCTTTCGAGGAAAGAGTGGATGATTTGGTGGTCGGAGATGTTGGGGAGCTCGGTGCAGCGCTTGGAGAAGCGCCGGATGAAATCCCTCAACGACTCGCCAGGTTTTTGCCTGCACCCCCGAAGGTCCCACGTGTTTCCGGGGCGCACGTAGGTGCCCTGGAAATTTCCCACGAAGGTCTCGACCAGGTCGTCCCAGTCGCGGATCCGGTTCGGGGGCAGGTGCTCGAGCCATGTCCGCGCGGAATCTGCCAGGTGGAGTGGCAGATTGCGGATGATCATGGCGTCGTCTGTGGCGCCGCCGAGCTGGCACGCTAGGCGGTAGTCATTGAGCCATACCCTGGGGTCCGTTTCCCCAGAGTACTTGGTGATGGTGGTAGGCTGTCGGAAGCGGGGGGGAATCGGGGCAGTGCGGATGTTGTAGCTGAACACCCGCGTGCCCGCTGGCTCTGGGGCCGCATCCCGGTTCCGCCCTACGTCGGTGCGCCCGCGCTGGTTGGTCCAGGCTCCCTCTCGCCGCCTGATTTCGTTCAGGGTATTGCGAGCGTCGCCATCATCGTCCGTGCCACGGGTGTCCCGGAGGCGTGACCTCGCGGGTTCCCTTGCTGGAGACGTTCGTGTTTCGAGCGCACGTGGTTCGCTGGCGTGGCGTCGCGTCGTGTCGCGGCGGGAGTTGCCCCGGGATTGTGCTTGCGCCCTGCCGCTGGGTCGGGGTGAGCGTACCGAGGATTCCCCTCCTCGTTCGCCCTTCGAGGCTGAGGAGCGTCGAAGGCGGGAGGCCGAGCTCTCGGCATGCTGTCGGGCAGCATGCTCGACCAGCTTTTGAGCCTCGAGGTGCAGTTTTCGCCCTTCGGGGGTGGCTGCCTCCGGCATGGCTCGGAGCAGCGCGGCCGCCGCGATGAGCTTCTGGCTCGTTCTGGGGGCGAGATCGTCGTCTTTGCCCTCGGCGAGGATGCGGGCCTGAGCCACTCGTCCCGCGTGTCGGGCGTCCGTGCCGCGTTCGTCGTCTTGCTTGGCTGGTTCGCGGTCGGAGCGCGCTGGTGGCGAAACGTCACCACTAGCTCGTGGCCGATGGCGCGGATCCCGCTCGTCCTCGGAAGGAGAGTGATCCGATGGGTCCGACGGCTGCGCGCCTGTCAGATCTACGCCATCGTTGTCCCCCTGGTCGTCACCTCCGCCGTCGTCGTCGGACGTCGATCCCTCGCTGAGTTGTCCGTCGTTGATGACGAAACACTCCTTGGTTGGGTCATACTCATCATCGGAATACCCGAAGCAGTAATCCGCCGCTGTTTGAAAGGCAATAAAGGCCTCTGGGTCGCGGAGACCCGAGTAGTCCCAACCAAGGTGTGTACGCGTAAATGCGTGTCTATCATCGGACTCCGTGCGGGGTTCACCGGGCAACGGATCGGCGAAATCTCGCTCGGAAACTGGGTGGCAACCAGACTGGTTGTCATACGCGCTCATGGTAGCGCGGATGGAGGAGGCGTACGCATCCGCGGAGTTGCGTAGCCCGTAGGGATAGGAATGCACCGTCGTAGCGCGTGGTGCAGACATGGGCCCTGGGAGGAAGGGAGCAGCCCTCTCCTGTGCTCCTGACCGCAAAACGTCCCCTTCCCTTGTGGGATGGGGGTTACTGACGTCGGCGGCACGCCTTGCGGTGCGTGCTCGTCGTGCGCGAGGCCCGGGACGACTCCGCCGTCGCGGTGCCGCCGGAAGCTGGTGATGAGGCTCCGGTTGGTCGCTGGGATCCTCCTGGAGGATGCGCATGTGGTAATCGTCGCCACATGTTTGGAACCGCAGGCTCCCGAACCGGATCTCCTGCCCCGCTGGGAGCAGATTGCTCACGCCCAGCGGAGGCCGTCCTTCGCCGGAATTCGCCATCGGGAATGGGAGTAGCGCAGCGCTGGTCCCCTACCTGGCGCGCCAACTGTCGGTGCCTGATTTGGTCGCACCGGCACCGACGAGTGATTGCGGTGCTAACCACTCGCTTTCCCGATGGCGAGAGTGAGAGACAAGGGTTTTTTATCCTGGTTCCGGCCACGGGGCCGTACGTCCAGCAGTGGTGCGATGCACCTGGTTACGTGTTGCTTGTAGTAGGGGTTTACAAGCAAGGTGGGAGAAGGAGATAAGCTCCTAAGTCCCAGGCTATGATGTGTGGGTGCGTTCTAGAGTGTGTATGAACTCGTGTGTTCGTGTCGCTTGAGACTTGTGATCTCGTTCCGTCTTCCCCTTTGCATGAGCTTCCCTCCCCCTTTTATAGACCAAGGAGGAGGGAACGGATACATGCGTTCGTGTCGTGACGTGGTCGTGGCGCTGACGTCGTTTGGTGCACTGTGCTGCCCATGCCGTGTACCACGCGGGTGGGAATCGCGCCTTCCTACTCCGGCTGACGGCATGGCGACAGTTGACGTAACGTCCTCGAGTGACGGTCCACGGCTTCGAGGGTAGAGGTCTTCGTACGGCCGCCTGGGTCGGGGTTCGGTAGCTTCCTTCGAGGGTTGCTTTCGAGGGTAGTGGCGCATCCGAGGCGGGCGGAGTCAAAGGAGTGGTTGGCACAGTGTTACTGCCAGGTTAGGTTTGCCGTGCGGCGTGGCGCTCAGAAGTCCACTGTGCGATTGGATTTGACCGATGTCTTCTCCGTGGCGTGGGTGGTGACATGACGCAGCGATTCCCCCGCTTTTTGACCGTGGAGGGACGACATCATGTCTTGAAGTGATAGATCGCAGAGCGAGGGCGTCGTTCCCGGCGTGGCGGGCTCGAGCATGGACCGCATGCTCGAGCTAGCCGACCCTCGTACGAGACGGAGATCACCGCTCGAGGGTAGTTGTAAACCTCGAGCTCGGTTAGGCTCGATCGTCACGGACATCCCTGCTCGAGGGTGGTCGTCTACCTCGAGCGGGATGGGTTCCAAGGAAGGAGTTGTCGTGACGGGCCTTTGCCGGGCTGCAGAGCCAGGTCGACGTCGTCGTAGGCCTTGTTGCTAAGTAGTTTAGGGCCCAAGTTAGGGTACCCCTTTTCCAGGGTCCCGACAACATTGGTCTTTCAGGCCTGACATAAGGCCTTCATTAGCATTCCTTTGATTGGTTGGTCGGCTATAGTTTTACACTGCTTGTGAGTTGTGACACCACATTTTGCCCCTTTGTTGTATTTCTAAAATATTTCTGCTTCAGCCTTGAACAACATGCGGAAAGCTAAGAGGGGCGGTGGAGATCTCAGTACAAGCTTTCATAAGAACAGAAAAGCTTGTGACCCTGAGTGGGTCTCAGGTCTGCTAATTCTTCCTCATTTCTGCTAGTTTTTTCATTCCACATTTTCACTGTTTCATCTCAGCATTCTCAGTTGCCTTAATGTTTTCTTTTCTCCTACTAGGCCACTTGCGTGATGGGGACTCTAATCAAGATGGTCGCAGTATACCATTTGATTGGGTTACATCAGATTGTTGTAGAAGTGTTGTCTCAATTTCTTTGTGCACTGGTGATTATACATGCTGCTGTAGTCTTCTTAGTTTTCCAACAAATATATGTTGAAACACTAGCAATTAAATCATTTGAGATTTAATCTTCTGTAGGAGACTTAACCTTGTTTTCATGCTCGGGCATAGCTATAGCACGCAGTGAGCCTGACCACCACCTTACAAGGATTCTGACTTCTGCAAGTTTGGCTAGAGCTTTGGATGGTAAAAGAAAGAAACACTACTTTGACTTAAAGGTTGGTGCTGACATTCAACCTTTTTTTTTTTTTGCTTCCGATCATTATGTGATCATTTATTTCCTTATTATTGTTTGTACATTGAAGTGCGTCATGAAGGCAAGGAAGCATACAGGGGTTTTATGGAGGAATATGATTTAGATCAAAACTTTGTAATTGTCAACATCTGTTACCTTGATGTTCATGTTGGAATTTTACAACATTCATTACTGGATTCTGTGCCCTATGGTGAGGCATGTATGGTTGGCCGTGGTCTCTCTGGTGACCTAATGGCCAGGAGTGTGGAATTGGGTGGTGATTTGAGGGTATCTAACAATGATAAAGATCTTGACAGTAGGACTGCAGAGGTGCACTGGCATGACGATATGTCCATTTTATTCTATTTCTTTTATTATATGCATGTAGGCAATAACAATGAATTTTATTTTATATTTAACTCTTGTCCCATATCACTTGCATTTTGTTCAAATCTAACCCTCTTGTTACCTTTATTGTGTTATTAGGCTTGGGAAGGCGCAATAATTTTTTCTATTGATGGGGAATTTGTTGGCATGAACCTGTTTTTGGTCACGGGAAAAGCCATTTTCCTACCATGGAGCACAATTTTAAAGCGTTTGGAGTGGTACTGGACAAACTGGGAAAAGGTGGCAGGTCGTGCAGCACCAGAAAATTTGAAGGTTTACGGGTATTGTCTAATTTATGTGTGCCCTTCATTGGTTCTCCTAATCCATTCTACCTAACTTTCCCTTCCCTGATCTGAGCTTATAAGGTCGGACTTTTTGCTTTCCTGATAGCACATGTGATAATCTGGATCAGTCGCTGCTCTTTCTAATTTTGCTTGGCATCGTTTTGTGTATTAGAACACTGACTTGATCCATTTTATTTTTGAGTTAGTTGTAACTTTTATGTTGTTCTACAGGTTTGGAGCACCTGCATGTGGTAAATCTAGCAGCTATCCAGAAGGTGAGCATACAGCCACTCTTGAGACTTCTTGACATTGCGGGGCCATGCAAATTGTTGCAACTTTGTTATGATATCTATTTAGAAGCTGTGAAAGTTTATTTGACACTCTGAGCAGCCACTTTGCAATTCCCAGTAGGATTTCCTGTCCAAAACGTCATCTATTGGCGAACGGATGTAATACATTTTTGTATTAACTAGTTTGGCTCTGCTCTTTCACTTGTATGCATATATTGCTTGAGCATTCTTGGGTATCATATAACTAACATTACATTGCTTGAGCATTCTTCGGTATCATATATTCATATAACTAACGTATGTACACGACGTTCTTGGGTATGTTCATACACGCTTCTAATTTGGATTGCTGCTCGGGCTGTCATATAACTAACATTACATGCTGATCATTATGCACATGCAGAATTTATAGTACCACTAATTCAGTATATTCCAGTGCTGATCATTTGACCTTGTTGCACCGACACCCACAGATATTCTCAACCAGGAACAGTTAGATCTGGACTCTATGGGTTACCCAAAGTTACCACCAACCATGTTAGATGGTGAGTTAGTGTTTCTAAATTTGCTGACCTTTTATAGCAATCCTGTACTACTAACACCTATTCTAAAATGTATATTTCAGCTGGCATGATTTTGGTCAATAGTTTTGAAGAAACTTTTGGCGATACATGTGGTGAAGGTGTCTGGAGGAAACTTAGTAAAAAAGCAGCTTCTAGCATGGGTCGCAATGTTGTCGCGCTGGCTTCATTCAATGGTGATTTTTTTTAGTGATATGGCATTTACTATTTCATATCTCTTTTGATCACAGCTCTCTGATAACCAGAATCTGGTGCAGGAGAAAAAAGGTTTTTTGCATGCACAGGTTATTTTATGATTGGAATGAATCTACAGCTATTTTGACATCAGCAAGTTTGGTTAGAAATTCTAGTGATGAGAACAAGATCAATGAAAACTTGAGGGTTGGTGCTCATTTTCTGTTATTGCTTTTTTCTTTTAAGGTGCTTTGAAGTCTCATCACTGTATCTTTTTCAGATTGAAGTATTGCTTCCAAGCATGGAACGCAAAGAAGGAACATTAGAGCATTATAATCTACATTACAATGTTGCTCTAGTCAGTGTAAAGGATCGCCATCATCTTCGTGCAGTGAATCCTCGGCTTTCTATGTCCTTGATCTCTCATGTAGCAGCTGTAGGGCGTTGCTTTCAGTCAGGCTCACTAATGGCTATGAGTGGGCGGCTGGTTTCCTGGTCAGGGACTCTTGATTGCGACTTCCTTGTGCGTTCCTCATGCAAAATCACTAAGGTGATATTATGTTCTTTTATTGCCTAACTAAATATATAGTTGCATCAGAGTGAATTGGCTAGCAGTACCTTTATGGAATAGAAATCACAACTTGCTATGTCACCTTGCTAGGCTGGGATCGGAGGCCCGCTCATTACCCTAGATGGAGATGTTCTTGGAATGAACTTCTATGATAAGAAAATAGGAACCCCTTTTTTGTCATGGCGTCACATCTGCAAGATTTTAGCATCATTTGAGGGAAAAAGGTATTCAAGTGCATGTCACATATGTTATAGGTCTGAACATTTTAACAAGCTTATTGACTAAGGTTGAGTAAAGCCTAATCTATTTATCAATGGTATATGCTTGACAGTAATGTTGAAGTTTGCGATGGCAGTGATCCTTCTGGTGGGCCTTTCTGGAAAATGCCTTCAGATGCCACGGATAGGTTTAACAGGTGGGTATCCTGATGGATATTAGTACACATCATATTATAAACTTGGGGCATTTCATCATACAGAATTACTGCATCAATAATTATAGATAGATTGTCTAAATAATTCATACACCACTCGTAGGTGAAATACAAATTAGTCAGATGATATTTCAAATCACATCCTCCATAATCTTTATTTTATTGTCTTGAACTATAGGTGGCCTGTGCCCATGCCATATTGGTGTCTTCCGAAGGATAAACCTGAAGTTCATGATGATGGTGACGTATTCACGGTTGGCTACATCATGGGGACGAGAACCATGCTCTGTTAAAAGTATTCTAGTGCTATCTGTATATCCCCTTCTGAACTTCTATAATTTTCGTAACTTGTGCTATCGGTATGTTTTAGTAAAAAAAAACAAAACTAAAGAACTTTGTCAGTTTATTGGGAAGATGTTTTTTCTGTGGATGAAGTAAATATGAAAGAATAGCAAAGGAACATTAAACTTCATATTTTGCAGAGAAAACTTAAGCAGTACATTAAACTTAACCCTTGTGTTTCTGATCGATCGACTGAGATTAGAGGGAGGTGGGGAGAAAATGGTAGTGGAGCTGAGCCCAGTATAACAGTTAACAGGCCTGTCTATGATGGTCCACCCCACCCTCGATGCACAACATGAGTGCACGTGCGGAAGAAGCTTCGTTCAAAAAAAAAAGAAGAGGAGTATTCACGAGGAAGAATGTGGGGGAATCTCTCTGTCCGCCTCGGTTTTTTCCCGAACAAAAAGAAAAGAAACAGCCAAGCTTCACGAATTTAGATTCAAGCATTCAGGTCAGATAGTCTCAAGCCCAAACGAACGCCACAACTTCCATCCAGGTGCCAAATCAAGGGCGCTTCCGATTTTGGTTACGAGCTTGCGGCATATCATTCATCAATGCCAGCAGTTGGATCACGGATTGTGGTCAACAAAAGGAACAGACAAAAAGATCACTCTCATTCCATTGATGAGCAGATACTAAACTTTCATTCAAGATAGCATAATCATCACATACTGGGAACACATTTCTGAGTATTTGATCGACATTATTCCAGCATGAACACACATCACCATCAAACAAAACAGGACCACCAGAACTCAGTGGAAGCACCTCACCCGACAAGAAGATCGAGACCTCAGGTCCAAACAAATGCTGCAACGGCAACCACGGTGGCGGCGACACCCAGCAAGTAGCCTGCACCATCAACAGGGCTTGTCCCCGCCGCGCCGCTGCTGCCGTACTGGGCACTTGCGGCGCCAAAATGGGTGACGAGCAGCACGAGACCAGCAACCAGCTTGGAAGCAGACAGCTGATCCATCTTGATGTGTCTCAGAACTCAGACACGCTTCTACTCTACCGAACGGCTGGCTTTATGTAACAGCCCGCGCCGGTAGTGGCAGCATCGAAGGCGCCAATTGTATTTGGAACTTTGGAAGCATCGCTCGGCAACAAGAAGCTTGGATATTATCTCCATTGGGTGAAGGATTGTTTAGAAGGTTCCGAATGACAGCTCCGTGTGACCGTTTCAGTCTCGCCCCATTGCCACAATTGGAGCTGGATCCATTGATATGGACAGTTGGGTCACGGAATATCGACCTGAAAATTCTAAGAAAATAGACAATTGATGTAGTGGTGTTCGACATACACAGCTCATAAGACAAAGGTGATGCCCTATCTTTATGTGCTCATGCCATCCATTATCCAGGTTGCTGACTGACGTCGTAACTTCCAGACTCCCAGTTGAAAGTTTCCTCTTCCTTGGCTTGCTCTGGCAATCAACTGATCGGTTACTGTACTGTTCCAGCAGCGGCGCAACAAAAAAATGTGTACGGTTGACTCAGCAAGAAAAATCGTTGCTAAATGTTCAGGTGAGGACATGATCAACGACCTTTGGCAAACGTCTCTTCCATAGTCTTCAGCCAACTCAAATATTGGCAGCGCTCCTTCTGAAGCAAGTGTTGGAGAATTGAGCTTGCCAGTTTGGAGTTGACGCCTCTTACCACTAGATATTCTTGGAATGCAGCTTGTAGCCCAGGATTCAACTCTCTGCACATAGAAAGGCAGAATCTGTCATTGGATGTTAGTGATTAGGAACAAACCAAACCTCTTAAGCTGAGCAAGTATCTTGATGTTCACAAAAGATATACGCCCTTTGGCCAATCAACAGGATAATAGAACCTTTTTTGTCTCACAAAGAACCACATATATGAAGTAACAATGCAATTAATTATCATAAGCCTGACTTCATGAATTGGTGGCACAAAGAATAAGTGAGATATTTCCCCAATGATTATGCTCTATTAAAAAGCATGAATGATTTCCCATGTCAACTTCTATTTCAGCTCACATGAGGAACAGACAGGCATTAAAGAATAACATGCAGCAAGACTCCTGCATTTTCTTGGCTTACTTGTTGATTTTTTTTCCCCACTGTTCTCCATCCAATATAAAGGATTGTGTATAATACTATAATGGGGACTGATGAATGATGACGGTATAACATTTCATTGTCATTCAAAAAGCTTGAAGTGATGACCACCATCTTAAGCTCTTAACCCAGTTTCCAGAATAAAAATAAACCTAGTTACATAGCACACCAACTAGTAATGTAATCCAATCGGATATTCCTCGCTGACATTAGGAGCATCCAAGGAAAATCCAGGAGAATCAAATTCCCCACATCCAGATACATTGTGCTAGCCCATTTCAGTTTAACACCTTGAAATAAATTGCAACGAGTGCATAGTATAAAAAAGAACATAGGAATCCAGAATAACTTGACGATGTCATCCCAAAAATGACATATCTACTTTGATCGAGTACCAGGTGATGACTAGTTACACTTCCATTTACATATGAATCTAATCTTTGGGTCCTGATAGCTTTATATTTCCATAGAGATTAGTATTTCGCTTCACACATCAACTGTTATTGGAAATCACAATCACAGACAGGAATTTCAGGACTAACCGACCATGCAATGGCATAGGTTCAGCTAACAGCCTTACTGGTTACTTACTGGCATAGGTTCAATTGTGGGAGAAGTTTTAGCATGAGTTTCAGTGACACAGTGACCCTCACGAACCAAAGAAGATAATGTAAACCAAAATCATCCCGCAGCTCCACATGAATGTGCCAAAGGAATACACTTTTTACAGAGTTTATATGCAGATGCCCAATTTACTACTGTAGTTCAGTTCACGCATTCCACGTACAGAAATATCCAACGAAGACCCATGAAACGGAGTGAACAATACCTGAATTCCGGCCCTTGATACTTGTCCTCTCCAGCTTCACCAGGAATTGGGTGGTACCGAACAGCGTCAATAGCACAGCCAGCATCGCCGCCGGCCTCCCCAACCCAAAACGTACGGCAGTCGAAGTGCAGCACCGGAGACAGACCAGGCTTACTGACGAACACCTTCATGAGCGCGTCTCGGGGCAGAGGCGCTTGGTCCACGAACTGCAGCGGGGCGAGCAGCGCCGACACGAGCACCTCCTCGGAATCGGCCCGGCGGCGCAGGAGCAAGTCCTGAGCTTGCGGAGCGTCCGATACAGTGACGAAGTCAGGCGCGTCCTGCGAATTGGGGGAACAGAGAGGTGCGGGGTGTGACTTGTGCGCGCGCCGCTGGATCGGACTGTTTGGGGGTCAGGGGGGCGGCGAGCGAGGGAAGGAGGATGTGGTGCGTTACCTGGGAACGGAAGGGAGCGGGAGCGGACGGGGCGGAGGAGGCGAGCTCGTGTGAGAGCTCGGAGCGGATGGCGGCCAGGACGCCGCCGTCGTTGGCGCCGCGGCGGAGGGCGGCGGAGGTTCTCAGCCGCCGCAGGAAAGACATCGCGCACGGACTGCCGGGCTGGAGACGGTGGAATTATTGATCGGCCCATGGGCTTTGTCGCTTGAAGTAGTAGCACTAGCTTGCTTGCTTGTTTGGAAAAAAAAAAGATGCTGTTCTAAAAAAAATGGGAAAAAAAGATGCAATTATTTGAATGATTTGAATCTTATCGGTCAAAGCCTCAAAGGTAAACTCATAGTATCAATATTTATATTTTAAATAATACAATTATAAAAATTTATCTTATAAGGCTATAACTAATCTAATGATACTCATTTTGTACCATGAATGTTAGTATTTTTATATAAATTTCATTAAGGTTAAATTGGTTGACTTATCAAAAAGAGAGAATTATTTTTTTTAACAGAAGGAATAGTATTTGGGAACTTTCTTCTTTAGTCGAGTCATGGCGTGCATACACACACATTCTACGCTTACTGGTTGAACATTCTACGCGCATTTTTTTTTTCGTGCTTGTCTCCGGGTGTAGGATGGGCAAGAAGAATCTTGCAAAGTCAATTAGTTGCAACTTGCAAGCCGGGTGGTGGTGGTGGGGTTGAACACATGCATGTGCTTGCTTCAGGTGGCAAGTGCGCGAGAAATCAATGACGGTGGTAACATGGAATCGTTTGAATTAACGCACCACATTACGCCGAGAATCATTCATTCCTTGACAAAACTGAGCAGCCATCGATGCGTACCAGTTTAAGTTTAGCCACGCAACGTTACGTTAGCACAGCATGTCCATGGAGCCACGGTCATATGCGATCTAGAATCACGAACACGTACTACTGTCTCCTCTGATGTTCCCAACTTGTCCAGTGTGTGTGTTGTGCCCACGTTGATCTCTGGTTCTGGGACCAGGCGGGCCTGCTGCTGCTGGGGCCAGGGGAGGAGTCAACATCCGCTGGCCACGCCCGCAGGTGGTTGCTTTTTATACTCGGCTCGCTGCCATCGCCCATCGCTGCTCTCTCTGTGGACTAGGAAACCCAACGGCCATTCCCCTTGCCGCGGCCTCGCTCGGCGACGCCCGGCGAGATGGAGTGGCTCGAGAAGAACCTGCAGGACAACTTCGATCTGCCGCCCAAGCACCCCTCCGACGAGGCCCTGCGCCGATGGCGCTCCGCCGTCTCCTTCGTCAAGAACCGCCGCCGCCGCTTCCGCATGGTCGCCGACCTCAACAGCCGCAGCCAGAACGAACGCAAGCGCCGATCCCTCCAGGTGCTTGCCCTAACCTTCCTGGCCTCCTTCCATGTTCCAGCACTTCCATAGCCAATTAGGCCACGCTCTGATTCCGATCTCTCCCCTCCGGCGGCCTGCCCTCCACCTCTCCGTACGCCAGCACTTGACATTTTCTTGCATCTGCAATTTTTTATTTAGACCTTTCCAAGTCCTACCAAACGCAACTTGCCTTTTCTTCGCTCCAATAACTAAACCCCTGCTGCTGCCTAACTGCATCTGATTCATCGCTATCTTTCCTGCTAACACGAGTGCATATCACTGCTCCACTGCTGTAGCGTAAAGTAGAATGATTAACCCCGGTTGGTCTTGTCCTGCCATCAGATCGTGACGCCGAAAGCGTCCTCACATTGAAATGTTCTGCGCGTACGGAAATATGAATCTAGTAGCTTATCTAATTGCCGATTTGAACGGATTCGGAAATACTAGTTAGAGCGTTTCTGTTGCCGCGTCACATTTGATAGTAGTGTGCACCGCATCCAAATGTAGCCCGTTCTGTTCCTCGAGAATGGCTGGATGGGGTTCACGGGCCAGTCATCCGGGCAGGACCGAGTGTGATTGCGACCTCGAGGAAGCTTCCAGGAAGCCACCATACCCGGGCGACAAAACAAAGGCTGTACCCACATGTACTTGTAGTTTAGCCACATCGGTTCTGCCAATGAGACTAATCTCCTGGCACATATAAAATTGCCCTAGTTTAATGCATTCCACAATTATTTTACCATTTCTTGTTTGCGTTGCTGGAAGAAATCCACCGTTTTGTCTTGATTTCATAATGGATTAGTATATATGCTCTACGTTTGGCCCATAGGTTGGGCACGTATCCATTTTTTTTTTTTGGCTATAGTATGTTATTAAACTACAGTTGCCTAATATTTGTTCTACATCTCATATCTTATATGTGATGAAAGAGCTTATATCTACTCATACGTGCACGTGAATTTTGCAAAACCATTTCATTCTTTTTTTCTCTCATTCACCAGGAAAATTTCCGTAATTTGCGGGTCGCGTTCTTTGTGCATCAGGCTGCCGCCACTCTCATTGATGGTACTACATAACTTGTCATGTATCATGTTACTGTTTATTGTTGTGCTTTACTAGCTCAACGTCTAACCTGCAAACTATCTGATGCTGAAGGTGCCAAAAATAAAGAGTACCAGGTAACAGAGGATATTAGGAATGCTGGATTTTCCATCAACCCAGATGAATTGGCATCAATCACAAGCAAGCACGATGTGAAAGCTTTGAGGATGCATGGTGAGGTAGATGGGATATCCAAAAAGATACGTTCTACATTTGACCGAGGCATATCTGTTAGTGACTTGGAAACAAGACAAGGCATCTATGGTGTCAATCGTTATACAGAGAAACCTGCAAGAAGTTTCTGGATGTTTGTCTGGGATGCTTTGCAGGACATGACTCTTATCATTCTTATGGTATGTGCCTTGATATCTGCTGTAGTCGGCCTGGCGTCCGAAGGTTTTCCCAAGGGAATGTATGATGGCTTGGGCATAATACTCAGCATTTTGTTGGTCGTGATGGTTACTGCTATCAGTGACTATAGACAGTCGCTTCAGTTCAAGGAGCTAGACAATGAAAAGAAGAAGATATTTATCCATGTAACCAGAGACGGCTCTCGACAAAAGATCTCTATATATGACTTGGTTGTTGGAGATATCGTGCATCTATCAATTGGGGATCAAGTACCTGCTGATGGACTCTACATTCATGGATACTCCCTTTTGATTGATGAATCCAGCTTGACAGGTGAGAGCGACCCAGTTTATATTTCTCAAGATAAGCCATTCATCTTGGCAGGAACTAAAGTTCAGGATGGATCGGCTAAGATGATGGTAACTGCTGTTGGTATGCGCACTGAATGGGGAAGGTTGATGAGCACGTTGAGTGAAGGAGGAGAGGACGAGACTCCATTGCAGGTTAAGCTAAATGGAGTTGCAACCATTATTGGGAAGATTGGTCTGCTGTTTGCCACATTAACATTTGTTGTCCTGATGGTTAGATTCCTTATTGAAAAAGGTTTAACAGTTGGTTTGTCCAAATGGTACTCTACTGATGCATTGACCATAGTTAACTACTTTGCAACAGCAGTCACTATTATTGTTGTTGCTGTTCCTGAAGGACTGCCTCTAGCTGTTACTTTGAGTCTTGCATTTGCAATGAAAAAGCTAATGAATGATAAAGCACTAGTAAGACATCTTTCAGCATGTGAGACAATGGGTTCTGCTGGTACCATTTGCACAGATAAAACAGGAACTTTGACTACTAACCATATGGTAGTTGACAAGATATGGATATCTGAGGTTTCAAAGTCAGTTATCGGTAATAATACTTTGCAAGATTTGAATTCTGTTATTTCTTCGACCACATTGGGCCTACTCTTGCAGGGCATTTTTGAGAACACCAGTGCAGAGGTAGTTAAAGAAAAGGACGACACTGAAACTGTTTTAGGAACTCCAACAGAAAGGGCAATATTAGAATTTGGCTTGAAATTGCAAGGAGGTCACAATGGGGAAGACATGACCTGCACCAAGGTTAAAGTTGAGCCTTTCAATTCGGTTAAGAAGAAGATGGCAGTTTTGGTCTCATTGCCCAATGGCACACACCGTTGGTTCTCCAAAGGTGCATCAGAAATTATTGTGCAGATGTGTGACAGGATGGTTGATGCTGATGGAAATAGTGTTCCCTTATCAGAAGCTCAGAGAAAGAACATCTTGGATATTATCCATTCTTTTGCTTCAGATGCTTTGAGGACATTGTGCCTGGCATATAAGGAGGTGGATGATTTCAATGAGAATTCAGATAGTCCAACAGATGGTTTTACTCTAATATCCATTTTTGGCATCAAGGATCCTGTGCGCCCAGGAGTCAAGGATGCTGTTAAGGCCTGCATGTCTGCTGGTATTATCGTGAGAATGGTAACTGGCGATAACATTAATACGGCTAAGGCTATAGCCAAAGAATGTGGAATATTGACTGATGATGGCATAGCAATAGAAGGACCAGATTTTCGTAGCAAGAGCCCAGAAGAGATGAGGGACTTGATACCCAAGATTCGGGTGCATTTTCGTCCCCTCAGCCTAGCCTATATGTATACCAATATCTTGCAACAAATTTTAATTATCAATTAACATTGGCAGGTGATGGCTCGTTCTTTACCATTGGACAAGCATACCCTTGTGACAAACTTGCGAGGTATGTTTCATGAGGTGGTTGCTGTGACTGGTGATGGTACAAATGATGCTCCAGCATTACATGAAGCAGATATCGGGCTTGCTATGGGCATAGCAGGCACAGAGGTACTGTATTATTATGCATTCATGCATAGACATGGCATTAGCAGGAACTGGTTAGGTCACAGCTGAGTACGTAGATAGTGATTCTAAGACGGCAAAGTTTGTAGAAGTTAATTATTTGGTTCATTTTCTTGTTCCATTTCCAGCTTTGTGATCTGAACAGTTCGTTTCTATGTCTTCACAGAAATTAACTCTTGATGACTGATTGACTGGTTACATGTTTGGTAGCACTGTAGCACCCAGAGGTTTTTAGAATCGTATAAGAATTCAACTCCTGACTTGTAAAAACTTGTCCTTCAGCATCTATCCATGATCCTTGAAAGATAATGGTGTAACAATACACTTCTGCAGGTAGCCAAGGAGAGTGCTGATGTGATAGTACTCGATGACAATTTTACAACTATAATCAATGTTGCAAGGTGGGGTCGTGCGGTTTACATAAACATCCAGAAGTTTGTTCAGTTTCAGTTGACTGTCAATATTGTTGCTTTAGTCGTCAACTTTGTCTCAGCATGCATTACAGGTGCGGGCGTCATCTATATACTTTTTTTCCTATGCTTCTTCCATGGTTGTTCCATTAGTGATTCCTGATATCCATTATTCAGTTAACAATATTTTTTTCTTGAATGAACGGGCGCGAGATTGTGCCTATTTCATTGATATAGATAACAATACTTTTGACTTTTACCCTCCAGGGAGTGCTCCTCTCACAGCAGTACAGTTGTTGTGGGTCAATATGATTATGGATACATTAGGAGCTTTAGCTCTTGCTACTGAACCTCCAAATGATGACATGATGAAGAGGCCGCCTGTTCGGCGCGGGGAGAATTTCATTACCAAGGTCATGTGGCGAAATATCATTGGGCAAAGTTTATATCAGTTGGTTGTACTTGGAGCTCTCATGTTTGGTGGGGAGCAACTTCTGAATATCAAGGGTGACGATTCTAAATCTGTTATCAATACACTCATCTTCAACTCCTTTGTGTTCTGCCAGGTGAGTGTATTGTAACCTTCATCGACACCACTTTCAGTCCTAATGCCTATGGTCTGCTGAGGTTAAGCTTATTTTTCAAATGCTTTGTTTTTTTGGCCCAATCTTTAAACTCAAACATGTTTGCCTGCATCCTAAACCAATATAGTTGTAAGGAATCTACATGTTGTCATTTCTCTAAAAAAACAAGGGATGATCTCTGCATTTGAATTCTTTCCCAATATTGTTATGCCTGGTCAATGATAAATATGATCTGATTGATGATGATCTTTCAATTATGTTACTTCAGGTGTTCAATGAAATAAACAGCAGGGAAATGCAGAAGATTAATGTTTTCCGTGGTATGTTCAGCAATTGGCTCTTTATTGGAATCATAGCCGTGACAGTCGCATTTCAAGTGGTGATCATAGAATTTCTGGGCACTTTTGCTAGCACCGTTCCACTTAATTGGCAGCTTTGGTTGGTAAGTGTCGGCCTTGGATCCATCAGCTTGATTGTTGGCGCCATCTTGAAGTGCATACCAGTTAAATCAGATGAAAATCCATCAAGTCCAAATGGATACTTGCCGCTTTCCAGTGGCCCGGATAACATATAACTGGAGAAGAAGGATTGGCAAAAAAATGTTCAAATCAATCAATGCACCACGGCTACCTTATATTTTGGGCCCTGTTTGGGATAATTAATTAATAAACCACTGTATAGGTTCAGTTTTAACAAATGCTCTGTGCCTGATTGCTACTGCTGATATGTAAAAAGCGATGGTGATGAACACAACACACTCTATTTTGCATTGCTCATGGAAACAATGTTCTTGACTAAGCACAGTACAGTTACATGTTTTTCTGAAAAGAAATAACATTTTCTGGACTGCAAAGTACAGTCCTAATGAGTTGTGCAACACGGTTGTTTTGTTGCCACCGTACATGGCTGAACAGAGCCCAACACATCCTTAAAGTCGAGTACATAGTGGCAGAAGCATTGCATCAGTATAGGATGATCGAATCGACACTAAACTACTCAGCGATTCACTGTAATTCTACAAAACTCTAGAGCAGTGGATGGCAAATTTGCCGCGACATATTAGCTTGCTCTCTCTTTGCCCCTAGGATCGTCATCGTCCTCTTTCACCGCACTGTCGTTACTTGGCTGTGGACATGACAAGGTGTCACGCATCCATTCATTCATCTGATCATTTTCAGCGGAATAATCGCCAAAACCATAACCCATGTCTACCAATTCCTGCCACGCCTTGTCTGGATCAAGTATCTTCTCCAATGGCTCTGTCTCCTCCTTGAACTCTAGACCGCCGCCATTGACGCCCAAACACTGGTAGCCCAAGCCTTGTTCCATCCCCATCACGGGTTGCTGCCAGCCGGTGCCCGAGCCCCCGGCAGTCTCCGGCGGCGCATCACCGGAAATGCTAGCATAAGAGCACCCAACATCGGCCGTCGCCGGCGCCATCACCGTCGTCCAGTAATCTCCGGCGGCAAAGCCATGCTGCTCCTGTCCCGGCGCGCGCCGCTGCCTCTTATTGGCGGCGTGAGTAGCTTCTCGGCGTTCTTCCTCCTCCTCGGCGTCGTCCGCCGCCGCGGCCGCCCTCAGCGTGCGGTGGACTCTGCAGATGACCTTGACGCCCTCATCACCGGTGGCCTCAGGCAGGTTGGTCCCGAACTCCTCCATGAGCCAGGCGCTCTTCCCGCCGCCAGCGTGGCGGTACTCGAAGGTCTGTCGGTACCCGTGGCGAGGGACGGCGATCCGCTTCCCGGAGCCGTGCCACGTGCCGCCGCCGTTGACGGCGCGGCTCATCCGTGTGCCGACGTTCCCGTCCTTCCACCGCGCCACGCAGAGGAAGTACCAGTTGCCGTCGTCGTGGCCGAAGTGAGAGAGATGTGACGTGAGCGTGCCTGGGTCTGTGCTGTACACGTCGGCGGCGCACACGATCCTCTCGGCCTCGCCGAATGGTGGGGCCTGGCTGGTGGGGCTTCTTGTTACCCAGGGGTTTAGGTAGTGGTGGATGAGCTCCCACGCTTTCGGCTTGAAGCGGTAGCCTGGGAGCGGGAGCGCGTCGTCGCCCGGCGGCCATTGCTCGTGCTGCTGGTCCATTGTCGTCGTCGTCGTTCTTGGAAGATTTTCTCGCGCGAGAAGATGTGTGTCGTCAACTTGGGCAGACGAGTATGTATGTGGATCTGGCATTATATCGATCGGTGCGTGTGTCCGACTGTCCGGGATTCCGAGTTCGACTCGGTGAAGGACGGCGTCGATCTCAACCAGGAATACCGAGACGTGATAGGATTCGGCCTCGCGCAACTATACGCGGCTACTGAATTTGTTTGCCTGGGGCTCGATCGATATATAACTGCGCCTTCCCATCCGGCCATCCTTGCAGTTCAGATCTTGAGAGCTCGATCGGTCTGTTTCGAGAGCGAGAGGAGCATATAGGTTGGCTGGTTGGGGCGTCTGTTTTCAGAGGAAGGATAGTTCGTGGCGGGATCGCCGGCGATGGCTGCTGGAGGTGACAAGAAGAATGAGATAGAGCTTGGGGCTCGTTCGCTGCGATCGCTGCGGCGATGTGTGCGGCTAGCCACGATCAAGGAAGCAACCGCGTCGGAGCAGTCGGATATCCTGAGGCTCAAGTGGGAGGCGAAGATCCTCATGAAGCGCACCCCGGAGGAGGAGGCCGAGATCCGGAGGCTCGAGAGGGAGGCGGCCGCTCTCACGAATCGCACCGTGGTAGCGGAGGAGGAGCCGCAGCCCCAGCCGGCCGCCGGAAGCAAGAGGAGGAAGACGGTGATCAAGAAGACCTGGGTGACGAGGGAAGCCATTGAGTTCATGATTTTACACCCCCACAAGCCCCTCGAAGGAATGGCGAGCGTTATCCGTTATTATTTCATTACCATCAATAAGGCAGATATTTTAAGCGTTTCTTTTATTATAGTATGCTATATGCAGATTGATCGACCAAACAATTTGGATCTAGTGCTGAACATATTCGAATTCATTGCCTTGTCTCACACCATTGATACTATTCTACCATTACTGCGTATTTTCGTCGGAGAAACTTTAGGTTATCTGTTTTGCTTGACGTTGTTATTATTATTTATTAGTAATGAATGGGCCGGTCCATGGATTTGGAAGAACGAAGGGGCCGTCTGCTACTGCTCTCCGCATGGGCCTTCAGCCCAGGAAGGCCCAGGCACCGCGCGACACACAGGCAATGAGGCCCATCACCACCGACTCTCACTCACTCCACAGTCCACACGCTCTCCCCTCGCCGGAACGGAACGGAACGATGCGTCACCTCCTCCTCCCCCGCCTCCTCCGCCGCCGCGGCAGCGGCCCCACCGCGCACCACCTCACCCTCCTCCGCGCCCTCTCCTCCGCCCCCTCCCCCGTCTCCTCCGACGCCGACCTCCGCAAGTACGCCGGCTACGCGCTCCTCCTCCTCGGCTGCGGCGCCGCCACCTACTACTCCTTCCCCTTCCCCGCCGATGCGCTCCACAAGAAGGCCGTCCCCTTCAGGTACGCGCCGCTCCCGGAGGACCTCCACGCCGTCTCCAACTGGAGCGCCACCCACGAGGTCCACGCCCGCGTCCTCCTCCAGCCGGACTCCCTCCAGGCCCTCGAGGACGCGCTCGCCACCGCGCACAAGGAGCGACGCAAGCTCAGGCCGCTCGGCTCCGGCCTCTCCCCCAATGGGATCGGCCTCTCCCGGGCCGGAATGGTCAGCCTCGCGCTCATGGACAAGGTGCTCCACGTCGACGCCAAGAACAAGACCGTCACCGTGCAGGCCGGGATTCGTGTCGCGGAGCTAGTTGATGCGCTCCGGGAACATGGACTCACGCTGCAGAATTTCGCATCCATTAGGGAGCAGCAGGTCGGAGGTTTCATTCAGGTCTGTCTGTTGCAAGAAAAATTTCTTCTTTCCAAGTTCTAAAGAGATACTATTCCTCTTTGTGCCATTGATTAGGAACACTACTGATTAGTCTATGGGTCTATTCATCATGATTGGACGCAGGTTGGTGCCCATGGCACTGGTGCCACATTGCCTCCTGTTGACGAGCAAGTCATTAGCATGAAACTGGTTACCCCTGCTAAAGGCACAATAGAGTTATCAAGGGAGAAGGATCCTGAGTTATTTTATCTTGCTCGCTGTGGTCTTGGTGGCCTAGGTGTTGTAGCCGAAGTTACTCTTCAATGTGTAGAAAGACACCAGCTTGTCGAGCATACATTTGTTTCCAATGCAGATGAAGTCAAGAAAAACCACAAGTAATATTTCTTGGTGTCGATCTTTGTGTACCTAGTTTTATATACCTGATTTTCCTATGCACTTTAACGTCCTCAGATTTCTTCCTTTCTCTCCTTCGCAGGAAGTGGCTCTCAGAAAACAAGCATATTAAGTACTTGTGGATTCCTTATACTGACACAGTTGTTGTTGTCCAATGCAATCCTCCCTCAAAGTGGAGGGCCCCAAAGTTGACATCAAAATACGGAAAGGATGAAGCATTGCAGCATGTTCGCAGCCTGTATCGGGAGTCACTGAAAAAATATAGGTATGCACACATGTTATGGTTTGATAACCCAAGTTATAATGCTACCATGGTCTTCAATATGCAAATGCATATTTACCTGCTATTCTCTTACTGAGAAATAGATAAAATATTCTCTTGCTTAGAAATTGAACTGATTATCCATTGTACTCTTGTTGTATCCATTTATATTTTACTATACTCCATTTCAGTTTGAGTCTGTCCATTTGTTACTTAGGTTTTGTTCCCTTTATTGAACCTCATTCGGAAATAAGATGTGATTCCAGTTAGGGGAGTTGTATTTGTCTGATGGGTGATACACCAATTATTGTTATGTGTGTTCTGATGGTGCAGTAGCACCTGCTTGGCCTTGCCAGCTGAAAAAGATGGTAATATGTGGGTGCACTTGCTAGTTCTGTTCTTCTCTTAGGAGTTTTCTTTCCTTAATTAATCTTAGAGGAAGGTTTCATTTCTATTTATGATCTGATGGATGTTTTTTGGATTTTAATAATTGAAATTACAAAGGGGTGTTTCCCTTGCCTGTTCACTAAAAATTGGTGATGAGGAAGTGTAGGTGGGTGGGGTTGGGGGGGGGCGGTTTACTTTTAAAGCAACATGCACAAAAAATCAAATTATACTGTTGGAGCCATTTGATCTATTCAAATGAAGTAACTTTGAAATAATGTTGTTTTCTGCAGAGTTTTCTAGCTGTATTCAACAATGGTATTTGTCTGTTTCTTTTGCTTACGCCACCTTATAAATGTTTTTCAGAACCGAAACCGAAAGTAATGACCCAGAAATAGATACACTTTCATTTACAGAACTGAGGGATAAGCTGCTTGCCCTTGATCCACTGGATACAGAGCATGTGATTAAAGTCAATAAAGCAGAAGCTGAGTATTGGAAGAAGTCTGAAGGGTATCGTATGGGCTGGAGTGATGAAATACTGGGCTTTGACTGTGGGGGGCAGCAGTGGGTTTCAGAAAACTGCTTCCCCACAGGAACCCGAACAAAGCCAAATATGAAGGATCTGGATTACATAGAGAAGTTGCTGCAGTTGATTGAAAATGAAGATATACCCGCGCCTGCACCTATTGAACAGCGTTGGACTGCCAACAGCAAGAGTCCAATGAGCCCAGCATCAAGCTCTGGAGAAGATGATGTGTTTTCATGGGTAAACAATTTATTCTTCTGCAAGATTTTCTTTTGTATGTTTAATCTGTGCTGCTGTTGCCACTGTCATCACCTACCTAAAAGCTCATTTGCACCTCATACTAATGTTTGTCATTGACTTTTGTCCTGGATAATTTGATTTCGAAAAGTTTTTACAATTCCATCGATCTCCCTTGTTCTGTTCTGATCATTTATGGTAAATGCCTAAATATAATAGCAGAAGTACATGCTCTCTTGCTTCCTACAACAACAATTATATGGGGATTGGGGGGAATAGCAGAACTTGTTCTTTTGCTTCCTACTTTGACAAATATATTGTTCTACTGTAGTTGTTATCTTTCCCATGTTTCTGAAACAATCACATGCATTCCGAAACAGTTGCACTTTATAACTCTCAACTGCTTCTGGAAGTTCTGCACCTCCTGCGTCTTCTAATATATCTAGCTGTGCATGGCCTGTAAAACCTGGTTTTCTTTTGTACCTATTGTAGGAACTCTCATTCACCAACTTACTGTGATCTATGCAGGTTGGTATTATAATGTACTTGCCAACATCAGATGCACGCCAAAGGAAGGATATTACGGAAGAGTTCTTCAGTTACAGGAGCCTGGCGCAAAGTATCTGGGATGATTATTCTGCATATGAACACTGGGCCAAAATTGAGGTACCAACTTCTACTTCTGGTTTTAAGATTTATGCGGGCATTATTTCAGTTGATTGACTTTGTTGAACACATAATTGAAAATAACATCAATCTGGTTAATTTAAAGACAATGACCGCTTCACTTGCACGTGTACCTAGCTGAGTTATTTATTTACGTCAATTTCGTGCCTAGGTCCCAAAGGACAAGGACGAACTAGCAGAACTACAGGCCAGGTTAAGGAGGCGTTTCCCTGTCGATGCATATAACAAGGCACGCATGGAGCTGGACCCCAACAAGGTCCTATCAAATGCAAAATTAGAGAAGCTGTTCCCAGTGTTGGAGCCTGTTCACCAGGCAAAGTAATGCGTGTCCGGAAGAGTGAAGACATGTAACTTGTCATTCTGTCGATACTTTTCCAAGAGCCGAAACTAGCATTCAACACTGGTGGTGGAATGGTGGTTTACAGCTTTGTAGGGCTCTGAGGTCTTGTTGGTGCCTCCAAATTTGTTATGTGATCCCTATCTGTCATAATGGTAATTTGATCTGATCAAAGGATGCTATTCTAGAAACATTTGGCTTACAGAATAAAAAAGAGATTACAAACTAATTGTTTATATCAGTTGGTTGTACTTGGAAATCACATGTTTGGTGAGGAACAACTTCCGAATATGAAGGGTGCCGATTCTAAGTCTGTTATCAATACACTCATCTTCAACTCCTCTGTGTTCTGCCAGGTGAGTGCACTGTAACCTTCATCAACACCACTTTCAGTCCTAATGCCTATGGTTTGCTGAGGTCAAACTTTACTTCTAATGCTTTGTGTTTTTTGCCCTAATCTTAAAACTACTACATGTTTGCCTGCATCCTGAACCAATATAATTGTATGGAACCTAAATGTTGCCATTGCTCTAAAAAAAAAAACAAGAGATGATCACTGCATCTGAATTCTTCCCTCATTTTTTAATGTCTAAGGAACGATAAATATGATTTGATTGATGATGATCTTTCAATTATGTTACTCCAGGTGTTCAATGAAATAAACAGCAGGGAAATGCTGTTGATTAATGTTTTCCATGATATGTTCAGCAATTTGGTCTTTATTGGAATAGTAGCCGTGACAGTCGCATTTGAAGCAGTTATCATAGAATTTCTGGACACTTTTGCTAGCACTGTTCCACTTAACTGGCAGCTTTGGTTGTGAAGTGTTGGCCTTGGATCCATCCACTTGATTTTGTTGGCGCCATCTCGAAGTGCATACCAGTTAAATCATATGAAAATCCTTCAAAGTCCAAATTGTTGCACGCTGCTTCCCAGTGGTCTGGATAACATATAACTGAAGAAGACTGATCGACAAGATGTCGCATTTGAACCTAGTGGCTAGGTTCAGTTTTAACAAATTGTTCCGTGCCTTTGCTGTTGCTGATATGTAAAAGAGATGGTGATTTGGAACGAAGTGGCCGGTGGCGAGGAAAATTTTCGCGCGAGGGACGTGTGTGCCGTGAACCTGAGCAGGCGAGCATGTGGATCGATGGAATTTTATCGATCGATTGGTACGTGTGTCCGATCGTCGGGGATTCCGAGTTTGAATCGGTGAAGAACGGCGTTTCTTTCAACCGGGAGCGTACCGAAACGTGATAGGATTCGGACTCCGGCAACTGTACGCGGCTAATTAATTTTTTGACGGGTGCTTGATCGATATATAGCTGCGCCTTCCCATCCGGCCATCCTTGCAATCCAGATCTTGAGAGCTCGATCGGTCTGTTTCGAGAGCGAGAGGCACAGGTTGGGGGCGTCTGTTTCGAGAGGGAGGAAACGAGAGTTCACGGCGGTGGGACCGCCGGTGATGGCAGGGGCGGACCCAGCACAAAAAAAATGAGGTGAGACACCCTCATAAAGAGACAATCACCACGTGTACACTAACAAATAATTATATGCTATAAATCTTGTGTGAACAGTAAACCAACCTTCTCAAAATGACTTTTAGTTGGGAATTATAATACATAATAAAGTGCTATTAGTACCTTTGGAGAGGTAAATGAAACAATCATCTAGATCATATGATTCATATCTCCAAAATATTAAAACCTCAAATTGGATAGCTAGTTTGGTGTTGAGTAGCCAAAATTTTGCTAGTGAAGCTGTTTGGCTAATCTCTTCGAGATACTCTAATTCTTCGTCTTTTTTCTGTCTTTCATTCTTTGCTGGTATCAACGGGTGAAACATAAAAGGTACAAAGAAAGACCTAGAAAATGTAAGCCGGGAGAAATATCAAAATAGGAAAAGTATTCCGACCACCACAAAGCAAACATGTGGCATGGCTCAAATACTCACCACCGTGTACATATGGTATTTTTTTTAACAATTTTTATAGCTGGAATGCACCTTGCAACTCAATGCGTTTTTTTACTTTATTTAATATTGTAGTGCTTCGGCTGCGTAGCTAAGGATTGGACGAGCAACCAGATGAAACTTGGAATCAATTATCAGATTAATCCTGGGGGAAACTGATACATGTAATCTCTAATCACAGAACTAATCTCTAAAAACTTTATGCAACCGTATAACTAACAATATGGTTGCTTAGCTTGCAATTAGACTACTGGCACTCATTTTGACGATGTTGTTGGAGGCTTGCCGTTGCAGACCTTTTGAACGATGATGGTGTTCGCAATGAAATTGGCAAGCGACAAGGGCAGGAGAGGATGTCAGCCTGTTAGCCTAGCACGCACAAGCCGGAGCAGAGAGAGAGTTACGGCCTTACGGGGTTAAATGATTCTCTCATGGCCAGAGATCATGTTGTTGGGCTTTCTCCTGGAGTTCTTTTAGATCTTGACACGAGCTTAGCTGGGTCAGCGAGGGCACTCATTCCATTTGACCTAGGGCCTTAATGGTAAAAAATTGGGTCATATAACTTAAAACCGAAAACTAAGCGAGGGCCTAGGCCCTCGCTGGGGCCTCTTTCGTTCCGCCCCTGGGTGATGGCGAGCTGTGGCAAAAACAACGAGGGAGAGCTTGGGGCTCGTTCGCTGCGGCGGTGTGTGCGGTTGGCCACGATCAAGGAAGCGGCTGTGTCGGAGCAGTCGGAGATCCTGAGGCTCAAGAGGGAGGCGAAGGTCCTAATGAAGCGCACCCCGGCTGAGGAGGCAAGATCCGGAGGATCATGAGGGAGATAAATCACACCACGGAGGAGGAGGAGCTGCAGCCCCAGGCGGCCGCCGGAAACAAGAGAAGGAAGATGGTGATCAAGAAGACCCTGGTGCCGAGGGGAGCCATTGAGTTCATGATTTTACACCCCCACAAGCCCCTCGAGGGTTTCCCCGAAGAGAAGTTGGCCATCTATTCTCAGGAATTCCGTGAATCGTATTTCAGAAGAAAGGCTATCGCTGACAACTTGCTCGAGCAACAGCGAGCCCTCATCAGGCAGTTCCGTAAGAAAGGCTATGCTGAGGATTATAAGGAGGTTGAGGTCACTGACGACGAAGGTAACTAAAGAGAGCATGCCGAAACTTACGATGAACTGATGAAGATAACTAAAGAGGACGTGAAGAAACAAGGAAGGCAAATGAGCTTAAGCAGTCTCTTTGTGTATGCAAGATTAGTTACCCAGACATAAATGTATCGTCTGATCGTCTCGTACTAGTACTTCTTATGTTGTATTACCATCATGTCTTGAAACCTTTCTACTGGAGTAGTTTGCAGTCGTGTTGTAATTGATGGATGTTATGTCGTAAAAATGACTGGTTACAATTGTTGCTTGCAATGCTTTACCATAAAAGCCATACTGATGAGAGTTATTTATTCACCAAAGCAAATATCTATTATTTCATCAACATGGCAACCATGTTAAGTGTTTTTCTATTGACCCCTATGAGTATACTATGCGGATTGATAACGTTGTTAGAAATGAATGGCTGAAGCAAAAGAGAGAGGAAAAAAAAACCAAGCCAAACCAAATTCTTCATCTGTGTTTGTATCTGTGCCAGCTCGATCTGCTTATCAATGGAGTGGGAGTGATGTTATTGTGTTCCTCAACTCAGGCAGCCGGGGAAGCCGACTGCGTGCGCTGCAGGATTCACGGTCATAAGCGCCCAGTACGGCAACAGCTGCACGGCGTGCTCTGATGGCGGCGATCCTTGTCGGGGCGTTCGTTAATTTGGACCTGAAATTACCCGAGCTGAATGCCTGTATCCGAATTCGTCGAGCTTGGCTGCTGTGCTCCGCTTTCTTTCTTGTTTGCTTAGATGAAGAACAGTACAGTACAATCGGAAAGCATGAAGAACTTCCCTTTGTCGCCAGGCCATTGTGACCGAGTCCGACTCGAATACGATGGAGCGACTCGTAATCAATCTGCAGCTGGACGAACAGCCAATCCGATTGTGAACTTGGAAACCGAATCGACAACAACTCCGGCTGCGCGTGCTCAAGTTAGCAAATAAATAAATCTACGGCAACCCTCCCTTCTGCTGCTCCATCCATCATCATTCATCTTCCCGCTCCTACCACTGCCGCAATCCAGATCTCGAGAGCTCAGTCTGTCTGTTTTGAGACTTGAGAGGCAGAGCGATGGCGGGCTATGACAAGAGCGAGGAGGGTGAGCTTGGAGCTCGGCCGCTGCGATCGCTACGTCGAACTGCCTGGGTGTTGATGTGTTAGGGAACAACTCGCAACACTTCGATCTCGCACGGGAAACACTAGGATCTGGTAGGATATATGTGGAACTGGATAATTCGGCGACGACTCCTGTCGTCTCCGATGCCGCCGGCAACATGGTGCCAGTTCAATTCAGTTCACTCTTCTTCCTTTCCAAGACTTTCCTTACATAGACACCTCTCTCTCTCGGCACCAGTACGACCAGGCTCATTTCGACCAGGCCGGCCCAACTACTCTAGGATTAGGCCTTCGTAGACAACATTCGGTGATGCGTCTCCCTGACTCCGTAGACGCCTTCTGAGAGTCCGCCTCCTCCATTGGGACGGTGGCATCCCCTCCTCCTCGAGAGCTGGCTTGACCCCAAGCCGGTGCAAAGGGAAACTGTTGTCGAAGAGCCTGTTCATCCTCCCAAGAAGAAAGTTCAACCGGCCAATGAGACCAATGAACCAGCACCTGCTCCACCATCTTATCTTGGCGTTGATGAACACGACGGTCGAGTATCTGCTGTGGGACCTGTAACTCATGTGAGAGGTCCGGGAGTTCTGAGCTTACCACAGTTGAAGGATGGATGGCCTTTTTCAGCAAGGAGACATGAAACACTGGATGTAATGTGCAAGATGGAGGTAACTGCAACTTATAGGCCACTGCACCAATCTTTGAGAGGATCTTGTAAGGGCCAAAATATCTGAAAGCCAACTTGTTAGATGATCTTGTAGCCAATGAAGACTGAACATAGGGCTGGACTTTGAGATAAACCATGTCACCAACAGCAAACGATCTGTCTGATCGTTTTTTGTCACTTTGAAATTTCATCTTCTTCTGTGCTCGAAGTAGGTGTTGCTGCACCAGCTGTTGCTTTAGGTTTCTTTCAGTTAGCCACTGTTTCAGATCAGGTGTTTTACAAGCCTCTGTATCAATACCCAATTGCCTTGGTTCATGTCCATACAATACAAAGAATGGAGTCTTCCCCAAAGCCGAGTGATAAGACGTGTTGTACCAGAACTCAGCTAATGATAGCCATTTGGACCACTTGTTAGGACAAGCATGGACAAAACAACGTAAATAAGTTTCCAAACACTGGTTAACACGCTCGGTTTGACCATCTGTTTGAGGGCGATAGGCTGTGCTCATTCTGAGTTCTTTTCCCGTGAGCCTGAATAACTCTTGCCAAATATTACTTGTGAATATCCTGTCCCTATCTGAGACTAGAGCCAAATGCATGCCATGCAATTTGAACACTTGGTTCATATATGTAGTGGCCACCTGAAGAGCAGTATATGGGTGTGAAAGAGGGATGAAGTGGGCGTACTTAGAAAACTTGTCCACCACCACTAGTATACTGTCAAAGTTTGCTGATTTAGGCAATCCTTCCACAAAATCTAGTGTGACAATTTGCCATGCCCCATTAGGAATAGGAAGAGCAGATAGCAGACCAGGATAAGCCACTCTTTCACATTTAGCTTGTTGACAAGTAGTGCACTGGGCAACATACTCTTTGATGTTTTGTTTCATCCTTGGCCAAGCAAACAACTTCTTAATTCTGTGGTAAGTTACTTCGTAACCCGAGTGACCCCCAATAGCACTAGCATGTAATGCTGCCATAATCCGTTGTTGAATAGAAGGAGATATTCCCACCCATATTCTGCCTTTATACATAATTAACCCATTGTGCAGCTTATAATGCCCGGCTGGAGAAGTAATGGCTAGTTCAGTTAGCAACTGTGTTGCATGCTCATCCTCCAAATAAGCCTTCTGAACTTCTTGTAGCCAGGCAGGCTGAGTCACTGATATAAGTGCAAGTTCTAAAGATGCATTCTGTTGAACTCTAGAAAGTGCATCTGCTACTCTATTCTCAGTGCCCTTTTTGTAAACAATTTTTATAATTTAGTCCCAACAGCTTGGTGAGAGCCTTTTGTTGCCAAGGTGTTGTTAATCTCTGATCATCTAAGTGGACTAAGGACTGTTGGTCAGTCTTGATGATGAATTCAGATAGCTGCAAATAGGATCTCCATTGATCTACTGCCATGAGTATTGCTAAGCATTCCTTTTCATACGTAGACAAACCTTGGGAGCTGACCCCAGAGCCTTGCTAACATATGCAACAGGGTGTCCTTCCTGTTGCAGGACTGCTCCTATACCCAAATCAGAAGCATCTGTTCCAATCACGAACTGTTTAGTGAAGTCAGGCATTGCAAGTACAGGAGCAGACACTAAAGCTAGTTTCAAGGTCTGAAAGGCTTCCTCTGTGATGCTTGTCCAAATGAATAATTCTCCTTTCTTTAACAGATTTGTCAAAGGTTTTGATATTAGGCCAAAATTCTTAACAAACTTCCTATAATACTCGGCCATGCCCAAGAAACTCCTGAGTTCTTTTACTGATGTGGGAGTAGGCCAATTCTCAATGATCTGAACCTTCCTTGGGTCAGTTGACACTCCAGAAGCACTGATAACATGACCAAGATATCTGAGCTCTTGCTGGGCAAAGAAGCATTTAGACAACTTCACGAAGAACTGGTGATGTTGCAAAATTTCCAAAACTTGCTTGATGTGGTAGATGTGCTCTTCATAGGTGTTACTATAAATGAGGATATCATCTATGAACACTACCACACATCTGCGAAGGAGAGGGCCCAGAATGTCGTTCATAATACCTTGAAATGTACCCGGTCCACCAATCACTCCATAAGGCATCACTTTGTACTCATAATGGCCTTGGTGAGTTTGAAACGCAGTTTTGTAGATATCAGCCGGTTTCACTCTAATCTGATGAAATCCAGTGCTCAGATCAAGGGAAGTAAACCAACAAGCACCAAACAACTCATCAAGTATCTCATCAATAATAGGCAAGGGATACTTGTTTTTAACAGTTAGTGCATTGAGTCTCCGAAAGTCCACACACAACCTCCAATCACCGGTCTTCTTTTTAACCAAAAGAATAGGTGAACTGAAAGGGCTAGTACTAGGCTGTATCCATCCTTTCTATAACATCTCATCTCCTTGATCTGTTTTTCAATTTCATCTTTCTGGGCTGCGTTATAACGATATGGTCTTAACCTGAAGGGTTGGGCTCCAGGGATGAGTGGAATTTGATGATCCCCATCTCTAGGTGGAGGTAATCCTTTTGGTTCTTGAAAAATGGTGGCAAATTGAGCAATAAGATCTTGTACCTCTGCTGGCCACTGACTTTCAGAAGATGTTTGCTGCTCAACAGAATCAAGTTGTACTAAATGTAACACAGATTCCTGTTTATGCATTGCCAATAACTGAGTGACAGAAATAGGTGGCCCTAGAACAGCTTGGGAGGAAATACCATGAATCTGTACCATCTTGTCAGCAGACTGAAATTGGATCCATTTTTCCTGCCAATGTACCTTCATAGGGCTGTGTTGCTCAAGCCAATCCATGCCCATAATTGCATCATAGCTTCCCAATGGGATAATCTTGAAGGTGTTCTTGAAAGAATGGCCTTGACTTCCCCAAAGTAAGTCAGGAATCTCATAAGAGCACCACAACATATTGCCATTAGCTACCCTGACCCTCACAGGAGTTTGCAATTTTTGCCACCCTGGAATTTGAGTTGCTAATTGCTCATTGATAAAACAGTGAGAGCTTCCAGAGTCAACCAGCATAAACAACTCCTTGTCAGAAATAAGACCTCTAATTCTCATAGTGTGAGAACTTTCGGTTCCTCTAATTGCATGCACAGAGATGGCACAAAGATCTTCAGTTGAATCAGAATCTTCATTATCAGAATTGCAAGTATTGGAGCAGAACTGCCAAACCTCTTCAACAGCATTCAGTGAGACAGTGGGTTGACATCTATGAGAAGGATTCCATTTCTCTCCACATTTGTAACAGAGACCCTTGGATCTTCGGAATGCCTTTAATGCTAGCAGTTTATCCTCCATAGGTTTGGTCTTTGTTGATTCAGGAGATCTTCTATCATCCAATACTGTTGGTGTAACTGGTTTGGTTGATGAGGGAGGTACATGAAAACCAGAAGACTTAGTTGGATCAGTGTACATCCTCTTCTGAATGAAACCCCCTTCCATCTTTTTGTAATCCTTCTTGGAATAGTCCACCACGACTTCTTCCTGCAATAAGGCCAAAGAACTAGCAGCATCCAAATCTTGAGGTCTATGCACAATCACAAAAGATTTGATTTCATCTTTCAGCCCATCAATAAAACGGTTGGTTATCACCGAAGCAGGAAAATTAGGATCATAAACCAGTAATTGGTGGACTAGCTCACTAAAAACTTCTATGTATTCAGAAACTGAGCTAGTTTGTTTAACTCGAAAGAACTGTCTAGTAAGGTGATTTTGCTCATCTCTGTCAAAACGAGCACACAGTGCAACGCACAACTCTTCCCATGTCCAAGTTTTCAGACGAACTTGAACAGAGTGAAGCCAAAAACTAGCTGAATCTATAAAACTCATAGTAGCTAAATCGATCCACATGTATCTAGGTACATCATACATCTCAAAGAAAGTTTCGCAGCGATGAATCCAAAGCTTTGGGTTGGCACCATCAAATTGAGGAAAATTCAATTGCGGCACCGCTTGAAGGAATTGTGAGGTTAATCTCTGGTCACGGTGCAAGACATCACTCAAATTAGTATGAGCAGAAGCTGGATCCAAGTGATTTTTCGCACCTGTGACCGGAGGTGGAGTTTGGTTGGTGTAAACCATCCCAAATTCCGACCCTCGGTGCTGAAGATGTACACGGTGGCCATCAGGCCCTGACGTCGCCTCCTTGGAGGAAGCCATCAGATGGGCGGTGGCCGACGTCGGAGAGGGAGCATCTGTCGAGGTGACAGCCTGCTCGGACTTGGGGCGCCACGTCGCAGTGTCGACGGCGATCTGCTCGATACGATCTCCGAGATTCGACACCAGGAGTTGCAGGTCGGAGACGCATTGCTCCACTTGAGGCTTACATAAGTTGAATTCCTCCTGTGCGATGGTCATCTCTTGCATCGAGAACTTGAGTTCCGCGATTCCCTTGTTGCTCTCGCCGAGCATGGTGAGGATGCGCTCGAGCTGCTCCTCCGTCTTCATCTGTGACTGAAGTCTTGTGAGGTGTTCGTGGGGCGCCAGAATCACTGAATCTGATACCAATTGTTAGGGAACAACTCGCAACACTTCGATCTCGCACGGGAAACACTAGGATCTGGTAGGATATATGTGGAACTGGATAATTCGGCGACGACTCCTGTCGTCTCCGATGCCGCCGGCAACATGGTGCCAGTTCAATTCAGTTCACTCTTCTTCCTTTCCAAGACTTTCCTTACATAGACACCTCTCTCTCTCGGCACCAGTACGACCGGGCTCATTTCGACCAGGCCGACCCAACTACTCTAGGATTAGGCCTCGTAGACGACGTTTGGTGATGCGTCTCCCTGACTCCGTAGACGCCTTCTGAGAGTCCGCCTCCTCCACTGGGACGGTGACATGATGACTAAGGAAGCGAGCGCAAAGGAGCAGTCCGAGATCCTAAGGATAAAGAGGGAGGGGGCCGCTCTGAGGAAGCGCACCTCGGCGGAGGAGGCCGAGATCCGGAGGCTCAAGAGGGACACGAAGCTCTTCGCGGAGGAGAGGGAGCCCTAGCCGGCGGCTGGAAACAAGAGGAGGAAGAAGGTGATCAAGAAGACCCTGGTGCCGCGGGCGGCCATTGAGCACATAATTTCAAACTCCTTCAACCCCCTCGATGGTTTCTGTGAAGAGAAGCTGGCCACATATTCTCAGGAACTCCGTGAAGCCTATTTCAAACAAAAGGCTATCACTGACAACGTGCTCGAGTACCAGCGAGCCCTCATCAAGCAGTTCCATAAGAAGGGCTATGCCGAGGACTACAAGGAGATCGAGGTCACTGATAAGGAAGATAACTAAAGAGAGCATGAAAAAACTGACGATGAACTGATGAAGACAACTAAAGAGGGCATCAAGAAACGAAGAAGTAAATGAGCTTAAGCAGTCTCTCTGTGCAAGATGTATCGTCTCGTACTATTACCTCTCATGTTGTTTACCATCATGTCTTGAGACCTTTCTACTGGAATAATTTGCAGTCGTGTTGTAATTGATGGATGTGTTTTATGTTGTAAAAATGACTGGTTGCAATTGTTGCTTGCAACGCTTTACCATGAAAGCCATACTGCTGAGAGTTAGTTATTCACCAAAGCAAATATCTCTTATTTCATCAACATGGCAACCATTTTAAGTGTTTTTCTATTGACCCCCTGTGAGTATACTATGCGGATTGATGGAGTTGTTATATGCGGATTGATGGCGTTGTTATATGCGGATTGATGGCGTTGTTAGAAATGAATGGCCGGTCCATTGATTTGTTAGAAATGAATGGCCTTTCCACATACTGAAATTTGCTGATCTAGTTTAGTCCATTACTAAGAAGATACGATTTTCACGTGCGAATGTGCTACAACTTTTGAGTAGGCTGAATATGTGGACCTCAAGCTATGCGTGTTCTCGCATTTCTACTGCTACACAGCGTGATATCAGCAACCAAAGGAAAAAAGTTCCAAAAAAAAAAGCAACAAAAGAAAAAAAAAGGTGATTGTGTTGTGTTGGGTTGAAATGGGCCAGCTGAGCCGACGAAAATACTCGTCATGGGCCGGCTACGTAGCAAAGGCCCGAAGCAAAAGTGAGAGGAAAAAAAAAACTGAACCAAACACCAATTCACCAAACCGAAACCAAACCAAATTCTTCATCTCTGTTTGTATCTGGTCCGTCCCAGCTCAGGTTTTGCTTCCGTCGTCGTCTTCAGCAGACTCGTGCGGCGGCGGCGTCGCCGCGGCGGTGGGGGTACCAGGCGAGACGAGGGGATCGGCACCGATGGGGAAGCAGAAGGGCCGTGCGTCCAGCAGCGGGATGGCGGCGTCGCTGGTGCCGCACGCCCAGGGCGCCGTCCCCACCGTCGGTTTCGGCGGCTACCACGGCGCCGTCCGTGTTGAGCCCGCTGCGCCCTCCGACTCCGACGACCCGATTCGGCTCACCCCAGTATGCTCTCTGACTCTTCCTTCTTTAGGTCTATCGACGAGGTTCTCTCCTTGCCTTAGTTGAGTTCACTACTGTGGAATCATTTGCCCTGTCGTCTAGTTTTATTACCACTTTGGATCCCGAATTCTGTACTTGCTCTCAAATCAAGCGAAATCTGACGAACTTATAGTAATCAGTAGCAGCAATTCCCAAGTCCTCTGTGATAGCAAGGAATCAAAATTGAACCGGCATTCAGTTTAGCATGGGTAGGGAGTTGGACCCGAATTTGAAGTTGTAATAAAACAACAACTTCAAACAGCATATGAGTTCGTTGTAATTATATGTTTCATTCCAGCATCATCTAGCTCCACATGGCACCGCAAACAGCCTCTGAGTTCGCTAATTCAGCTTTCAGTTTGCCTCTTTTTTTTGGCTTCGCGCTCATGGACGTTTTCATATCTTGATTCTGATAATTGTATGAAGGACGTGGATGGTGAAGTGCTTCAGAACCTAAAAAGGCTAGGAAGGAAGGATCCAACAACAAAGGTCAGGCTGCTAGTCATATTATTTTTGCTACCTAGATCTTTTCTCAGCATATCGTACTAGTAACGCTTGTATTCTTGTAGTGAGAAACTTTAGCTAAAATTCAGTGTCAATAATTATACAACAAAAATCAATGATGTTCTACTTTCACAAATTCAAGCAATAAGAGAGACTGTTTTGTTAACTCTGAGGTTTGATCACTATGTGTCTGAAGTCTGAACTCAGAAGAGATGCTACAGTTTCCAAATAACTTAGAATATAAAAAATTGATAACATCACTACTTTACCATCTTTTGCTATTGATGGTTATTTGTGGTCATTAGGACCGCGAGTTCCGCTTGTTTTGGGTCATTGGGTCGACCCAAAATTTGCTAAAATTAACAACAAAACATGTCATGCATTAGCTGACATGTTTTGTTATCATGTCAATGCATTGTTTAACCTAAAATCATATTATCAGTTTGTTTACTACTCCCTCCGTTCCAAATTATTAATCATTCTGGCTCTTTACCAGATTCATTGAAAATGCTATGAATTTAGACAAGTATATGTCTAGATTCATAGAAGATGCCATGAATTTAGACACTTAAAATGACACCCAGGATGACTAATAATTTGGAACGGAGGTAGTAGATTGGATTAGTCTTTCATGTCTGTAAGAGTATACATAGAAAATAAGTATTTTAGACATCACACGCAGAAACATAATGCTCTCTAAACCTTCAAAGGTTAGATATGTGAAGTTAGATACATTTCTCATGTAGGAAAACATGTCTTAATTTCTGAAAAATACACTGCATATGCTTTCGCTGATTTGCTTTTCATAAGTCTTTTTCCATAACATGTCACAATTCTATTTTTTTTTTCTTCTCTTCAATGTAGCTCAAGGCCTTATCTGCACTCTCTATACTCTTTGCACAAAAACCTGGTGAGGAAGTTGTGCAGATTGTTCCACAATGGGTATTTTCTCTATTGCCCTGCTGCATTTTTATGTTGATGTTATATACTTATGGCTCCCTATGCAAGTATTTTTTTTGCGGCAATTTTGTTATGAAGTACTTTATAGCATTTTAATATCTTTATGAGAATATGCCTAGTGCCAAAGTAATGTTCTTTTTCTTAAATAAATATATTTATGTTTTTCTGTTCTGTTGTTGTTTGAGTATTTTGATTCTTCAATCCACTGATTGTAACATCTGTTTCATGATTATGCCTATACCATCATCATTAAAAGCACACAATATATTATTTCCATCTTTATAGGCATTCGAGTACAAGAGACTTCTGCTTGACTATAACAGAGAAGTTCGCCGTGCTACTCATGAGGCCATGTCTAGCCTTGTCACAGCAATCAAGTATGTCCATCTCCTTCTATTCAACTGAGGCGCATCTGTTCTATGATGTTTAATATTTGGTAGGGGTACCATGTTAGAAAAGGTTTTATACCCAAGCAGGACTCAGTTGATTTCCGTAATTCTGTTTATTTAATTTGCAATAATTTTGTCAATATTTGAGTGGGCATTATTTAATCAATTTTTAGGAAGGGTATAGCTCCACATCTGAAGTCCTTGATGGGTCCTTGGTGGTTTTCTCAATTTGACCCTGCTCCTGAGGTTGCACAGGCTGCACGGCGGTCATTCGAGGTGTGTGCTATACCTTCTCTGATTAATGTTACTGGCTGCAATTCACTTCAGCTGGACCACCTATAATTTCTGCAGCCATTCTTACCTGGAATGCTATACTAAAACTAAACCCATTGAGGGCTTGTTTTGATAGGCAGGGATTTACTCAATCCCTTTGGACTGGCAGGAAAGTTAGTTCATTTTCCACCCGACCAAAGGGATTGAGGCCAATCCCCACGAATTCGTGTAAGCCCTCAAAATAACTGAAAGTACACCCTTGACAATTAACTTCAAGAAATGGACAATTGATGTAGATTCATTTTGAAAACTACTTTGATCATATATTTTTGCATCTAAGACGATACATTTTTGTAGATATTGTTGGTTAAAGTTAGATGGACATATATTTGAGAGTGGAGGAAGTATTAAGTAAGCAAGAATAATGGTTTGTTCTTTAATTCTTTCATAGTGAGCCCTCACTGCTACATGTCAAACAAAATCGCTAGAACAGTATTGCAGAGAACTGAACTACCTACCCATGGCCTATGTATATAGTCTAGTTGAACTTAAACTGTACTAGCTTGAATTCACATACAAGATAAGTTCTAAGAGTTGTTTTTGTGAACTCATTCTTTTCAAAGGGTCAGATTGGTTCTCAGTTATAGAAGCACAGAAGACAGAACACATGCCGGCTATTTAGTCTTGTCAGCCTAGTTTAGATATATTCTTTTGGTGAAATATGCTTTGTCCAATCTGGCTTTCATGCTTTGTAGATCTTTTTTTATTATTTTATTAAACTGTTGAAAATCAGTATGTTCAAAATATAGTCTTGCTCTATCTTTGTAATATGGTTAATGACCTATTGACATGTTTCACTTCTTTCTGTAGGCAGCGTTCCCACAGTCGGAGAGAAGATTGGATGCATTAATGTTATGTGTAAAGGAAACATTTCTTTACTTAAGTGAGAACTTGAAGCTAACAACACAAGCTTTGTCTGACAAGGCTACACCAATGGATGAACTAGAAGATATGCACCAGAGGGTATGCTTTATGATCTTGGATGTGGTGTATTGATCACTCGGCTTTCCATTGCAAGTATTTTTTTTCCATGTGTGCAATCAGTTTAAAGAGAGTTCTGGCTGATACAAAAGAAATCTGTTATGCAATCTTGTATCTAAATTACTAGCTATCAACGTGCCTGAACCTTGACCTTTGTTTCTTGGGTTTCATCACTAGCCTACCCCAACTTGCTTGGGACTAAAGGCTATGTTGTTGTTGTTGTCTTGTAACTAAATTGATTTTTTTCCACCTTTCTTTCCTTAATATTTCTCAACTGATGCTATATTTCAACTATCATAATCAGTGCCCCCATTCTACTTTAAATAGAAGGAAGAAGTCTTCATTCTCAAATAGTAATTCTATTTTCCGAGGAGTGTTCATGTTGTTTTGTTGCTCTTAGAATCTTAGACATGGTCATTGGTTGCTTGTATCCTGAACTTTCAATTTGTAAGTTCCTACTGTGTTCTAATACGTGTTGTACGTTTTCCTATTTTTCTCTGCAGGTAATATCATCATCACTGCTAGCTATGGCAACTCTTATAGACATTTTACTAGGAGTGAAATTGCAAAATTGTGATGTTGACAGTACCAGTACTGAAAATAGGAGTCTGTTAAAAGTTCGATCTGCTACACTTTCTTCTGCTGAAGCTGCATTTTGTATGCATAAATGTTTCCTTGATGTGCTCAAGTCAAAAAGTGCCACTGTACGGTCAGCTACATACTCACTGCTTACAAGTTATATCAAACATGTCCCTCATGTTTTTGATGAAGAAACCCTGAAGAAACTTTCTCCTACTCTACTTGGTGCATTCCATGAAAAAGATGCGTCATGTCACTCTTCTATGTGGAATACGATTCTTGTTTTCTCTAGAAAGTTTCCAGAGGCTTGGTCATATTGCAATATTCACAAACTTGTTCTCAGTCGATTATGGAATTTCCTACAAAATGGATGCTATGGGTCCAAACAAGTCTCATATCCTCTTTTAGTTCAGTTCTTGGACTCTATACCACCTAAAGCAGTCACGGGTCAACAATTTATTTTTGATTTTTTGCATAATCTTTGGGCTGGAAGGAACCAGAGGCAGTTATCAGCTGCTGACAGTTTGGCTTTCTGTAATGCCTTTAAACAGAGTTTTTTGTGGCTGCTAGAAAATGTATCAAGGTACCCATTCTGAATTAGTTTGAATTGCAATTGTACTGTGATTTTCGAATTTCTTGTGTAATTAGCTTTCTCTCTTTTTCTACAGATATTCTGGAGAAGATTCTTCTGATGATACCCCCATCAAGCTTATAACTGATATCCTTGCCAAAATAGTTTGGCGTGACTATCTTTTATTGTCTGGTGACACAACTAGTGGTGGCGTTCAGTTATCTCATAAAAATTCTGGGTTGGCGGCAAACACACAGTACCTAGTGTACTATCTTCAGGATTTGGAGAAATGTATCGTTGAAATACTGGATGTGATTGCGGATACAGAAGATCATTTGCTCAATGTTTCTTGTGAGTTGCTTGTAAGGGGCTGTTTGGACATAATTCAACAAGGGGAGAAGCTTCCAAAGTTTCAGGATCATGTGGAACAACTTGTGTCTTTCTTCCTATCTTTGGATCAACTTGTTGTAAACAAAGGTAAAACATGGCCACTGGAAAGATTAGCAAGACCGCTGGTTGAACAATCTTTGCCAGCTATCAAGTTCACGGTAAGACCGGTCCCTAAATTTTACATAATCTAGTAAAAAGTTGTTTTAGTGTTCTTGTTGGTCAAAACTTTTTAGCTTTGACTGTCAATAAATAAATTACACACATTGAAAATGCAAGAATAATGTTACTAGATTCATCAACAAATAGTTTCATACCATGCACTAGTTTTGCTTATAATTTTTATTATTCCTGAACATGATATGCATGTCTACACCACACTAAATATAAAACACATGGGCTTTTGGAAGAGGAGAATTCGTCCCGGAAGTTGTGGGATTTGGTTCAAATTGTAATAAACCCTAGGGATTGGAGTTCCTGTTCCTCCTACCCTAATTCTAAAGTTTCACACAATCACGCAGAATGGGTTAAGGAGCCAGGTGTTGAATCAGTGGTTACAACGTCTACTACAAATAGTTTCATTGGTATGCAAATTGATAAACATGAGTCCTTCATTTGGACCAGTGGACCACCAACATGTTAATTCTAGAAATTGTCAAATTAGAGCTCTGTTGGCATAAGATCGGCCCTACCTGGATGCTGGTAAAACAAGTATTCAACGTCTTGGGATAATTTCCTTTTTAGCACCGATCTTGCCGCAGTTTACTTCAATTTGTTATATCATACATCAACACATAGGTATGGATATCAAGACAGAGTTATCCTTCGTTGAATTCATGCTGTACAATGCTCTGCTTGAGAAACTTTCTTAGCAGTTGAAGTTGGTTTGATAAAACAGTGTGCTATTGATGCAGGACACTCCAAGCCTGGTTAAGCTTCTTTCAGTTTTGGTTGAAATATTTGGGCCCATTCCCCTATTTTTAAAGAATTGTCAGAAATACGATAAAAAGTCAGATGTCAAGTCTTATCTGGAGTTGTTCAATGATGACCTTCTCCCTTGGTGTTTTAATGGAAAATGTAGCACCTATAAGTCAAAGATTGATTTGTTGCTTTCATTATTTCAAGACGAGTCATTCTTTGAGCAATGGTGTTCTATCATCAAATATACTAGAGCTGAGCAAAAGCACTCCATTGATCATAAGATCTCAAATATCAAGGACCGATTAGAATTGCTTACGCTGGTACTTCAGAATGTTAGAGAAAGAATCACTAGAGGAAAGCTAAGGAACTTACAGAAGAATGGTTATCTGCCAGAACATTGGCGGCATGATCTATTGGATTCTACCGCAGCTTCTGTCCTCTGTGATCTGCCTGCTTCAGATCTTCATGTTAGTTTTCTGTGGTATGTGCTTTTCAACCCCTTCGGATTTGTTCCTTCATGATTTCTTTGTTTCCAGGTACCAGCACATTGGTGTGATTTGACCTAATTTGTATGTGTAAAATTTCAGTGCTGCACTTGGTGACTCAGATCAAGAGGATCAAATTTGTTTTCTTTCTGCTGAAACTGTTCATAAAGTTCTTCGATCTATTTTAAAGGATTTGGCATCGGTACTCATGGCATCGACTTTTGAATGGGCAAGGCTTGCATATTCTCTGTTGTTGCCTTCCGAACCTGAGCACTCGAAGCTTCCAGAAGGAAACCCCTTGCCGAATAACTTTGAGATGGCTCAGTTTGCTTTTAAAGTGCTTCAGGGTAGCTTCTTTTCACTAGGGAGACTTGAGGAAGATTCTGCATTTCCTTCTATTCTCGCAGCTCTGTTTGTCATTGAGTGGGAATGTAGCATGTCTTTGGCTATTGATGATGGAAATGATTTGGAAGGTCACATAGAAGATATGGATGTTGGTTCTTCTATGTACAGAAGTTCAAAATATTATTTGGATGATAAAATGCATTTGAAGGTTAACCTTGCAGAAAGCATACATTTGTTCTACCAAAGCTTAAGTCCATCCTTTTGGAATAACCTTCGTTCATGCACATTGAATAGATTGGCAAATATTCTAGCTCAATCTGTCAGGTGTTCTGTATTTCAGACGAGAAGCATCCATGTGGAAAGGACAGCCGTCTTATGTTCTGAGTGGGTGGTGGAAATGTTGAAGCTCCTCTGTCTTGATGACATAAACTTGCAAATCTTTTTTGATCTATTGTTATCCGAGGGAGAATATTGGCCTCTCTGGTTGAAGCCATGTTTACAAAATGGGCATGCATCTGTGAAGGTCGAGCTGGAGCCGGTTATTACAGATGAAATTGTAAGTTCTATCTCTGTCTTCTCTCTCCCATAGTCCTTGCTTTTATTTAGCATAAAATGTTATTAGTCGTATCTTCATAAAATCTATGTGTAGTTCTTTGCTAACTGTGTTGCTTATCCACGGTAGGCAACGTATCCTCAAATTTTATGTGATTTGTATTGTTCTGTCAACTATCTGAGTTGTTTATTTTTAAGTACGAAATGGCACTTCAGTTGTGAGTGTTCTCAATCACTGTAGTGGTTCTGGAGAACTAAATCATTAATCCCTTGGGTGCAGGAACTGAAACACGAGCGGTTTGTTGCTTTCGTTGATAGGCTTATTCTCAATCGTGGCTTTAGTGAAGTGATTTTAGGTATTCCAGGAAATCTACATCGTGTCACATCACAAGCAATTGATATTACTCCACCTAGCTCTTCCTTGTCTAGAGCATGGATTGCTGGTGAGATCCTTTGCACTTGGACATGGGAAGGGGGAAGTGCACTGAAAACATTCCTACCTTCTCTGGTTCAGTACATGAAAGAGGAACCACGTCTTGCGGTTGGCATTGTGTCCTTGTTGCTTGAAACACTGTTAGATGGTGCCCTTATGCATGGGAGTGGTCCATGGGTACTTTTTAATGCTTGGCATCTTTATGACAACGAGATTGGGAAAATTCAAGACCGTTTTGTCCGTGCTCTTGTGGCTTTGTTATTTACTACTAACACCAAGGATTGTCTTTGGAGAGAAGATGACGCACTTGCATTTTTTGAGCAACTATTGAGCAAACTTTTCATGGGCTCAACAGTAAACAGAAAATGTCTGAAGATTCTTCCCTTTGTTATGAGTACCATCATAAAACCCTCGCCGCAGAAATTGAATGAAGATTCCTCATATGGTGATTTGGTCGGGAAAAGCATATCGAGTTGGCTTGAAGCAACCATCTCTTGTCTGTCATCCAGCCCAAGGGAAGTACCAGTGCAAGGTAAGTTTCACGACAATTGTCACTACACAACTCTGGTACAATATTGCCTTTTCAAATATGTAATATGATCTCTTACTTCGTCAGATATTGAGGACTGGATGCAAGTGGCGCTGTCTTGTTTCCCGTTGAGCGTAACTGGAGGAGCTCAGAGATTGGTAGTTGCGGTTGGGCGAGAGATCAGTGATGCAGAGATATCATTAATGCTGACTCTCTTTCATAAATACCAGATTTTCTATAATAGCGTGGCTTCGTCATTGCCCACTAACAAAACTGTGATATCAAGGATAGTTGAGTTACTGGGGGTGAAATTGACGGCTATTATGGTTGGGTATTGCTGGACAAAACTTCAGGAAAATGATTGGCATTTTGTCTTTCGCATGGTATTCAAGTGTATCGAATCATCTGCCTTGCTTGTGGAAGAAATAACAGATGGCATAAATGATGCCGTAATGAACCAGATATCAAGTGAAGATGCCTTGGAGAAGCTTAAGTTAGTGGTTAGCACTACAGACAAGTTCACATTAAGCCTTGCGGAATCTGCTCTGGTTGCATTGTGTCACCTCAGCCATCTTGTTAATCTCCAAGAAGCAGAAAATTCCCAGAGTTTGCAGCTTATTAGATCAGGGGACTATGTTGATAGTACTAACAAGATGGTGGAGAGTACCCTCCGTTTGTTTTTGGCCACTGGTGTTTCAGAGGCAATCGCAAAATCCTTTGGTGAAGAGGCTTCATCCATCATAAGTTCTAGTCGCCATGCTTATTTGCATTTTTGGGAACTTGTAGCATCATTCATAAAGAATGCTTCACCACAGATTAGAAGGTCTGCGCTGGAGTCGATGGAACTGTGGGGACTCACCAAGGGTCCAGTTAGTGGACTGTATTCGATTCTTTTCTCCTCACAACCAATATTTCACTTGCAGTTTGCTGCTTTCTCTCTACTTCTGTCTGAGCCCTTCTGTCAACTTTCATTGCTCAAAGATAGTTCTCTGGGAGACATCGGCTGTTCTGCTCAGCAATCAGACATAAGCCAAAGTGCCGAGTTGGTGCCAGATTCAGAGAAGACTCTCTATCTCACAGATGAACTCTCAGTCTTAGTTGAATTCCCAACATCTGAACTTCTGAAAACAGATCTGACAGCGCAAGATAGGGTATACTATATTTATCTATTTTCAAATTAGAAGCTATTTTCTTTTATATATGCTAATGGTTCTTTTGTGTTTTCTTTCACTAGGTCGATGTATTCATTGCATGGGCATTGTTGTTGTCACACCTGCAATCACTACCATCATCTTCCATTATTAGGGAAAATGTACTTCAATATGTACAAGAGAAGGTCAGTCCCTGCATATTGGATTGCATTTTCCAACACATCCCATTAAAGACTGCTGCTCCTAGTGGGAAGAAAAAGGATAATGAACTCATGCCTGAAGCTGAGGCTGCTGCCAAAGCTTCTAAGGATACCATAGTTACTTGTTCCCTGCTGCCATACGTGGAATCTCTTTCAACAGTCGGGACTTGGCAAATGGCCTCACTTGCAGGATCATTGTATGGCATGATGATTAGACTGCTACCTTCTTTTGTGCGCACATGGTTTACTAATTTGAGAGACCGTTCATTATCACACTCAATCGAGTTGTTTACTAGACAATGGTGCAGCCCTCCTCTTCTGCTAGATGAATTTTCTCAGGTATGTGGGGACATGATACGCATTAGCCTTATTATTGCTAGTGCTTTATTAACTATTGCTTGCTATCTTAGAAAAACAACATATTAGCATGTGAGGCAACATGGCGACATTATATCTCACTCATTCATTTAATCTTCAGTAATTGTTCCTTTTGTTGAATTCATGTAGTGACAGTTGAGCGCGTACACCTGTACATGTAAATCAGATAATGTTATTCCAGTTGAAATAATATGATCCTTGGAGTTGAAGCTTTGTTACTGCCCTTGCAACTAACCATACCTCTTGTTGCAGGTTAAGGATTCTGTGTATGCTGATGAGAATTTCTCAGTTACCGTCAACCGATCAGCTTATGAAATCGTTGCTACTTACAAAAAGGAGGAGACAGGAATTGATCTTGTCATACGCCTTCCCAACTGTTACCCGCTGCGCCATGTCGAGGTCGAATGCACCAGAAGTTTGGGTATCAGTGAAGTGAAGTGTAGGAAATGGTTGCTTTCCCTCACATCATTCGTCCGCAACCAGGTATTTTCTTGTTCCCAGTATAAAAATTAGAGAACGTAGCCTTCAACTAAGCTGGTTGCTTCTGACGCAAGGACATGGGGAAAAAACATTTGATCATATACTCCGTAAGGTGTCTGTTAGAGAATGTAGCTCAAACTAAGCTGGTTGCTGCTTCACTACAGAATGGCGCGATAGCTGAGGCGATCCGCACGTGGAAGAGTAATTTCGACAAGGAGTTTGAGGGCGTGGAGGAGTGCCCAATCTGTTACAGTATTATCCACACGAGCAACCACAGCGTTCCGCGGCTGGCGTGCAAGACCTGCAAGCACAAGTTCCACGGTGCCTGTCTCTACAAGTGGTTCTCGACGTCCAACAAATCGACCTGTCCGCTGTGCCAGACTCCCTTCTAGACATGCATGTTTGTTGGTACTAATTTTCATGTAAATGACGTGCGTGTGTGGTGTGGTGTTGCCTATTTCTCACTGAGCTGTGAGCTCATCCTTCTAGCTCTCAGCTAGTCTCCAAGCTCTGGTACAGAAGAGGCGTGACTAACGTAGAGATATTCAGATAGACTTCGTGCTGTAATGCTCATTGCTAACCAACGTGCACAGCTAGCTCTTTTCCTTACACCCTTATACAACCGAACTTGCAAATGACACTGAAAAATGATGCCATGGACCACGAGTCCACGACCATGAATTGTGGGTTCCTGACCCTTCATTCAGTTTTAGCCGAGACAGGTACAAACCGACTACAGAGTGCCCGCCAGACTGGGCAGTAGCGAAATTCGGCAGTAGCTGCGGCAGCTAACGATGGAATCAAAAGATCCAAGTTCTATGTATAAGCATAAGATACTGGAATATGATTACCGATAACGTGGCTGAGAGCATGCCGGCTCAATAGCACCGTGTTCGCTACCCGCGACAGATTTTTTGTGGGAAAAATTTTTACTCACTAACTTGATCAGCACTTAGCACCGTTTTTGCTGCCGGTGATCGAGAATCTCAGTACCGGCTTAACCAACGCAAAAAAGAAGATGAGATGATCGATGATCTCAAGAAATTCATTGCACGTACTCGATCCTGTCTGCGACGAGGCATTTGGACTTTGCCTGATTCTACGGAGGGTCCGCTCCCCTTGTTGATTGTCACCACAGGAAACTAGGAACATGGCAAGGCAAAACCGACCAGAGCCAAGGTTCACCAGCGTGCGACTTTTCAGCGACCAGTCCTCGGGCAGGTCAACATCAAGCCCAACATGTCGAACCATCGGTAGCCCAACATGTTGACCAGCCCATTAATAATTGGCCCAAGATCCTCTCTTTGGCGAGTGTTGTAACACGGTTTTTCTAGTATTACGAACAGTGAATAGATTACAATCGTCTTTTCTTCGTTCCTTCAAAAAATTGTCCTCTACAGTCACTGTTGACCCGCTATTTATAGGGGTCAACCTCGCATGTTTACAAGACCGTTACTTCCCGCCAGAAATCCTATATCTATTCTAGTTTTCAGATGACCGTTGCTTCCCGCCAATCTTCATCTTAACCTCGTAACAGGAGACGGATTCGATCTACCAACTCCCAGTGACCAGCCTCGTACTATTGTCTTCTTTGCCTTGACTTCTTCGGTCCTGCTCGAGGCTTTAACCTCTTCGAATTAGCTTCGCACTCGTTACCTTCGTCTTGACCTCTACAGTCTCGCCTGCGACTTTAACCTCTTCGAATTAACTTCACATTTGTCTTCTTCGTTCTGACTTCACCTGCAAAAATAGAAAATGCGATTCCAAGGGGCGTCTCCCCAACAGTAGCCCCTTCGTCCTTGGATTCGAGTTCATTACTTTTCATCCCTCGAACTCCTGGGACGAAACCTAAAAGGCGTCCCCTTGGATTAATTTGGCGGTTACTTTGGCGCCCTTTCACGGCGCAAACTTCGGAACTTACCGTGCCTATAAATAGTAGAGGTTACCCCCCTAAAAATTACCTTCGCTTTCATCTTTGACCTCGTGCTGCTGTCTTCGCTTTGCTTTAGCTCTCATTTGTGACCTCGTGCTACTGTCTTCGCTTTGCTCTAATTGTTGCTACCTGTTGAGATTCTTGAAGTGCTTCGTGATTAAGAAGAGGTTAGTTTTGAAAAATCTTTGTCCTCGTTTCTTGTTTCGTTATGTTTTTGATTGTTTTTCATTATTAGTTTCAGAAATGGCTCAAGTCAAATCTGCTGCTATTCCGACCTCTGATGCGGAAAGAGAGAACAGTCCCCTGGCCTCTAACCCGGGAAGTGAGGATTTGGAGGGGGTCGAGGCTAATGTCAATGAACTCGTTGGAGAATCAGCTCCTAAAACCCTTCATTTCGGTCGGTCTTCTGTAACTGCTGGCATGATTTCATCTTATGAACAGAAAGGATTTTTTCCTGAAGGTGTTGGTCGTGCTCCTGGAAACGAGACTATTCCTGAACCCCAATTCGGAGAGGCCGTTGTTTTTTCTGAATTCTTTACTGCGGGACTTCGTTTTCCTTGCGATCCCATGCTGCCCCAGATCTTGGATCGTTTCAACGTCAAGCTTCATCAGTTAACACCCAACTCCTTCGTTCAGCTATCGAAGTTTTTCTGGGGTGTTAAAACATTCGGTGGTGAAGTTGACCTCGACACTTTTGGCCGCTTCAACGAGCTTCATCTTCAAAAGAGGTCAATCTTTTTGGAACAGGGTGGAGAAGAGCATGTTGGACAATTTGGAGTTGCAACTTTTACTTCGCGTCGACGAAGTGCTGCCCTGAAGATCACAAAAGTTGACTTCACCTACGCTCAACGGAACCGTTGGGATGTAAACTGGCCGAAGTCGTGGTTTTATGTTAAAGTTGGTTTCGCCTCTTCGGATTCCAACAATATTAGCTATCCTTTTGCTGGCCCCCTTGGGAATATCGAAGTGTCCACTGTGATTGACTTCGATAAAAAATCCGAAGCTTTTAAAAAGAACAGTCGTTGCTTTATCCATGCCACTCGGCGTTTGACAGGCCGTGATGTGGTTGAGGAGTTTCTGGCTGCCGAGATTTGGCCTTTAGGGACTGATTGGAAACCCTTCAGAGTTGAGGAGAGGCAAATACCTGGCTTCGACTTGCCTACTACTTTCGCTATCTTCGGACTTACGAAGCCTGCGGAAGTGTCCGACGAAGATCTGATCTCTAACGTCGAATGGGCCGCCAAATCTTTGATTGGCCCTCTTACTGAAAAGGAGAAGAAGGCTATGATTGACCTCTTCGAGAAACCCAGCCGCTTGAATCGGCCATGGTTAGAGATGGGCATCAAATACGGGGATAGAATAAAACCCTCCAAGCCTCAGAAACGCATGAAGCCTGTTGGTAATGTTGGATCCGAGCAAGCTGGGGTAACACGAAGATATAAAAAGACTTCGTCAAAAGTGCTAGTATCTTCGAGTCAAGATGCTCCCCAGACGAAGACAAAGCTGCTCGAAGCTCAGAAAAGAAAAACTTTTGATGTGCAACAGTCTACCTCTGCGTCTAACAAGAAACCTCGACTAACTCGAAAGGTGGATCTGTCGCTGCTGGGCAGTCCTGAGGCCGAAGCTGAAGCTGAAAAAGAGAAAGAAGCTATTGAAGCGGCTTGTGGACTTCTAGGTATTGCTGGTATTGCTGGCGATGACCTCGGCACATCGGGATTCATGAAGGAGTTGGCAGGCACTTCTGCTGCTTCGGGAGAAGGTTTGTTTGTTCCTTTCATGAAATGCCCCGGTGCTAGAATGAGCCTCGCAGGCTCGATGTCGAGTGTTGTTTCGAAATCTCCAAGAGAATTCGATCCGAATTTTCTTGAGCTCTTGGAGCATAACTTCGGCTTGTATTCCACAGAACCGGCCGTCGAGGGCGTAAACATTGAAGAGGATAAAGTAGCCGAAGTCGAACGCGAGGTCAGTAACTTTAGTTGTACTGTATTCGATCACTAAATTTCTTTTATTGTTTTTACTCACTTTGCTTGATATTTTTAGGTCGAGGTTGTGGATGTCAAGGGTAAAAAGATCCCTGAAGAAACATCTACGAAGCAACCTCAAGACTTGGCTACTTTATCTTCTTTTGTTGAACTTGAGGATAGTGATGAGATGCTAGGTGAGAAAAAATTCTGGCACCACTTCCTGTTTGATTTCGTTTTTTGATTCTTATATCCTGTCTTCGTTTTTATAGGTTTTAAAGCATCATTGGAAAACCTTAATTTTGAAGAGCTATCTCGCTTAAGCGTCTCCACAGCGCACAAGGTTCGTGCTTGCTTCTTACTACTTTATCCTCGACTCTTCCTTTCTTTATATTTGTCTTACATTTTTGTTTTCGATTTGCTTCCTTAGGTTAAACTGATCAACGCAGCTTGTGCCTCGAAGTCTAAGACTGCTGCTGATCGGCTTCGTTTCTTGGAGGGGGAGAATGAGAGGCTTCGGGAAGTTAACGACAGACTTCACAAAGATTTGACTAAGCTCGGGGACACTTGGGACACTACTGATAGAAAATATAAGGCCTTGCAAAAGGACTTTGACAAGAACCTGGTTGTGATCGAGAACCTTCGTGAAGCCGTGGTTCGCGAGTCCGATGCTGCGAAAGAGGCTAAAACCCAAGTGTCTTCCCTCGAACTTAAGTTAAAGGAAACTGAAAAATCTCTAGCCTCTTCCAAGATTCTTGATGCCGAGAGGATAAATCGAATTTTTGATTCGTATTCTAGCTCACTCAAGCAGTTCGGAGCCACTCCTTACGCTCTTCCAGTGGACTTAAACATTGATAATTTCTTATCTTGGATTGAAGAAGAATTTGCTGGTCTCGGGGATGTGTTTTCTATTGCTGGCGACAACTTTGCTCTTACTTGTACCGATGGCCTCGGCAGATTTCTTGAAAGAGAGAATAAGGAACTACTTCTTCGGGTTGCCGGTCCTGGATTCCGCTTTTCTGACTTCGGAGATTTGTCCTCGTCTAGCTCTAAAGAAGTCGAAACCATGAAGCGTCGCTTCTTGCGAGACTTCTGGAATGTCTATGGACGAGATATGGCTAAGGACTCGTCTTCGAAGGTAAAAGCAAATTTCTCTGTGTGACTTAGCTCTTTCAGTGTCAGAAAAGCTTACTCTTTTTTTTGTTCCTTTACTAGGAAGAAGACGAAGACGCGGAGGCCGAAGAAGAAAAGAACGAAGAGGAAGAGGATGATGCCCCCGATTCGCCTTCTGAAGATGATGGAGCGAATTCTTCCCAGGAGGAGGGGGAAATCTAGTCGTAATGTAACGAGTAGCAATCAATTTATGTAAAAACTTATTCCAAGCAATATTTGTGGATTCGAGAACGACTTGAACACTGAAATTGCTCAAGATTTTGCTTATATTAGCCTCGTAATTATCTTCGATCTTTGTTTCGAAGTGCATGCGTTGGACTCGTAAAAATTCTTTTCTCTTGAAATTGTTTGTACATTATCTTGTTTCTATAAGATCATGACCTTTAGCTTCATTTTCGCTATGGAAAACGCTTAAATATTCTTTGGCTTCTAATTCCCTTGTTAACTCAAGAAAGCCTTGTTGCGGATGCGCTCTTCTCCATAAATTGGCTTCTAATTCCCTTGTTAACTCGAGAAAGCCTTGAAGCGGATGCGCTCTTCTCCATGATTGCACTACTTGAGAGGGCGTTGCTGTACGAAGTATCTATGGGCCCTGTGCTATTGTTGATCTTTAACCTAGGCAGATCATGCCGTCGAGCGTTCCTGTGGTTCCTGGTGCCTCTCATTTCTAAGGAATTTTCTTTTTTAGTTTTTTCATTTGCTTTGCTTTTTCTCTTGCCGAGGCTTGTCTCCCCCTTCTCTTTTATAGTGGTCTTTGGACCCTTGGGAAAATTATTATTTCACCTAACCTCGCGTCCTTTAAAAAGTACAAGTTAGGTGATTCATTTTAATGTGCTCGTTGCTTGGTGAAAACTTGCTTTTGAATAAATGCAAATGGGGGCTTCTCTTTTTTGCCTTTGAAAAAGGCGTCCCCTCCCTCGATAGCCCCTTTGCGTTATTCGTTGCTTCTTATTTCGAGCAACGAATCTGAAAGATTACGTTCTCTTGTTTTACTTTCGAAATAGGGCAACTCTGTTGCTTTTTTCGTTCCCCTTATTTGATCTAGACTGTAGGTTTTTTGCGAGGTTTTGTTTCTAACCTCTTCCTTAGACAATTTTGTTCGAGATCTTTTTGGCGAGGTTATATTTCTGACCTCGACCTTGGGCTATTTTGCTCAAGGCTTCTTTTTGCGAGGTTATATCCTCGGCCTCGAGCTATCCTGCTCGAGGTCTTCTTTCTGCGAAGTTATATTTCAACCTCGGCCTCGAGCTATCCTGCTCGAGGTCTTCTTTTTGCGAGGTTATTTTTCAACCTCGGCCTCGAGCTATCTTGCTCGAGGTCTTCTTTTTGCGAGGTTATTTTTCAACCTCGGCCTCGAGCTATCTTGCTCGAGGTCTTCTTTTTGCGAGGTTATTTTTCAACCTCGGCCTCGAGCTATCTTGCTCGAGGTCTTCTTTTTGCGAGGTTATTTTTCAACCTCGGCCTCGAGCTATCTTGCTCGAGGTCTTCTTTTTGGGAGGTTATTTTTCAACCTCGATGTGTTTTTTTGCTCAAATGCTTTTAGGGGAATCTCCTTTGTTGATTTTTTGGAGAGATTTACATAGGTTCGCCTCATTAAAAACCTCACCTCCAGTCTCCTGGAGCCCCTTTTGTGCGGAAAAGAGTACGAACTTTTGTGATGAAAGAAAAAGAGAAAAGAGGTGCTTCGTATTTGTGCTTATAGCTCCGCACATTTACGAAGTTGACCTTTACAAAAAGAACTAAAACTTGGAAAAAACTGTACAGCTTTATTTGTTCCGATTCTAGTTATAGTACTTGCGAAGTTGCTCTACATTCCATGAGTGAGGTAATTCTTCTCCGTTTTCGGTGGACAGATGATAAGACCCTGGCCTCAAGCTTTTGGTGACAATGTATGGTCCTTCCCATTTTTCCTCGAATTTGGATAAGTTTTCTGCGTTATGCTTTCTTTTGATTACCAGGTCCCCAACTCTGATCTCTCTTATCTTCGCCTTTGGGTCGCGCCACTTTCGTATTTGCCTTTGATATGATTCGAGGTTATGTGAGGCAACAAGCCGATCAACTTCGATTAGGTCTTTTTCCACCATTTCTTTTTCACCTTCTTCACTACTAAGTGTTACCCTCAGAGTTTTGGCCTTGATTTCTTCTGGGACCATCGCTTCGGTTCCGTATAGTAGTCTGAAAGGGGTGAACTTGGTAGCTCTGGATTCTGTGGTATTATGTGACCATACTGCGATTGGTAAATCGTCAATCCATTTTCCCTTTTTGTGGTCGAAGAGCATCTTCCTTATAGTCAAAAAAATGATGCCGTTGGCTCTTTCAACTGCGCCGTTTGATTGCGGATGATATACGGATGCGTACTTCACTTTGGTTCCCATTGTTGCAAAAATCTCTGAATGATTCGCTGTCGAATTGCTTTCCGTTGTCTACTGTTATTTCTTTTGGTACCCCGAATCTGCAGATGATGTTATGCCAGAAGAACTTTTGTACTGTATGCGAAGTTATTGATGCTAGGGCTTTTGCTTCGATGCACTTTGTGAAATATTCCACGGCAACTACTGCGAATTTGCAGTTTCCTTGAGCTGTTGGGAGAGGCCCTACCAAATCTATTCCCCATCTTTGCAATGGCCATGAAGGTGTAATGAGCTGCAACAGTGAACATGGAATCTTTTGGTTGCTTGCGTTCTTTTGGCATGCTTCGCATTTCTTTGCTACTTCGTCTGCATCTTTTATCATTGTTGGCCAAAACATTCCTTGCCTGACTGCTTTTGCTGCGAGGGCTCTTGGACCAATGTGTGTTCCACATATCCCTTCGTGTGTGCTTCTTAGTATCGCCGTTCCTTGTTCTTTTGCAATGCACTTTAACCATGGTGCTGATATTCCCTTCTTGTACAGCTCTCCTTGTATTATCTGATACCCTTTTGCTCTTGCTGGTATTCTTTTGGCCTCGCTTGCTGAACAGGGTGTGAAGTTGTCTTGTAAGTATGCCATGATTGGTGCTCTCCAATCTTCCCAGTGAATGTGTGCAAGATGCTGCTTTCTGATTGAGGGGATGGTCATGACCTCGTAAATTACGTCTTCGGGTAGGTCTTCCTTCTTTGCTGCTTTTTTGGCTAAATCATCAGCTTCGTTGTTGTCATTTCTGTGGATGTGCTCTACAGTGAATCCTTTGAAGTGTTTCTCCATTTCTCTGACCTCTTCGAGGTAATTGATTAGTTCTGGTTTTCTAGCTTCGCTGTCCTTTTCGATATGGTCCCTTGCTATTTTCGAGTCTGTCTTTACAATGAACCTTTGTTTTCCCAGCGATTTCATTTTTCGCAGCCCAAGCAGGAGTGCTTCGTATTCTGCTACATTATTTGTGATTTTAATCTCTTGGTTGTTGAATTCCAATCGTGCTGCGAATCTTGTTTTGATTCCTCCTGGTGAAACTAGTATTGCGGAGATTGCTGCTCCTTTGCTACAATATGCTCCATCGCAATAGACTGTCCATTGTTTTTCGTCTTCGTCTGGACTTTCGTGTTTTGGAGAAGTCCAATCTGCTACGAAGTCAGCTAATACTTGAGACTTGATTGCATTTCGTCTCATGAATTCGATATTGAATCTGGATAGTTCTGCGGACCATTTGCTGATCCTATTCGAAGCTTCTCTGTTTGCGAATAGCTCGGCTAGAGGTTTGTCGGTGACGACTGTCACTTTGTGAGCTTCGAAATAGTGCCTGAGTTTTCTTGATGCCATAAGCAATGCATATGCAATTTTTTCGAGCTCAGAGTATGACTTCTTGGCTCCAGATAGTGCTTCGGAAACAAAGTAGGCTGGCAGCTGGTTCAGAATGCCTTCGATTTCGGTTTCTTGTACTATTGCAGCGCTTACTGCTGACTCGGATACTGCGAGGTAAAGGAGAAGGTCTTTTCCTTGGGCTGGTGGTGATAATTTCATCATTGCCGCAAGGTACTGCTTTAATTCTTTGAATGCTTTCGATTGTTCTTCGCCCCAGTTGAATTTCTGTGCATGTCTGAGAGTTTTGAAGAAAGGAAGGCTTCGCTCGGCTGCTCTTGGTACGAATCTGTTTAGAGCTACGATCCTGCCTGTCAATTGTTGCACTTCCTTGACTGTCTTTGGCTCCTCCATGGATGCCAAGGCCTGTACCTTGTCTGGGTTGGCCTCGATTCCCTTTGAAGTTACAAGGCACCCCAATACTTTTCCTTTGGTTACTCCAAAAACGCATTTTTCTGGATTTAAGCTCAAGTTTGACATTCTTAGATTATTGAAAGTTTCTTCGAGATCTTTGATGTGATCCGCTCTTTTGATGCTCTTTACGACGAGGTCATCCACATAAGCTAGCATGTTTCTATCAATTTGAGAGTTGAAGACTTTTTTGGTCATTCTTGAGAAGGTTGAACCTGCGTTTCTCAGCCCCTCTGGCATTCTGACGAAACAAAAGGTTCCGAAAGGTGTTATGAAGCTCGTCTTCTCCTCATCCTCTTCTTTCATCCAGACTTGGTGATACCCTGAAAAGCAATCTAGGAGGGATAGAATCTCGCTGTTGGCGACGTCATCAACGACGCTATCGATTCTTGGTAAAGGGAAATCGTCTTTTGGGCAATGCTTGTTTAGGGTTGTGAAGTCGATGCACATCCTCCACTTCCCGTTTTTCTTCTTCACCGGGACAGTGTTTGCCAACCATTCTGGGTATTGTACTTCTCTGATGACTTTTGCTTTCAGTAGCCTTTCCACTTCGGATTTTATTCCCTCTACATTCTCATCCGACATTTTTCTTAATTTTTGCTTCCTTGGCTTTGTCTTCGGGTTTACATTGAGGCTATGCTCGATTATAGTTCTGCTGACACCCTTTAGATCTGCAGCTGTCCATGCAAAAACATCTTTATTTTCTCTTAGGAAAGTTATCAAATCTTCCTCTTCTTGAGGGGTAAGGTCTGCTCCGATCGTGACCTCTCTACCTTCGACTCCTGGATCGAGAGAGACTCGCTTGGTGTCTTGTGCTTGAATAGCTTCTTTTACTTTTTCCGCTCTGGATTGCGGTGTCCTCTTTTTGATCGATTCTGTTTGGACTTCATTATTTGTTTGTTTCGTTTCTGCCTGCAAGAGGTTGACGTTTTTCTCGCCTGGGGTAATTCCTTGTTCGATGTCTCTTGCAACTTGCTGGTTTCCGAATACTGTGATTACTCCATTTGATGCTGGAAGTTTCATACAGAGATACGCTTGTCGTACAATGGCTTCGAACGTGTTGAGAAAACCTCTTCCGAAGATTGCATTGTAAGGGTAGTACATGTCAACTATGTCAAAAGTGATTCGTTCCGCTCTGGGATTACTCAGGTCCCCCAAAGTTACTGGTAGTTCGATTTTTCCTAAGGCTCGGATTCTTTTTCCTCCGAAACCAATGAGTGGAGTTTCTGATGGTTGTAACGAGCTTCTGCTGATGTTCATTTGGTCGAAAGCACTAGCGAAGATAATATCAGTTGAACTGCCATCGTCTATCAGTATCTTTGTTCGCTCCCAGCCTGCCACATTTGTTTCGATGACCATGGCATCAGTGTGAGGATAACATTGGAGTTTGAGATCCTGCTCAGTAAAGGTTATTGGAATATGCGACCAATGGGTTTTTATTACTGGGCCATCGGGTAGTATTGCGTGCACTCTTCTGAAGTAGTCTTTTCTTTGTCTTTTGCTTTCGAAGTCGACTGAAGATCCTCCTGCTATAGGCAGAATCATTCCACGGGAGGGAATAGGACCCTTGGCGGGTGTTGAATTCGGTGTTGGAGCTGCTTGCATCATAGTTTCGTCTTTTCTTGCCGCGGTGGACTGGATTGAGCTGTGCGCTTGTTGATTTGGCTTGGACTGGGTTTGATGCCAAGCCAAACGAGGCTGGTGATAAGTTGAATAGGATTCTGAATTCGTTGGGAGTTGTAGCTGCGGATTCGGCGTGTTATGGGAGGTGCACTGCCAGGAATTTGTTTGAACTGTTCGACCTTGATTGTTGTTTTGGTTCATTTCTTGCTTCACCCTGATGGTTATGGGACATCTCCCTGTACTGTGATCTGGGTTTTCGCCATGGAATTGGCAGAACCAAGATCGAGACTGGCTTTCTTGTTGGCCTCGACCTCTTCCACGGCCTCTGCCTCGTCCGCCTCTTCCTCGTGTGGATGAGGAGTTGAAATTTTGCTTCGTTGCATTTGATTCGTTATTATGTTGGCCGCTCTCGTTTTCTATGTGAAAAACTTGAGTTGGTCTGTTATAGTTCTGCTTTTCGTATGTGGGCTGCTTGTAGTTTCCATTTGCTTTTCTGAGCATGGCTCTTTCGTTGATTCTTCTCCTGTGATCATCGTCTGATCTGCAGAACTTTTCCATCTCGTGGAAGAGTTCATGGAGGTTCCTTGGTTTGTTTTTGACGAATTCTGACGCGCATGGCCCTGGTCCCAACCCGTGGATGCATGCATCGATTGCTATTGAGTCTGGGATATCATCTGTTTGGGCCTTCAATTGGATGAAGCGTTTGAAGTACTGAGCTAATGGCTCCTTTTCCTCCTGTCTACATGCGAATAAATCTCCCGAGGTTAAGAGTTGCCTGTTAAATCCTTGGAAGTTCTGAAGTACTTTTGCCTTGAGTTGTTCCCAGCTGAATATTGATCCTGGGCTTAGTCTCGTGAACATGTGAGAGCCGGTCCTTCACAGGCTATGATGAATGACTTTGCGAGAACTAGCTCGTTTCCTCCTGCGGAAGCCACAGCAACTTCGTAGCTCATCAAAAACTGTCTTGGATCACAAGTACCATTGTATTTGGGCAGAGTGATGGGCTTGTACGAGGTTGGCCATGGTGCATTTTGAAGGCCTGGAGATAACGGTGAATTCGAGTCATAGCTTCTGAAACCCGCGTTGTAATTTGTTGTTTCGGTGTGGTATTCTCTCTCGGGCTCTTGAATGGTTTCTTTGCTCGCATTGAGCTCGCGTTGGAGTCTCTTGAGCTCGTTCTTGGCCTCTGCAATTTGGCGCTCTTTCTCGGTTTCTTTTCTTTGGTTTTCTTCTTCCTTCAACAGAGCTTCTTTTTCTTGCTTAAGCCTCTCAATTTCTTGTAGCAGTTGTTCGAGGCTAGCTTCTTCTCGATTTTGGTTATCATTGGTAACGGCTGGCTCCAGTGAAACTTGTCGTTCATCGTTTTCTCTTTCATTTTCGTGAGCTTTGGAGGTCCGTGGATCATCGGACCGTTGCTTTTTCTTTGGTGGCATTGTGAGTTTTGATTTCGATCCTAACACGCGGACGGCGCCAACTGTTGTAACACGGTTTTTCTAGTATTACGAACAGTGAATAGATTACAATCGTCTTTTCTTCGTTCCTTCAAAAAATTGTCCTCTACAGTCACTGTTGACCCGCTATTTATAGGGGTCAACTTTGCATGTTTACAAGACCGTTACTTCCCGCCAGAAATCCTATATCTATTCTAGCTTTGAGATGACCGTTGATTCCCGCCAATCTTCATCTTAACCTCGTAACAGGAGACGGATTCGATCTAGCAACTCCCTGTGACCAGCCTCGTACTATTGTCTTCTTTGCCTTGACTTCTTCGGTCCTGCTCGAGGCTTTAACCTCTTCGAATTAGCTTCGCACTCGTTACCTTCGTCTTGACCTCTCCAGTCTCGCCTGCGACTTTAACTCTTCGAATTAACTTCACATTTGTCTTCTTCGTTCTGACTTCACCTACAAAAATAGAAAATGCGATTCCAAGGGGCGTCTCCCCAACAGCGAGAGCCAATGCTGGAAAATTGGCTACCTCATTTTTTCTTCCAGTTTTATGCAATATGATTGCAAACGGCACTGAAAAGTGATGCCAGCCATGGACCACGGCCATGAAAAGTAGGTTCCTGGCCCTCCGTTCAGTTTTCGCCGAAGCTAGGCAGCTAACGACAGAATCAACAGATCAAATTCCATGTATAAACATGCAGCATATTCTGAACTAACAATGTGCACCCATAGGCATCCGAGAATATCACAACTTTTATTTTCTCCGTCCGAGAGTACAACTCGATTCGCAACAAACAAAGCAACACCAGCCAAATCCCAGAATTTGAACTCAGCTAACAACAATTAGGTGAACACAACCAGTTTCACACAACTGGCATGCTCTGAATTTAGTGCAACTACGCAATGAGGAATGGGAGTACGGTCAGCATGAAAGCCTCATAAGTAAAAGTTGCCGATCCGGACAATGCGGTGTCTTTCTCCTTGAACTTCTCAGTCAGTCCCTGCAAATTGCCCAATTCAAACAAATGAGCATAAGATACTGGAATAGGATTACCAAAAGAAAGTTCAGAGACTTTGAACTTGGGCAGTAGGAGCCATACCTTGACAGTGAGGCAGCATCTGCAGAGGCGATGGGAAAAAAGAAAATAAAAACAGTTAGGACTGTGGTACTAGGCAAACTGAAACGATATAGGATATATGAGAAAAACAGCTAGGACTGTGGTATTGGGCAAACTGTAACCATATAGGATATATTCATTTCTTTCCACTTTTCCAGTACTAAAAAACACGATCATCTTGCATCAGAAAAACATGGTTGAAAGTTTGGAGACCAGTTGATGAATATACCAGTTTTTAGTTTGATCTTTTGCTAGTTAAGACAAGTTTAACTCAAAACATGGAAATTTTTTTGTTCCACCACGTGATAAATTTCAAAGGATATATGAGTTAATGAACATCTCTGACAACAACACTGCATGATCCATGAGACTATATCCATAACAGAAAAATCTGAAATAAATTCATTGCCAGGCAAACAGTTAACAAATAAAAACCAGTTAAGTTGAAGGAGGGCTCTTACTCAATGAAGTTATCATATTCAATTGATCTGTTCTTGCCCCCAGTCTTGTCAAATTTAGACACAAGCAGGTCTAGCACGGTTGGAGAGACAGAATATCCCAGACTGAGAAGAGCATCACGCAGTTCTGATGAGTCAATCTTTCCACTTCGGTCACGGTCAAACCTTTCAAATATTGCCTGAACAACGAGGTGAAACATTAGTACAGTGCTAAACATGACTTCATTAGATTAATGGATTGATTTGCTTGCAAAAAAAATGAAGGGAAAGAGGAACATCAAGTTTTCAGATCATATTACCCTCCAATTCTGAAGACTGTAAAACACAGCAGTAAATTCCTTGGGCCCTGAAAGGACAAAACATAGCATATGAATACTTAGAAATAGAGAACGCATATGATACAAAAGGGAAATTGTGACTAATATTTCGTACTAGTTGGCAAAATAGAACATAGGAACACAGTTTAGCACTGATATTGACACAAGAAACTCACAGCTAGTTAGTTGGACTCTACATTTTAAAGCAAAAGAAAATGAAAGTATATGGAAATCTCACAGAATCTGTGCCAAAAAGAATAGAATCCAAAGAACTGTAGCAAACATAAACGCTCTACCAAACTACAGAGTGGCATGCCCAGTAAAAACACTTGAGTTCATGGAGTGTAAAAATAAGTCCCATGGTTTCAATAAGATTGGTAGCAGGAATTTCATGTTACTTGGTGCTGTGTGTACATTATTGCATAGTCAGTGCTTGGAAACAAGCCTATAAGGCTATAACGACCTGAATTCCTCTACACTCTACTACACATGGCAACATTGTCATTTTGCACATAAATAAATGGATCTACTTGATCAATTCAATATTTGGCCACTTAGTCCAAGACGAAGTAAACTCCCCATCTCTTAAAGAAAGGATCCAATTGCCACTAGAGCGTACGGACCACAGACTAGACCATTCTGTGTGCCTATCAAAGATAAATTCAGGAAGAGCTGCACATGGAGAACCCATCAGAGGCCTCGTAGAAGACCTACATGTCCCTATCCCCAAAGTCAAACACCTTGGGCAATTAGTCAGAGCGATTCGCAACTCTAGAGACATGTTACGCGCCGCGCTGTGGGCACGACACGACACAACACCTAAACTACAGCACCGCTAGTGACCAGAACGATGAGTAGGACAGGTCGATGCCTGCCCACGAACGCACTGCACTACGGTCTGAACGAACAGTGACACGCATCATGACGAAAGGGATTGAGAGCACGAAGGGAAGGGACTTGCCGATCTTGCGGACGTTGGTGTTGGTGAAGAGGTACATGAGGAGGTGGACGGTGCGGAGGCTGAAGCTCTGGTTGTACCCCGAGAGCGCGGACTGGAGCTCCTTGTCGTCGATCATGCCGCTCCCGTCGCGGTCGGCCGCCTGGAAGCATGCCACGACGTTGGGGTCGGTCCCGGGCGGGAACGCGGACGGCACCAGCGACGCGAAGGGGCTGCCGTACCCGCCCGCGCCGCCGTACGCGGGCGGCGGGGCCCCGTAGGGCGCGCCGTGCTGCTGGCCTGCGGGCGGGGCCCCGTAGCCGCCGGCGCCGCCGCCGTAGGGCTGGGAGGAGGGTGGAGCCCCGTAGCCGCCTCCGCCGTAGGGCTGGGAGGAGGGAGGCGCGCCGTAGTAGGGCGCCGAGGAGGAGGAGGAGGTCTTGCCTTCCTTGGGGGGCTTCTCACCGTAGGGCGGGGCGGAGGGGGCCGGGGACGAGCCGTAGGGCGGCGGCGCGCCGTAGCCTCCGCCGGCGCCGGGGCCGTAGGGGTAGCCGGAGCCGTGAGGCGGGTAGCCGGCCATGGGTGGTGGTGGTGGGGAATTTAGGGCGCTTGGTTTGGAAATTGGAATGGAATCAAGGCAGCGGAGCGGAGCAGAAGCCGTTTCCCAAAGCGGAGCGGAGGCTTTTTATGGATGATGACGTGGCTTTCAATCGCTTGGCGTGCCGCGTTTTTTTGTTTTTTTGAGAGAGAGAAACACCAAAGGAGCTTAGCGACGAAGGGAGCGTCGTAGCCGTGGGCCCAATTGTGCCTGTGTGGACGTGGCCCATGAACGCAAACTTTCTTTTGAATGGGCCAAGGCTAACTGCGCAAGCCTCAATTGAAGCCCAACTCCAGGGCACGACAAGGAGCCACCGCGCCGGGAGTTGCCGACAGCCACACACACTGAAACACGGTTACCTTCCTGGTTGCCTTGCCGCGCGTCCGTCCGTGAGAGGGCCTAGGCGATAAGCTCACTGCGACGGGGATCGATGGTCGCCATGGGCGTCGTCAGAGCGTGCGCGCCTCCCGCCGCCGCTTCTCTCTCCAGGGAAGCCGCGGCCCAGCGCAAGTCCTCGAGGACTGCGCGCGTGCTCGTGCTCGGCGGCACCGGACGCGTCGGAGCCTCCACGGCCGCCGCGCTCTCCAACCTCCGCCCCGACCTCACCATCCTCGTCGGAGGAAGGAACCGGTCGGTACTCAACCAAAGTCTCAACTCTGAACTGAACCACCAGAGGATCCCTATTATAATCTGTTCAACCTGCATATATGTATACGAATGTCACTTACCGGCGGCCCATTTTTTGCCAGCGAGAAAGGCGAATCCTTGGCGGCTAAGCTTGGAGAGCAGTCTGAATTTGTCCAAGTCGATACCCGCAATGCGACCATGCTGGAGAAAGCGCTACAGGGTTAGTGATGCAACAACATCCTACATTACTACTCATGCTGTGAGTGACTAAAGCAATCTAGAATATATCGATTATATTCATACTTCAGTTCCACAATATATGTAGCAGTAGCAGCTACAAACAACCCTTTGCTGTATCCTTCCTGGTGTTCGAGCCCCTAAACCACTGTTTAGTTTTGCTTGACAATAATCATAACAAGCTCAATATTTTTTTCTCCTTTTCCCCAGGCGTCGATTTAGTAGTCCACACTGCTGGACCTTTCCAAAGGGCGGAGGAGTGCACTGTACTGCAGGCAGCGATATCTACTAAGGTAGCACAGAAAGTTTTCCATGCAAGAGGCGCAGTTGCATATTTTAAATTTTGTGAAATCCATTCAAGTTAGGAAATTAAAACACTATTGGCACACTTCCTTTTTCTGAGCAGACAGCATACATTGATGTTTGCGATGACACTGATTATTCGTGGAGAGCAAAAGGTTTCCACGAACAAGCAAAAGATGCTGGTGTTCAAGCTATTACTACTGCCGGCATATATCCAGGAGTCAGCAATGGTAATTTTCTTTCTGTTATTGGTACTCATAAATTTCCTTGTATGTCCTCATGCTTTGATAAGCGCAGCCACAAGTTTCCAGAAGAAAATTTACACAAGTCACGTGAACTCAAACTAGTGTGAAATGTAAAGAGGGGGAATGGGAAAATAGATTAGTGTTGAGTGTGTATACCTGGCATTGAAACATATGGAAATGAGTGTGTAATCGTGTATGCATAACAGCGACTTAGCAGGATTTCCAAGAAATAACATTTACTGTTCTTTTTTACCATGCTATGATGGTCAAAACCCCGGAAACGTCATATACATGGATTTTTAGGCGAAATATTACTATCACTTCCATTATGTCAACCTAAATACATTTTTCTGATGGTCAAGGTTAAGAATGTCGGGCCACCATTGTCCAGAGAAGAACTACATACAGTGCTAGGAAATTGATCAATGGATTATCATTTAATTGCAAAACATTAAATAATCAGTCCACACTCCACAGCAAACTGAGGAAAGGACTACATCACTACATACGTCCTACTTGCAGAACACGACGTGATGCAAACAAAAATGGAAGACTTTTATTTGTACAAATAATTCAATGAAGTTTTGACATAGATGGTGCTTCGTCAACAAAGTAATAGAATTGGTTATCTAGAAGAGGCAGAATACTTGATTTTTGTAGTGATTATTAATGTATTGTATTCTTCTCTGATGACAGTGATGGCTGCTGAGCTTGTACATGCTGCCAGAAGTGAAAATGGAGAACCTGAGAGACTAAGGTTAGAGTTCTTAACTTCTTTATTGGCTAGTGGTCATCTAGTGTATGGAAAAGGTGACTTCTGGCTGGAGCTGTATATGGCTTTCTGTCGGCATGTAGGATTTAAATCGTACAATTATAATATGCTCTCTCCTATTAGCTAGATAGAACGAGAGTACTCATGTTATGTTACAAACACCTGCATATTGCTGTATTGTATTAACCAGTTTCATAAACGGTTCCTGGATTTGTGAAGCTAGACAGCTAGTAATCAGTGTTCTACATATCCATACCTATTGTATATACTGCTAAATGCCGTTTTAGATTCTTCTACTATACTGCAGGTACTGGTGGGGCTGGTCCAACAATACTGGCAACAAGCTTTCTGCTTCTTGGGGAGGATGTGATTGCATATAACAAGGGTACCTCCAACTTCTTCATTTGCGTACCTATGGTTTTCCTTAGGGAAACCTTAAGTCATTTTTATTTGTGTTACCAATTAGGAGAAGAAATCAAATTGAAGCCCTACAGTGGAGCTCTGGGCATTGATTTTGGAAAGGGGGTCAGAAAGAAAAATGTTTACTTATTGTAAGTACTTTAGGCGAATATTTTACCTTTCTATATCTTATAATTTACAAAACTGAATATCCATGGAGCTAATAAATTTTACATTACTTTACGTATTCCAGGAATTTGCCTGAAGTGAAGAGTGCTTTTAAGATTTTAGGTGTGCCAACTGTTAGTGCCCGATTCGGTACTGCTCCTTTCTTCTGGAATTGGGGAATGCAGGCTTTCGCAAACTTTTTACCTGCTGTATGTCTTCTCCTCAGGTTATGCATTATATAAAATTAATTCATTTGAGCCTGTTTAGTTATAGTTGCTACTGGTAATACTAAGTAAACAGCTATCAGCTTTTATCTTTCTTTAACTATATAATTTAAACAGTAGATCTCTTTAAACTACATGGTTTGCTGTGAGCTGGAATCATAGAACCTATACATGATATTCAGTTCCTGTTAATTTTGATCTGAACCCATCTTGCTCTTCAGGAGTTCTTGAGGGACAGAAATATGGTTCAGAAGTTAGTCGAGTCTGTTGATCCTTTGGTTCGAGCCGTTGATGGCATTGCAGGAGAACGTGTCTCCATGAGAGTAAGTTCTTTACTTGTGTCAAGATTAGTGCTATACTACTAATGGACACTGTCTGATCAAATTGATTTCGTTTCTGTAGGTGGACTTGGAGTGTTCAAACGGACGGAATACTATTGGATTATTTACTCATAAAAAGCTATCTGTGTAAGTACAAGTACAGATCATAAGCATTCTCGCCCAGTACCTAATCAGCGTCTGGTATTCAATTTTTTTTAACTATTTGATTATTTGCAAATACGAAGCTTCAGGTCAACTTTGTCCAAAGCACAGCACGGATAATATTGATAGTTTCCTTTTGTATCATACTGGGAGAATTCCTATTTCAGATTTGATTTTGTTTTCCCCATTCCCTTGCAATGCTAGTGTCAGCTTTAAGTTTCTAGCCAGGCATCACCATATTGCCAGGAACCCATAGTGAAAATTGGGAAGTAGTCATGTATGGTCCATTTGAGGAGTTGTTGTCTGGTCTTCAGTTTCTTTTATTAAGTGAGCCAAATTACAGGCAAAACACTCTGCACCGCATATAAGCATATGCTTGACTGAATTTTTCAGATCGGTTGGATTTGCAACAGCTGCATTTGCATTGGCGGTTCTTGAAGGCAACACCCAGCCAGGCGTTTGGTTTCCAGAAGAGGTTAGTAATGCGTTACTGAAAGAAGAGGAAAGGAAAAGAGGATTTTACAAAGGAGCTTAATTTATTCCCCCAAACTTAACCGTCTCAATTTGATGCATATGTTATGCAGCCAGAGGGAATAGCGATGGAAGCAAGGAAGCTGCTTCTTGAGCGCGCATCTCAAGGGACAAGCAACTTCGTGATGAACAAGTGGTTTCTCTTTCCCCAACCATGAAAGCATTATTAATGTTCTAACCCGTGTTTTTGTTGAACTAAACATGATCATCCGCTTGAACTGGCAGGCCTTCTTGGATGGTAGAAACTGATCCAAAGGAAGTTGGTCTAGGGATTTATGTGTGAGAAGATGATAGTGTGCCTAAATTCTTGGACGTTTGACGGTGCTCAACTAAATCTTGGGAGTACATAGTGGTTGAATGTGACAGCAGCATGTTGAGCCCCTCAGGAGGCCCAGACTGTGCACGATGTGTATTGCATGATTGATTGGGCTATTTTATTTTTGAAGGGTCTGTATATAAAAAAAATACGATGGTTATAAAGAAAGAGATTGTTGCGATTTTGTTGCACCACAAATTATCCACTTAATTAAATGGTAGGAGGAGCATGGTTCATGCAACGCCATCTCTCCAAGAGACCCAAATGACCTTCCAAGCCAAATTTTGGCTATTTAGCACCAAAATAGCTCTCCAATTAAGTATCTAACTCGTTAAATTGGTCCCCTCGCTAGTTAAATTTAGCTAGCCAAACTAAAATATAGGAAATAGAGAATGTGTTGAATTGATATGGTTCATATAGAGTATAATCTTCAAGAGGCAAGTAGACTCAAATATATAGTAAAAAATAGAGTTTCTCAGAGATGCTCTTAGAAAAACAAACCTTTGCCTCACTTACCTTTAGGCATCAGAAAAATATGTAACTGTTTGATGGCCATAACATATATATGTCAACTGTTATACTTAACAAAAGTATTATGCAACATTAGTGCAAAGTAATTGCAAAGGAGGAAATATGGAATGATGGTGAATAGTTAGACGAGCGAACGAACTGACTGATGTCGTGCTGCCCTCCCAACAACTGACCTGCATCGTATTCTTACTGGATTGATTGATGCGTACAGCTCCTGTAGGACCTGTACGACGAGATGCGACTGCCCTACGCGATGATGAAATACGGACACGTAGTATTGCTATTTGCTACCAACCAATGTGAATCAGGCATCGATCAAAGATTGATTCGGTGGTTAGTCCTTGTCCCAAATTCTGTTCATCACGTCGTTAGAGAATGCACGCAAATGCACTGGTGGCACTGAGCCCACATCTTGCATATTTGGACGCCAGAATATATATTGCTAGATCTCAACTTATATACCAACTATATGTTGAGATGAAACAATATGCATCGGAAACTTATACCATTTTTTTTTATCAAATACTCATGTTGGGACCAGATTCTAGAAGAGATCATTATAGCTTCCACAACCCACCAATTTTATCATGTCCAACATTTTTGGGTGGTGTACAGGTCGTAGAAGGCGTCATTTTAGTATGTGCAGTCCTCGCTTTTTGTTTCCTATGGACAAGAAGTAAATAATCGACACTAGGTACCAACAAACTCTTGCCTAATCTGATATAGTGATATGATGTGACCCCTCATTTTTATTGCAACAAATTCTTTCTTAATCTGATCTGCTCATATTCGTCGACATTGAGGCGTGGCCACATGATCTCGAGTGGACACTCACCTCTCATATTTCTTTCTTTGTCATATGGAAGCTGATGAAAAGAATCTACAATATTTCTTATGACCTATATTTTTGTAAATACAAATGTAGGAATACTCATATTCATGTTACTCTATGTGGCCAATCTAAATGCGGGTTATTTAAATATGTCAAAACTAAATGCGAAGTAGCTTCATTAATTAAAATTTTGCATCACTTACATCTCACTTTGCCATCGTGACATATGCATCGAAAACACTATATATTAAGGGAAGTTTAATCCAAAGGTGCCGTGTTTAGGGATCTATGCCAACGGTGTGGAGACTGCTGGAGAATCATGTGCCATGTGGTCTTATTCATGGGAGGCGTGAGAATCAGACATTTGTGAGCTGGATGCCTATTTGTATACAATATTTAAATTGACAAATACCTACCGACGATACACAATATCTGCTGCCAAGTGGATAGAAAGATATTGAAATACTAGAAGCTTTATTAATTTCAAAATCACAATATCAAAATGGTAGAAAGACGTTGAAATACTTCACACCTCCTTGCACATAAATTTTACTGAGACCATTAGAGTAAGTTTAATGATGGACGACGAGCCGACGAAATTCGACATGTACGAGAGAGAAACGGAGAGGGAGAGAAAAGTGAGCGTTTGGCGACTCACCCGCTTGACGCTAGCGTTAACCAATCAATTCAGGCTGCCCTGTCTTTTATTGGCTCAAATCACTGGTTCACATTAAATGTCAACGGGACCTACCATCCGGAAGATGCCATGCCGGCGAGCGGGCGAGATTATTAAACTTGCTCTTAGTACCCACATACACATAGCTCGTAGTAGTCTATATATATTATCAGACTAGCTACCTGCACATAGATGGGAGCTCTTGCGAGAGATACGAGACGACTCATTAGGAATATAAGGTCAACGTGGGCATGATCGTCCGAGCATGCATGCCGCTCCCCAGCCCTCCTGCCGTCGGCGAAGCTGCTGCAAAGATGAAGAAGGGCTTGAGGAGCCCCCGTGTGCTGGTGCTGGGTGGCACCGGTCGCGTGGGCTGGTCCACGGCCACCGCGCTCTCCAAGCTCCGCCCTGACCTCAACATCCTCATCGGAGGCAGGAATCAGTAAGCAATGCATTTATGGCCATCATCTTTGAGTAGGAGTACTAAGTAAAAATAGTGAAAAGCTAAGAACAAAGCCCAAATGGTGGTGGCAAAATAAAAGTTTTGCAAAAGTGAATAATATGTAAGTCAGGCGAGCTGTTTTAATGTGCCATGGCAGATAAGATTGGATAAATTAACTTAAAGAATGGAAAGGCCTACTTGTTATCCACTAATGAATATCAATGTTATATTGGCCAGGGAAAAAGGTAAATCTTTGGCATCTAAACTTGAAAAGCGGTCTGAATTTGTCCAAGTTGATATTCATGATGCAAGCATGTTGGAGGAGGCGTTGTATGGTTAGTAACGTAAATACATATGTTTTTCTTACTCCTATATAGCCACCCATTGGTTACATTTTGCTTGATAATGAAACTTGACTAGATCAAAGTTGCATTTCCTTTTACCAGGTGTGGATTTAGTTGTTCATGCTGCTGGCCCTTTCCAAAGGGAGGACAAGTGCACCGTCTTGGAGGCGGCGATATCTACCAAGGTTACACTCAGTCGTCGCATAGTTTTCATTGCATATGTTGAGGTTAATGATACGCTTACTAACTTCAGTTTACCTGCGCAGACAGCATACATTGATGTTTGTGATGGCGTGGAATATTCATGGAGAGCAAAAGGTCTCCATGAACAGGCAAAAGCTAGTGGTGTTCCAGCTATTATTACCGCTGGCATATGTCCAGGAGTGAGCAATGGTTTTCACAACTCCCTTGATACAATACTTGACTATTGCTTTCTATTTTTCCTATATTAATTTGGTACCTCAATTGTCATTCGTGCTTGCTCTTTGATTGATAACAACCCGTCTCTTTTGAGCAACAGTTTAGAGATAAGTGACATGATGCCTTGCAGTACTTTTCCAATGGAAGCATTAGATTATGCTTATGCCGTCAAGGAGGAAATATGAAGAATGAGAAACACGAAAATTTGTTTTCAAACCACAGATAAAATCAATTAATTGCAAGTGCCCAATACTCAACATAAGGGAAATACGAACCAAGAATATCCTTGTTGGTAAACGAACTCAAAATACATGCCTTCATCAGGCAGACAAGGACGGGATGCGATATGAACCATAAACTTTTTGTGGAACTGATTGATAAAAAAATTATAGAAATGGTTGTGCACGTGCTTAATTAAGCAGTAGTAGCTGCTAAAATATATAGAGGTGAACAGTCTTTTTATTGCAAAAACTAACAATTTTTCTTTTGTGACAGTGATGGCTGCAGAGCTTGTGCTTGCTGCAATCAGCGAAAAGGCGTGCAAACCTGAAAGATTAAGGTTAGGGTTCTTTATCATCTAGAGATGTAAATTCAAAATTTTCAATGATTCAAAATTTATGAATTTATTAAGCAGCATTGTTATGCACTCACTAAATCTATTTTCTAGTTTTTTCTACTACATTGCAGGTTCTGGTGGTGTTGGCCCAACGACATTGGCGTCGAGTTTTTACCTTCTTGGGGAGGATGTCATTACCTATAACAAGGGTACTTTTTATTCATATATACACTTATTTCTTCAGTGTTGAGGAATGTCTTAGGAGTCAAGTCAGTGTTATTACCAATCTAGGAGAGGAAATCAAGCTGAAGCCCTACAGTGGAGTTCTGAACATTGATTTTGGGAAGGGCGTTGGAAAGAAAAATGTTTACTTATTGTAAGTACTTCTGGTCAATATTTCACTTTTAGCATATTTGATAAAGTGGAAATCAAATAACAATAACGGAAGCTAATAAGTTCATATTATGTTACCTATTCCAGGAATTTGCCTGAAGTGAAGAGCGCTTTTAAGATTTTAGATGTGCCAACTGTTAGTGCTCGATTTGGTTCCGATCCTTTCTTCTGGAATTGGGGAATGCGTACTTTTGCTAATTTTTTACCTACTGTATGTACTTCTTTAACCAAATATGCCTTTTGAAGTTGCTTTGTAAACAACATAAGTTGTATTACACTTGAATGCATAATCAACACTATTTGACAGAGATCACGAGTGTATGATAATAAAAAGGTTATTCGTGTTAGCATTACACCTGGTTCCATCTTTGTGTTTTGTAGGAGTCCTTGAGGGACAAAAAGAAGGTTTCCAAGTTAGTTGAGGTCATTGATCCCATTGTTCGAACTATTGATGGCATTGCTGGAGAGTGTGTCTCCATGAGAGTACGTATTATGCATCTCTTTTTTTCCAAAAAATAAAACAGAAAAGGTTGCACAACTGAAAATATGGCAGCACATGAATTATTATCCATATGTAAGCACGAATCAGGGCTATTAAATCACATTACTGCAATCAAATTAATTTTCTTTCTGCAGGTAGACTTGGAGTATTCAAATGGCCAGAATATTTTTGGACTATTTACTCACAGAAAGTTATCAAAGTAAGTACCTAGCATCAACTGAGCAACCTCAATATAGTACCTACTCCATCTGGTCACAAAATAAGTGATATTTTGGGATCAAAAGGTCTAAAAAGTACAACTCTGACTCGTCCTTACTGTTACAAAATATTTATAAAACATTATAAAATTATACTTTTATGAAACTACATTTTGAGATAATTCTACTCATAGCATTTTTAAATGATCCAAGTCAACACTTCAAAAGTAACACGTAACCAAAGTTTCAAATGGTTTACTTAAGGCGACAACAAAACACCACTTGGTTGTGATTGAAGTTTCACATTATTTGCCCACATTGTTGTAAAACTAAATGTTGTGAGATACAATTACCATAAAAGTAGACAAACATGAACACATGCAGTTCAGAGCCTCTCAATCTATGAGTTTTTGTCAGTCACTAAAAAAGAAATGTGATGCCATCTCCGTTGCATCTAAGCACAATAGAGTGAATTTTCAGATCGGTTGGCTATGCAGCAACTGCATTTGTCATGGCAATTCTTGAGGGCAACACACAGCCAGGTGTCTGGTTTCCAGAAGAGGTAAGGGGTGCTTTTTGCAGAAGAAGGAAAACTCGAAAAGTTAACAAAATAATTCCATCACCTATCTAAACTTCCAATTCCATTGTGGTGTAGCCAGAGGGAATAGAAACCAAAGCAAGGAAGTTGCTTCTGAAACGTGCAACTCAAGGAGCAACCAACTTTATGATGAACAAGTAATGTTTTATTGTTGCAACCTGAAGAACCTAGGATGGCATGTCAACTAAATGTGTTGTGTTTCGGAGCTAACATGTGTTTGGCACTTGAATTGGCAGTCCTTCGTGGATGTTGGAAACTGGTTGGAAATGAGGTTCGCAGACGAATTTATGTGTCACCTGCCTGTTAACTTAATATGCAATCTTTTTTCAAGAATGTTCGAGTCAGTTACAGTCAGCACAAAGTTGATTTAGCCAGATGTTTTCACGCCCGAGCATGATTAAAATAAATCCAGAATAAACTTTGGCAGATAGACCTCCAAGCTCCAATTATCGAGGTCCATACAGACTACTAAGGCCAAGATGCTTTGGTTGTCCCAATTCCCAAACCACTGTACATAACTATACACTGTTAGCATAATTTAGCTACTTTACTCCTTAAATTTGGATCATGTTCAACAGACCGTTGCCATGCAGTTCTTGTCCAACAAAGACCTACATTACCATCGATGACATTGATGTTGCAGGAAACACCCTGTCCAGTAAGGTATAAACACCTCCACCAAGAAGGAATGCGCCACTGCCAAGACAAAGTTCAGGACATATATCAAGAAAAGGAAAATGAGTATTTGAAGAAGGAATAATCGATAATGATCTCTAATTCAGAGTTCAGATAACATGTTTTTCTGTCAGATAGGCGAGTTAAGTAGTTGCATCACATGTGAGTATGTGTGAAATCTGAAAGTTAATGAAAGGTTGGTACAGAAGGCTTTAGTTTCAGAATCATGACTAGAAAGTACAAAACACAAATGGATATGCAATTCAGCATTTACCTAGATGCTTAACAGAAAAAATTCAGATCAGTTAGAAGTATATACCTGATTGGGTTTATCCATGCTGAGTACCTTCTGAGTGACAGCAAACTCTACAGAAGGGAATTAACTTAATTATAAATAGGGAGGGGCCCACGGTTGCGGTTCACACCCACCATGAACTCATCAAGAAAATATGATAAGACAATCTTCTCACCTGCAATGCTCCAGCAAAGGAAGCTGCAATAAGAAGAGGTGCCACATAGCCAGTTGTATATGTCAACAACAAGCTTCCTCCAACAATTGGATCCTGAAAGAAAAATAAGCTTAACTGGCACACCCCGAAATTTGGATTTCGGGATGTGATTAGAAAATAAAATTAAATAAACAATTTTCATAGTTTATTATAACTTTTTCAACATTTGTTTAATTTACAGGAAATTTACTATAAGAAAAATAAACATTTTTCTAAATAAAATAAATATGCTTTATGTTGTCTTAATTGAAGTGTTGCATTCTTGTCGTTGAATCTCATCTTTCTTGAGTGTTGAAGTTTTCAAAATACGTTTAGACGTCGATCAAATCCTTCCTGAGAATTTCCTAGATTTTCTGGGAATTAATTCTCTTTTCCTAAAGTCAAATCCATTTATTGGAAGGCTTTAAATTCTCTTTTCATGAGCTCAAAATATTTTATTTGGGTTCTTAGTCTCCAACTCTATCTCTGGGATTTTTCCTAGGAATTTTGGAACTTTGGAGAGAATTTTTCGTGATTTAAATGCATATCCAGAATTTTCGGGATTTGTTTTTGAATTAGAAATGAATTATCTAAAATAAATAAACCCTTATTCTTTTCCCCCTCCGTTTTGGGCCGATTCATCACTTGGCCCAGTATCACAGCCCTCTCCTTTTCCAGCCCAAGCCCAGCAGCAGCCCAGCGCCCGGCCCAGCTCCCTCACGCCTTCTCTTCTCTCGCCGACAGGTGGGCCCGTGTTGTCATCTTCCACCTCCAGCCGTCTCCAAGCCGAACTCTAGCAGAGTCTAGCGCCTTCCCTCGGTGTGCGCGCCACGCCAAGGCCCCTATACTACGCCTATATGATGCCCCGTCGCCTCTCCTCGATCTCCCTTCATCTCGATAGCAAAATCGTAGCCACCCGAGCTCCCTTGCGCCGTCCACCATTGCTCGCCGGAGCTGAGCTGAGCACTGCCTGCGTCGCCGATTCGCCGCGCTTGGATGCCACTGGAGCACACCAATCGTACCAGGAGCTCCACCGAGCCGAGCCGCACCTGTCTGGCCGGTTGTCGTCTTCAATCTCGCGCCGAAGTGCTGCAGCCGCATGGACCTTCCGAGCGCCGCCCTGCTTCGACTCCGCCGTTGGTGAGCGCCTCTTCGCGATCCCTGTCCTCCCCTCTCTCTATTCCCCATCTTCGCCGAGCCTCTAGCCCTCTGAATCGCCGCCGTGAGACCCACACCGGCGCCGCCGCCTCCTCAAATTCCGGTCGCTATCTTCCGCCTTTGCCTCTGGTTAGCACCCCTTCAGGTTCGCCTTGACCTCCTCTCTCTTTTCCCCAGCTTCGCCGAGCACCCCTTCCCCTAAGCCGCCGGCGAGCAGTGGCGCCAGAGCCGCCATCGCCATGGATGTAGGCTCTTGGAGCTTTTACAGGAGGACCCCTGTTCTTTTTGTTAATATCTGATCTATTCTTTTGTGTCTTGTGAAACTTACAGAAAACCCCCTGTTTATAATAGATCCTTTCAGTCTAATCCGAGCCTTGCATCTTTTCAGATCTAACCCTAGCCTTTGACCTAATCACGAGCTCTGTTCTCTGGGTCTTGCAAATCTTCTTAGATAGCCCCTGTTACTTTTAGTACCTCACGATTAGATCCCTGCAGCCTTTAGAAGCTCATAGTTTTCACGTTTTAATTCCGTTTAATCTCAATCTTGTTGCGCTAATCTTCTAAAAGCGTAGACTTTAGTTTAGTAGTGTTGTTTACCAAGTTTCATGTTTTGAAAATAAATAAAATATTAACTTGTTTAATGTTTTACAAATTGCCTAAAATCTAAATTAGAGCTCCAACTCCATGTTTTATAATTTATTTAAAATATTAATTTGAATAATGTTTACTTCATATGTTTTTCTAAATAAAAGCTAGTAAGGTTATATATTGGTTTTCATAAACTAATAATTAATTTGCTTAACGTCCATTATTGAATCTAGTTTTCCTAAATAAAATTTGCGAGGTTCATACATCGGCTTTTATGAATAAAAGTAACTTGATTAATATCTACATCCGCTTCACTAGCTTTTCTAATTAAAAGTTAATTAAGGTTTATATCCTGTTATTTCATAAACAAATGATGTTAATATGATTAACAATTATTGAACTCTCTTTTCTAATTAAAATCTAATTAGAGTAAACATCGGTTTTGTGCAATCTAAATTAATATGATTAATTTTCCAACTTGTATGTGCTTTTAATATAAGTTGTTTAGTTCAACACGATATATGATGTTGATCGATTAGATGCCCGCACATGTTTTCTTGCAAGTTAAAATATTTAATTGGTATAATCATTATATAAACATTTACAAATAAATTTAATTAGGCTTTACCCGTCTTTTCATATGAAAAGTGTAACTTGAATTAAATTAAATATTAAATGTCTTTTCTTAAGTTAAATAAAATAAGCATATAGTCTTTTATTTCGTTTATAATGTAAATCATCCGATAGCTATACCTTTCCAACTGTTGTTCCGTTTTCAACGTTCCTTACGCCCTTGTGATCGTAGTAGCGAGCCCCATCGTTTAGTGTGTTCTTTTAAAGCTTTTCTTTTGATTGGTGTATTGTTCTTAGTTGTACCTATTTCTTAGCTTGCATGTTTGTGCTTGTGCTCGATGATTGCTACGATTAGAGGAGCATCGTTCCGAAGCTGTCAAGAACAAGAGTTGAAGACTGAGCAGTGGTATTCTTTTGCGGAAAGGCAAGTGTCCCTAAACCATCTTTCTACCTATGCTTTATGAGATCATATGTGTTAATTGGAAACCATGGAGAACCACCCAGGATTATCCGTACAACCACAATACTATATGGCTCTGGTCTTGGCTAAGTAACTAGATGAACTATGTGTTGTGTTTGCACTGCTAATGGTGGAATTTGGGGGCTTTACCGGGATGGCAGGTGCGGGGATCGGAAGGCGTGGCCTTGCCGTTGTAACCGTGGTCTTCGGGGAGCAAACACATACATATAGGGAGTCTTTGGAAAGGCCTCGTAGCGTCCCTATGCAATCACATCTCGAAAGTGTGGTATGCGCCTTTGTGGTGCAGCATGGTTGGGTCTAAAGTTCCTCGGGACTTTTACGCGAATTGTGGTGAAAGTGTACAACCTCTGCAGAGTGTAAAACTGTTATAACAGCCGTGTTCGCGGTCATGAACGGCCTGGACCCTTACATGATTAATATACTTGAAGTTGATGATGAAATTGTTCCGGTTATTTCGGTAGCCTTACTGAGTACCAACCATAAGTGTACTCATCCTTACTGATTGCTGCTCAGTATTCAGAAGGTGTGTGAAGTTATTGAAGAAGATGCTAGGCGTACGCAACCCCCAGTCAACTGCCTGTGGTGAAGAGTTGAAGATTCCGCTGCTAGAATACGTTTGTATTGTCTTTATTTTATTATTTCCGCTGTAACTTTGTGTTCTGTTTATCCATGGAGTCTATCATATGTGTGAAATTTGATCTTGGCACACATATGAGATGCATCTGGTTTCCTTTATAAAACCAGGTGTGACATTAACCAAGGATGTCAAGGGGCAGAACGTAATTATATACTGTACCAATCAAAGTCTCCAGGATAAAAATATAACGAAATTTTTTGCTGTGCTGTTTAAACTTCAGTAATTAACTATTGACCGAGCAACTTATTCATCCAATTATACATACTCTTGAAGTCGCAACATATCCCAGAGGAGTAGCTAGAACAGGTGTGCTGCAAGGTGATGCTGCCAATGCAAATGTAAGACCAGCAAGATATGCTTGCACACCTGCCAATTATTCTAAAATAAAAATATTATTTGTGACAAACAAAACAAAAGTGTGATGATATGCATATTAGTATTCTTAATAGGAAATGAACAATGGTGTGAGGAGGCATCACTTGAAGGGAGGTTAGCTGCAGCAGTTCGTGGGTCAAAATCGCTGAAAAATGAGGGAAGTTGCAACTCAACTACCTGTTAAAAACAGAACAATAAGAAATAAACAGTTTAGGGGAAAATGTATTGCTGCAAGAGCAAAACAGTGTAGGAGAACATCTTGTTTGGCATGCTCTATGTTATGATTTTTTTTCTTTCATTTCCCCCTTTGATTTACCTCCAGAAGATTCAATCCCATGACGATAGCCAACCCAGAAGCGGCCACTGGGAGTCCTTGTCCAACCTGACCATAAGCCTTTCCAGCAAAAGAAGCAGCAACACCAAGAATAGCTAAGGTTGTTGCCAGTCCTAATGAAAAAGCTATTGAATTTCCAACAACCTATAAAAAATAAAAGCTCAATCAGGAGATACTAAGGATAAATAAAATTTTCCTTATAGTTTTTGTGTAGCAGACAAGGCCCCAATTACCTCAGCCTGGCCTTTCCCTGAACCAAATGCCCCTGAAAGTTTATGAAAAAAGAATTGTATTCACACCACTGACAACCAATTCTGGGGAACCTATCAGATTGAAAAGACAGAAAAAATGCTTACCTATATATCCTAGAGTCAATGGTAGAACACTGAGTGTACAAGGAGACAAACTAGTTACAAGTCCAGCACCAAAAATGACTGCCAAGCTGGAGAAACAAAGGTAAAGGTTACACAAAAAGAGACATTGGCAATAAGCGGAGAAGGAAAAACTGAGGAGGTAGAACTGCCAACAAGAAGTTAAGAGAAGCGAAAAAAAAAACAAACCTAGAGAAACTGAGAGCAGATAGCTGATCCTGAACAGCCTCATTAGCCTGCTGGCCAGCCGAAAACAGCAAACCCCCAAACCAATCTCCAATGCCAAGATCAGCCAAGAGGAGTCCTGATGGTCCATGCTGATGAAAATCAAGTGGTTTGCTGGGATTAAAGCAAGCAACAAACGGCTGCAATGGAAGTCTAGGCAAACAGACACACAAAAAATATAAGAAGCATAGATTAACATTACAGAGGCAAAAGTGTGCTTGGTTACTCTTTCCTATAACTAGTACATGGTAGATGGTACCATTTATGCAAATGCAATCAATATTTTTAGGACATATTAGCCAATAGCCATGCTGTAATTATAACTGGACACAAGTAATCAGGGATCGACAACTCCTGAATGAACATCAAACAGTAAACACAGAACAAAATTGATGGCATGTGTGGTTCTCCTAACCAGAGGATCCAATAGCTCAGTAGCATTTGCGGCACTAGCGGCAACCAGACCCCCCACTGCAACCCAAACATCGCCCTCATATCAGTCATGGCCATTTCATCGAACAAACTGCAACCGAAGTAGGCATCCCGGGAATTCGGGAACAGGGAAGCTCGGAGCTACCTGCCACAGACGTCAGCAGCACGGGGCACCGAAGAGGAAGGAGCGAGCGCGTCGCTTCCGCCTCCGATTTGACACCACGAACCACTGTACGGGAAAACAAAAAAAATAAGAAGAGGCGGAATAATCAAATAATGACGCGCGAGCAAACCGCAGGCACAGACGTACCAGGGAGGGAGGAACGGCCGGGAGTAGCGGCAGCATCCCGGGCTGGAAGACGAGGGCGGGATGAGCTGCTTGCTGTCACGGGGCGCGCGGCCATGGCGGAGAGCATGGAGTGAGAGTGGACAAGCAACCGCCAGCGACAGCGGAGATTGGAATTGTAAAGGAAAAAGTCCATTTTACAACATTCAACTTTTGAGCTCGTCCGAATTTCAACCTTAATGTATAAAACCAGAAATCTTTCAACCCTGAACTATCAAAACCGTTTGTTTTTCAACCTTCTCCGGTTTTGAAGGTGGTTTGCGAAACAAAAGTTCATTTTACACCCTTAAACTATAGCTTTCATTTAATTTTCAACCTTGAACTATAGCGTTCGTTTGATTTTAACCTCTACCACGATGGACTCTCTCGTCCCCGCCATGGCGATGGCGACACATGCGAGCACTGACTTCTCGTCACCGTTCTCCATATCCTTCTCACCCATGCATACCGAGGTGCGGCGTGGCCGATGGAGGTTGAAAAATAGACTTAGCACAAGCGCGATTAGGAATCCATCAATAGAGAGCAATCATTCCAGGGTTGAAAATTGAACGAACGTTACAGTTCAAGGTTGAAAATTGAACGAAATCTATAGTTCAAGGGTGTAAAATGGACTTTTGTTTCACAAACCACCTTCAAAACCGGAGAAGGTTGAAAAACAAACGGTTTTGATAGTTCAGGGTTGAAAGATTTCTGGTTTTACACATTAAGGTTGAAATTCGGACGAGCTAAATAATTGAGGGTTGTAAAAAGGACTTTTTCCATTGGTAAATGGGGGAAGAAGCACGTTAGATATTCCTGGGCTCAGTCAACGCTGGGCTGGATCGTCCAAAAAGATTATGCTGGGCCTGGCCCATAAAACTGCGCCGAATAAAGGCCGAGGCAGCGAAAGTCTCGGACTCGGATTCCTCTCTCTCTCTTGCCGTCCTCTCTTCTTCCTCGCGCACTCGCCGCGCGGCTCTCTGCTTGCCTTCTCCTCACTCGGCTGTGTCGATATACTCCGGGACACCGGTGCCGGCACAGGCGGGTCCCCAATCTCGCGGCGCGGTGGATTTGTAGCCGCATAAGGAGCTAATTATCGGGGGATTCTGATTGCCTGCCATTGGGCTGCCCTGGTTTGTTGCCGCCGGGAGGAGCTCCGGCGAATCCTTGAGTTGGGGGGCAGGGTGCTCCTCCTCTTTCCCCTCAGGATGGGGGGTTGGAATCGGTCGCGGTATGTGAGGAGGCAGCCCGACCTCTCTCGGCGCCCGTCGCGTCCTCCTCTCCCTCCGCCTGATTACGGTACGTACGGACGTCTCCCTGTCACCCAGATGTTCCGATTTGGTTGAAATCAGCGGGCAATCTCTTGGGTTAGGACTGGTTTTGTATCCTGTTAGATATTTTCGTTTACTTCATAATGTTATTGAACAGAGAGTTGGTCACTTGGACATTGATTCAAGCTTGAAATTGGAGTTGCTGGTGCAGACTAGTCTGTTGCTTTAGGCTGTCATGTGTCTAAATTGTTCTTGTCATTGCAGAATGATACAACAAAGTGTCATAAAAATGCTAGCTTTACTTAACCTTTGCACCTATTGGAGATAGCATTCCTGTTTTGGGGAAATAGGAATGGGTAGGCTACTGTCATACGGCAATTGCAACCGTGCCAATTTGTACTAATAGGCTGTGATTTCTGGCCATCCCATTTTGCAGTCTATCATCTGTTCCAACAATAATTTATAATCATGGTTCAAATTGGTAGTGACTAATGAGGAGAAATTAACACAGAATATTTTGAAAATACATGGAGGTATACAGGCAGTGCACTGTTTTTAAGATTTTGAATGTTTCGCACTTCTATTTGGCAACAATGCAACCATTCATTTCTCGCTTTACATAGTTCCAACTGTTGAGATCTTCTGGATTCAGGGCTCGTTTCGCGCCTTGCGCGTCATCATTGATTACTTTGCCCTTTTGCGCACTTTGTCTAAACGCCTAGCTGCTAGTCCCTTCCAATGAAGGTATTACCTTTGGTCACACATGGTGTAAATCATAGGACCTCAAAGTCATGATATGATGAAGACATGTTCGCTTTCTTCCTGCATTACTAGTTACTATCATTGAATAAATGACACACTGAATCCCATTGTGTAAGAGACAGATACTTACCTTCACAAGGAATGGTGCCATTTTAGGATCAGGCCCTTTTATCAAGAACTTTTAATGATTCCTTTATTTAGACACTATGCGTAACCGTTCACCATTCCTTCCATGCCCTTGTTCGTTGAAATTAACGAAGAGGAAGTGGAAGACCATCTGTACAATTAATGAGTTTATACCCTACCCCAAGTGTTGTGCGAGGGCATATCATCATGAGCTTGGCTGATGAAACACCTTATGGATGTAGGCTCAGAAGCTAGTAATCCTAGAATATTGGGTTTGCTTAAGATAGGGGTTTAGGATTGGATTTGTTTACTGTTTTAAACTTTAGGGATATGGTTTTTGTTTTAAGAATTTTCCTTACTATCCTCAATACTAACAGGATTCCTACGGATCTAATAAGAAAAAAAGAACTTTAATATAAAAAAGGGAATACTCTCAGCGAGCCAGTTTGCAAATTGTCAAAAAAGCTCCTTCATTAAATATAAGGAATACTTATTTAGTTAACCATCAACATAAAAAAGATGCAACATTCTCCATGTGAATTTGCAAACTTGATGTTCTTTGGTTAGGTATTTTTACAGAGCAAGTTGGATAGGCGCACAACATTGACATAGTGGAAAATGCTCTTCTAACGGAACCAGAGGGAAAGTATGCACCTGGGTTTTCTTTCCTGGGCATCATAGCTGTTGTCCTTTTACTGATCTTCTTCCTTTGAACTGCATTTCAACTTTCCTGTTTGAGTGTTATAAACTTCTCGTCGTCATTAACTGCGACATTACGGTTGGGTCCCATTAACTATTCTGGCGGTATAAGTAGTTGTCTGCGTTTTATTAATTTTTAGAGCAAAAATGCCACAACCATTTTATTACTGATGAAACCTTTATTACTGGTGCATGAGGTCAGCATAACTTGGAAACAACATTCCCTTCCAGTAATTAGAGAGCAGAACATGACTAGCATGCATAGTTTACAATGCCATTGAAATCAGAATGATAGAACAACATGCTTTTCACTCTCACACTGCGTAGTATTATATTGCCACGTGATTAATACAATAGCCAATTTTGAAAGTATCTGTCTGAATGAGGACATAATAGCTTCTAAATTATCTTTCTTTACGGATTCCATTGTTCTCATCTGCAGTAAACATTGATGATTGTAACAACTTTTATCTTTAGGGCACTCAGTTTCTACCCCTTCTCAATAGTAAAAATAAAAAAGTGTTTTTTTCTTCCCGGTTGTGATATCTTTTAGATGTCATGGCATATTACTGATCAATCCGACCATAAGATAATTTTATTTGTGTTTTCTTTTGCTACAGTTTGCTGCTGAATGCAGTAGGTTAGCCGTAAGCAAATCATGTATTAACATGGTGTAACTTTTGTTTTCATGTACGCAGGACACGAACACTGCTCGGTCCCATTATGGGAAAGGGAATTCTGCAGTTATGTCGGCAACATTTCCTGGCAGAGGTTCTGTGAAAACAAGCAATATGTTTCAGTATACAATAACCTTGAGCAGTGGGATGATTCAGGAGCCTTTGAGAATTTTGAGAATGCAAAGGCGAGGTTTTGGGCTAACTATCATGGCCGACCTTCTGATATTCCTCTGCCGGACCGTGATATGTACATTGATAAGGTCGACCACCGTTGCAAAGTTGACCCTGAGTTGGTAGCTGATCTGGATAAGGTAAGGCTACCATTTGACTCGGATAATAGTTCAGCCCTGGCTACCAATGCCAGGGCAGATAACCAGAAGGGATCTGGAAACTGGGACATCTATATAGAAAAGCCAGCTGAAGTAAATAAGTGGGACTTGGAGGCCAATCTAGGATCCGAGGCGATATGGGGAGGGAAGAATGAATCCTCCATTAAGTGGGGTGATGGCAACTCTGGTTGGGGTGCTGCTCTGGAGAAGCCTAGTTGGCGCGGCTGGAGCGACAACCAGTATCCATCAAACAACAGAAGTAACAACCCCTATGTTGGATCCAACAATAATAGATACAGGGAGGAGGATCCAAGTCACTCGTCTGGAAGGAAACGGAATGGCGGCGGATACTTCCAGCAGAGGAACAATAAACAGAGGAGCCAGGACCACCAGAGAAGCAGCTGGCAGGATCATAGAGGAATAAACGGGGAATGGCGTCCATTGCACAACAGGGCTTGCCAAAGTGGTGAGGGCTGGGGATAGAAAGTGGATCTTGGTCCTGTGGCGAAATCGCTATGTTTTGTTGGGAGATGATAGTAGTTTGTAGCTTTTGTTTTGTGCAGTCAGTGGGCTGCTGGCAAATTGGCGCCTGTAAATAGATGTTTGTGTTGCGATGCTGCTCTTCAGGAGCTGTGTGGCCTTGGTTTTCTTTTGTTTGTAATGGGAGCATGCCACTCTAGTGTTTGGTTCCATTTGCTCTGTCCATCGTTTCAGGAAGATTCTCGAGTGTTTGGTTCAGAGGCCAGCACAGGACCACACACGACACGGCTCTTCTCTTCTCTGCTCCCTCTCCCCCCGCGACGCTTCACGAGCTTTCCCTCCTCTCCTCTGTTTCCTCTCCTACCGCGACGGCGACTCTGCCCCGCCCGCTCTAGGGTTTTGCCGCCGATCTCCGGCTCGCTTCCGCGAGGCAGCCCGATCGAAAATGGTGGAGGTGGAGGAGGTCGGGAACAAGATGCAGTCGCAGATGCGCCTCCATTCAGAGCCGGAGGACGACGCCGACCTCCCGCTCCCGGCCCTCTTCGACAGGGCGTCGCGGCTGCATGGCCTCGCCTCCAGCTCTGCCCTCGACCAGGTTGCCCCCCTATTCTTGATGGCCTCGCTGTCCTCATAATCACCGAGATATTGGGCTCTTGGGTGAGGGTTGCTTATTACGTCGTGCTTGACAGGAAGGGATCCGGAAGGGCGTCGACCTGCTGCGGCGCTGCGATGAGATGGTCAGCAAGCTCGGCCTTTTCTCCCCCAACGAGACCAAGGAAGACGTCTCCACATCCAACCTCAAATACCTGCTCGTACGCACCCCCTCCATCCTCTCTGCTCTGTTAATAATAAGCATAAGTTCATCGAACAGATGGCACTGGATCGCTTGCCAGGTGCCAATGCAGCTTGGATCGCAAAAAGGCTAGGAGAATTATAGTTGCCTGCGTTTGCAGATCAGTTGTTACATTGGTTGTATCTCTGATATTTGTTGGTAATTTAGGTCCCATACTATCTCGGCGAAATGACTGAGAAGATTGCACAAGAGGACAGGATCCCAATTCTTAAGGCGTCACAGAACCACTTGAAGGTTAGCAATCTGCCCTGCCACATTGATTCATTTGTCAGCACATCAACCATTCCTCATTTATGAATCACTCTTATGTTTTGCAGGAGTTCATTGCGCTTTGTGAAGTACTAGAGCTTATTCCGGAGGATGAGCTTGAATTATCTAAACAGAAGCAGCCTGATACTATGGCAAACAGAAGAGCACAGAAGGTGAAAAAGCATTTACCTTTTCCCCCTCTTAATATAAACAGTTTGCAGTCTATAATGTTTGCAGTCAATAATAGAACGCTAGAAAGACAATACATATGTGATATGATGCTTCTGTTGAGCCTGTGAAATCTTGCACACATAGGCTGCTTACTCTTGACATGTTTTTAACTCGGTTAATCACCTTTAATGTACTCCTTTTTTTATGTATGGTGCCTAGATTGCCCGGTTCAAACGTCAAAAAGCTGCAGAGACAAAGCTCCAAGAGATTAAAGAGCGAAATGAAAGGCGTGGGCGCTCATTGAGGGCATCTGCTTTATCTGCTCCTATTGAAGATGGAGAGGAAGATGCCTTTGAGGATGATGGGGAGGAAGAAAGAGAGGTTAGCATCCCACACCTGGAAGATGCTCTGTATTGAGCCATATGTTTATTCTGGTTTCTATATTTTTGGCATATTTCAATTTAAAATAAGTTGTGATATACTAGAAAATATAGCTTGGCTCCTCTATCCCACACCTGGAAGGTGTTCTTTGTTGAGCCATATGTTTATTCTGGTTTCTATATTTCATCATATTTCAATTTAAAATGTGTTGTGGTATACTCCCTCAGTCCCAAAATTATAGTCATTTTGGGTGTCCATGCCACAAGTTTGACTAGATTTGTAGAAAATACGTTCAGCATTTAAGTCTCCAAATATTTTTTATAAAAAACTAGATCTAAATATCTATCTAATGATATATATATTGTATCATAAAATTTAATATGTATTTTTATATAATTAGCTATAGTATTTTCTCGGGAAGTGAGAAAGACTATAATTTTGGGCCGGAGGGAGTACTAGAAAATATAGCTTGGCTTGACAGGAAAGATTTTATTTTAATATTTCAAATTAGTTTGAACTGGGATATTAACTACTACAAAGTTCATTCTAGAAATGAATCTTCACTGCAAGTTCTTCAGATCTTTATGCCTTATTTTTTCTGTGCTATTTAAATTTACACGACTAAATGATCCTTTCTGGATCTTGTGCATAGTGTTTTCATATAACTATCAGTTTGTGCTTCCAAGGCTTATACTATTGCCTTGGGCTTCATTTTTATAATTAATTGGAACATATGCTCTGGTTCTGATTTACTGTTCCCATGCTGCAGGCTTGGTTAGCTACCATCTCATTGGCTCTCTGCCAGGTTTGTTTGCTATAAAAAGAATGTTACATAATCTGATTTTAGAGAGTTCTGTTTCTCAAATTGTAGTACTTGCATTAATAGTACTATTTCATGTGCTAATAGATCTAATCTATCCCTTATGTAGGCTTTTGATCTTATTGACATGCTAAAGAAGGAAGAAGAAATGCTTGTAGCTGTGAAGGAAAGACAGGAAAAGGTAACGCTAATATGGGATTTAGCAATTTCTTGTCAGTAGCATCTCAGGTCGGTTGTCGTTAGGAAACCTTTATCTTCTGAGACTCAGGTCGGTTGTCGTTAGGAAACCTTTATCTTCTGAGACTGGTGTTCTGCCTCATTTAAATGCATGGAATTTCTGATGTGTGCAATTTGGATGGGATGTATTGTAGCTATATAATGAGAAATTCAAATTGTAAGCAGTTTTAAGAGAAAAAATAAGTTGGAATAGAAATTGCAGTAGCTTTTCATGATTTCATCTATATTAGTGCACAAAGTTTTAGAGTAGCTGTGTTCTCAACATATCATCTGCCAAATGTTAACGGAAGATGTGATGTCTTCTGATTTGCATCACTTCATATAGCTTCTTTTCTTATGACTGGGAACTGCTACAGAACACTCAGCTTCGTCCCATGAGTTCCTTTTTGTTTGAGAAATACTAAAAATGTTACATATGGTGTCAATCTGGTTGTTGACTAGTTTGTGCATATTTTGAAGAAACATTTGCTATTAAAATGTCTAGAACCAATCATTTCTGAACATTTAATCCAGTAGATTTTCTACAAAAAAAAAAGCCACAGTTACTTTCATTAAACAGAAAAAATTGCCTGTTGCAACCTTTGCTGTTGTGTAGGACGGGAAGGCATTTGCTCGTGATATGCTTGATGAACGTACGAAAAAAGCTGAAGCATGGCACCATAATGCTGCAAACCGTGCACCATATTCCAAACCGGCTGATCCAATCACTTGTGCAACATTTGCTCAAGACGTCCTTGAAGGTAGAGCAAGTGTTTCACAAGCTCATGAGCACAAACACCAACCCCTGATATTTGGACCTGCAAGTCTTGTTGGTGGAGGACTAACCAGTGAAAGGGAAAGAATGGCTGCACAAGTTTTTCAGCCTGGTTACAGGTATGTCTTAAAATGCACCTGCTGCAATATTTGCCGTTTTCTATATTTTTACTAACGTGGAAGGAACACTATTTACCACAATTCCTAATGAAACTCACTCCTAAGTTACAATGTCATACTGATAAAATGTATCACACCTCTGGATTGATCATATATGGTCCATGCTTTGATGTTTCATGGAGCATTGAGCTAACTGAGTGTATCCTTCTAACACTTGAATCATCTATAGGCTGCCAACAATGAGCATAGAAGAAGCTGGTCTACGTGAAATGAAAATGATGGAGAAATGGCAAGAAAGGACTGCAACAATGATCAAAGAAGCAAACTCTGCGTGGCACAAGGACGGCACTAGCTCAGCCCAAGAGGATGAGGATGCCGAGGAGGCAAAAGCAAGGGCATGGGACGACTGGAAGGATGACAATCCTCGTGGTGCAGGCAACAAAAAGCTCACTCCCTGCGGTTAAACGCCTTGCAATGTTGTTGGAAAACCCTTGTGACGGATGTTCATGTAGATTATAGAATGTTCGATTTTTATTAATGTTTCAGTAACGTTCTTTCTGTGTATAATACGATAGTGCATGGTGTTTGTTTTCATGTGCTATTGAAGGAAGAGTAGCATCTCAGGTTGCTAGAGGTTGGACGATAAATACTGCAGTGACTTTGCTGTGTGGTATTCTTTTGCTCCACATCCACATTGCTAGTTTGAAGCCACAGGTACGACTTGACTAGTACATGCTCTGCTTCAGTCAGGTCTTGCTTTGCTCTGTTGTGTTCTTGTCGCGTAACTGTGGTAGCGCGTCCGTCCGTCGTCTTGAAGGTGAGGTGCTGGTGGTGCGCAGGGAGGGAGGTAGCGCTTCCTGCAGGAGAACAACCGCGGCGCCTACGACACGTGGCCAGAGTCCCCCCACTGCATGGGGTACAGTACAGTGCGATGCGATGGCGCCAGCATCTCCGGCCCGGCGTTGTCGCGCTCGCCAGGCTGGACCTCTCCGACAACACCATCAACGGCGCCGGTGAATGCATGCCACGGCCTCGTTCCCCGACGAGCTCCCTCCAGAGCTGGCCAGCCGGCATGGAGAGGTAGCTGATGCTTGCATACAACCAATGCAATTCTCCGGCAGCCGGCTCCGATCCAGGCACTGGACCTCCGGCTGTCCGTCCGGCGAGATACCGTCAGAGATGGGGGCGACAACAACCGGCTCACCGGCCGGAGATGGTGCCTCTCGACGTGAAGGCACTATCCAAAATGACGCGGAGAACATTCGTGCCCTCCTCCTCTTGAAGAATGCAGCGATCAACCTCTCCCTTCTGGGGAAGGGCATCAGGTCTTTATCAGGCCTAGTCGAAGAAGTGGTCGGCAGACTAGATGATGCCGCCGATAGTGTATTGAAAGGTGTTCGTAACAATGATTGGATTCAGGCAATAGTCCCTGTGCTGCTCAACCGCGTCATCGCCCTGTCGGAGACCCCAGTTCGTTTTCCTTGATTCTGAAAGTAAAAGGCATTGTCTACAACACAAATGCCATATAAATTCATGAAAATGGAGCCTTTTGTTTCGCTAGTCAAGAAAACTGCTTGCTGAGACAAACCTTTCAACAGTAAACAGAGGTATAGTTGCATCACTTGTAATGTGCATCTAAGCTTATTTTATAGTAGTAGTTTGTAGCGGCAATCATCAGTTCCATAATTTTTAATTTATTGGCTTGCTGCAGCGTGTATCAATACAGTGGGAGTCTATTGTGTTGGCAATAATCAACATTTTAGTGAAAAAAAAAACTATCCAAAAAATGAATTTCCCTGAAGCCATGGGTTCAGGTATCTCAGCTGCAGTTCTTAGATATAAGGTCAGATATATATCTAGTGAAATTTCTGAAGAAAAAAAAAGTAAGCATCATGTAAAAAGCTTATCATAAAATTTCTGGGTTATACAAAATGAAAGTAAAAGGCATTGTCTAGAACACAAATGTCATATAAATTCACATAGGAATATATCTACGGGTGGTACATCATCATAGGTGATCTCGCGTATACCTGCGACCCCCGCCGTCACCACCACCAGGCGAATATAGACCCTACCAATTAGTTTTAAAGTAGATGGTGAGATTTAGAGGCAGCGCTAGAGCTGCCGAAGCTGATGTTAGGCCAGTCCCAGTGGAGGTTTTTCTTGTACAATTACCTCAACCGTCACGTTAGATTTCCAAAAATTAAATAAAATGACCACTATGAATGTATAATTTCATGGCACAATTTCTTGTAGCATTTAACTCTTACACGGTGCTATGATCAAATGTGTAATGTTGTGAAACCGAGCGTCCTTGTGGCTAAGCTCCTTGCAATGTTGTTGGAAATCCTCTTGTCACAGATGTTTATAGAATGATTGATTTTATTAATGTTTCGGCTGTGTCTTTTCAGAAATAACGTTCTTTCTGTGTATAATACGACAGTGCATGGTGTATGTTTTCATGTGCTATTAAAAGAGTAGCATCTCACATGTTTCTAGAGGTTGGACGATAAATACTGCAGTGACTTTGCTTTGTGTTGTTCTGTTGCTCCACATCCACATTGCTAGTATGATGCTACCAGCACCTAGAACAGAACATGCATGCAGAACAGTCTGACTGCATAGAACTTAGAAGTAAAAATTGCATGGAACTCACTCGTTTGTAGGACGCTCAACACAGATATGTTTTGCACTTATTTCATGATTATTAAGCGGCATGCTGTAGGAGGATACTTGAGAAGCAAATACAAACACACACAGAGATTCATATATGCCTGACTTGAACGCTCCAAACAAATGCACAGAAATAAGGGAATTTTTGCCATGAGAAATTAAGCAAATTTGAAACAAATGGAACGTTCAAACAGCATGACTGAAAATTTTGAAGGAAAAAAAAACATGTATGAAGGTCATATGATTACAAGACCTGGAATCCGGCCTGGAAGCTTCTACAGTTCTAGGCATGGAGTTGTTGCACTAGAGTGTGGTGCCGCTCCATCCAACCGTACGTGGGCAGAATAGCACAAAAGTTGCAATTTCGATTTGTTGGATACGGTAGAGTTGTTGGGCTGGCCTTATGTTTGATTCTCGCTCGGCCCCTTTTTCGTTTTTCTTATTTTGTCTTGGGTGCATATATGGGCAATCGTTTTTAGAATCATTAAGCCTAGAGCTAGGGTTCAATTCAATGTAAAAATTAATATATGAATGATGCTGAATTTGATTGTCTCAGCAGCACAAGGCACTACGGCCATGCACAACTTGCATGGAATTTGATGCTTACGCGCTAGTGCAGAGCCTGAATTGTACTACGGCGTTGGCAAGCATGGGCATTATTCACTTTACAGTTGAACAAGTGCGTAAAAAAAGAGAAGGTTAGCTCTCGGAGCAAGTAACAGCTGGTGGGTGCGAAGACGATCCTGTCTGTGGGTGCTGCTGCTGATGCCATAGCCACCGGAAAGAATCACGCACCGCGCCGCAAAAAAGGATGGCTGGCTTTGCCGCTTTGGCTTTTGCAGTTTTCGAATAGACAAGGACGAGAACAGCAGGCGTAACGCAGCCGAAATTCCTGATAAGTTTCCGAACGAACGCAACTCGATCACGCTCCATCATCAAGGTCACGCTGTCTGTACCCTCGTCCTCGCAGAGTTGTCGTCGTCAGGTTAGTTTCCTGAAACTTTACGAGTTACGACGAGACGCAACAAAACCGGAAGGTTCCTGGCACCTTCCGTGAAGTGAAGCCAACGTAGGCATTGTGATGAGTGTGTGTACTAGTAGGAACGTATAGGAAATACCGTCTACGACACCAAAACAAAACTTATGGTGATGGTGGTGAGAGTGTCCGGTTCAAGTAAATATATGCTGTGGCGTGCTGCCGACTTCATTGACGTCCCTGTCACTCAACTGCAAAGTTCTTCATCTAAACTGCATGCACGCGCGTGTTCACGTGTCACGAATGACTGCCTGCCTGTTGGATCGATCGCGTAGTGGTTAACAAAGTTGCAGTTTTTTTATATCAGCTAACTCTTGACCATTGTTACTAACTTGCTATTGCTGTCCACCTAGGTAGCACAATTTGCTGCAAAGTAAAATGCGTCCGTTTCCGGTCGGCGGTGGCGGCATACGTGGACGCGTTATGTTATGTCACCTTGTGTTTGCCTTGTTGCATGTTTGGGTTTTGCCGTTTGCGTTTGGCATCAATTTGTTTTTCGTCCGTGGCAAAAAAAAAATGTTTTTGGACGGAGACGTCGAGAGTTCAGGTTAAAATTAATCCCTCATGAATAGATGTCAACAAGTAAAGAGGGACCTAGAGCTTGATGCCAGCGTCAGGTGTGCAGTATGCAAGTGATGATGTTGCTCTTTGGTCTCATGCATGCAAACGCATCCACCGTACTGTACGTACCTTGCTAAATGAGAGAGAAACCTTCAAACCGGGGGCGCGAAAGAATCGCATCGCCATCGCGCGCTCCGGTGGGGTCAGGGGTGGAGAGCTCGGTAGGTCCCGTCCCGTGCAAACCGGCCGTTTTTTCCCGCGCGAAGCTTCGTGGAAGCTCACTCGATCGATCGCCTTCCCTGTCCGCGCGCGTCTCCCTCCCTGCTATAAACGCATCGTCTTCTCCACCCCTCACCTTCCTGCCTCCTTCCCTTCCGTACCTCGAGACTCCTCCTCGATCAGATCATCAATTCGATCCCTCAGGTACCATCGCCATGAAGCTTAGCGTGCCCTTCTTCGGTTCCTCCTCCGGCAAGAAGCTGACCAAGAGGACGACATCAACAAAGAACGGCAATAAGAGCAGCTCCTTCGGCTCCACGTCATCGTCGTCATCCTCCGACGAGTGCGCGTCCGTCACGACGCCGCGCACCGTCCTGCCACCACCGGCATCCATGGCGTCCGGGTCCGGCGGGGCGAACAAGATCATCAGGACCGTGACGAGGGATGACCTGGCGATCGCCCTGAGAAGGGTGGTCTCCAGCGAGGAGGAGCTGGCCGAGATGCTCGCCGAGGCGGCGGACTCCGGCGTCCTGCTCGAGGAGATCGCCGCCGAGGCAGCCGAGGCGGCGGACGAGGGGGAGCTCAAGGAGACGTTCGCCGTGTTCGACGCCGACGGGGACGGGAGGATCTCCGCCGAGGAGCTCATGGCCGTGCTCGCCTCGCTTGGGGACGACCGGTGCTCCGTCGAGGACTGCCGCCGCATGATCGGCGGCGTCGACGTCGACGGCGATGGTTTCGTCTGCTTCAAGGAGTTTTCGCGCATGATGATGCAAGGGGTCTGACGGTGTTGACGACGTGTCGTGATCCATGGTCTTTTTGTTGCGTGTCTTGCTAGGTGCAGTGCAGTTTCTTCGTTGGGTGCCATCTATCTATGTCAATACTTTGCATGCATGTGTTTTCCTCCAGCGATGAACCAACAAAACTCTACGTTGTAGTTTATCCAAGGGATGGAAGTTTTTTAGGGGGCAAACAAAACAGAGAGGAATTCAGTTGTGAATGAACTGTGAGAAGTCGGCGTTGTTAGGCGAATGGAGTTCAGGACTTTGCCCAAATATATATTGTTTCTTGTTTGGCTTGTCTAGTGGGGTAATATGATCCATCAATATATACAACCATCTACCTCTCATAATTAAAATTTTTTTTGAGGCAATCGGCAGGGAAGTTCCCTACCTTTTCTTTTTCATTTTATAAAAGAATATATATACAAGTTACAAGGCTGCAGGCCCAAGGAGAAAGAGTTAAATTATTAAATAGAGACCATATATAATCCGCCGTTCTCATTTTTATTTGGCGCGATCTATGGCATTGTTTATGGTAAATTATTCTTCAATTTGAACAAATTAAATTATCTTCTGCTAAACGTCATATAATGTCCATTTACCATACTGTTCTAAAAAAACAAACACGATATATGTTGTATTATTCTTAGCAAATGGTCAGTTGTGAATGTTTTGATTGTGTTTGTAAAAAAACTATTTAATCCAACATTTTGTTGCATTTTACTAGCCTACTAGGCAGTTATTATACAAGGCTATGATATATCATTATCAACACCTTTTGTGTCTTGTACCAATTGGTACTTGTACAGTTTTTGTGGTTTTAAATGAAGCAGTATGCGTGAGCGTCACAATGCTTCCGGAGTTTTCATTTGTAAAAACAAGAGAACATGGAATATTTCCTTTATAAAAAGATATATGGATTTGTCTAGAAAATAGGAACTCCGGTGAAAAAGGTGTGGAATTATATCGGAGAAATAAAAAAAATGGTCAAGAATTAGATTACACAGCATTATAGGTGAAGTTGCAATCTTAGAATTTTAGTCTTTAGACCAAGTTGGCTTTGAAAATTTATCGTAATGTTAGCGTGTTTCTCTCTCGATGAAATGTGTGCATTGCCTTGGTAGGAAAAAAAAGGGGGGAGGGGGGGGGGGTAGGGAATGAAAACATGAACGGTGGCCAAACCTGATCAAATAAAATTGACAAGCTCTGTGATCAGGCGGGCTTTGGCACTCACATCATTCGTTCGATGACTGCAATTCGAATGACTGGTACAATTACTTGGGAAACTGCAAATCTCGGCGCTATATGCAGTGGGGCAACGAAACGAAGTTGCTGCAACTTTGAGCCAGAGTTTCAGTATCCACACTAGCAACTTCACTGAATGGCCCCCATCATCATGTCACTTCCTATGCTGCTTTGCACCAAGCTGCCCGGCTCAGGCTGCATTGCACCCAAGTATCCATCTCCACGCGCAAAAGCTAGGCTTTTAAGCCACCTCGTTGACAGAGCTCGCACAAGTCAGCAGTAAAAGCGTCATTCATATACACTTTTGTGACAAGCACAAACGGGTCAGAAAACAGCCTTTTCCTCACCGTCTTCTTGCCTCACAGCAACATCACCCTGGGAGGACAATGTACCATCCGACAAACACCGCGAAATGTGATGTTTTGCTAACCATCCGACAATGTACACATGCAGGTGCAGCAATCACCCTGGGAGGACCATGAGCTAGCTTTTGGACCCTTTTTTTTTTCTTTTGAACAGAAACAGGTGATAAATTTCTTTCTACGACGTTCAAGAGCTCAATTTCCTCTCCAACCCAGACATAGTACATTTGTACAAGCGACAGAATTCAATCACACATTCACACCTTAATCATCAGAGTTCAGAACAATGCATGCAGTCAATTCAATCACACATTCAGAGTACATACAACTATGAACTCCAACCCAAACATAGCACTGTACCAAGCAACAGTTAATTCAATCACACATTCAGTCATTCACACCTTAATCAGATTTCAGACCAATGCACGCAGATACGGCACGACCGATGCTGTACATACGTGCAGTGCAATCATGCACCGGCGAGGCGGCCATGGCGGCAGGCGGCGGGCCTCCATGCGGAGACGGAGTAGAGCGGCTTGCGATGCCAGCAGAAGAAGAAGGCCTCGCCACGTGCGTCATGGACGACGTCATAGCCACCCCACCCCAAGCTCTGCAGCAGCTTCCTCGCCTCCATCATCCCGCCATAGCTCATCCCCACCTTCTCCATCCCGGCGGCCTCCATCCTCCTCCCCCACTGCGCCAGCCTCTCATGCCGCTCCTTCCTCTCCGCCCCCTCTCTCGCCACCACGCCGCACACCTCCTCCCTCAGCACCAGCCTCTCCACCCTCGCCCTCTCCGCCCTCCACGGGCCCTGCCCCGCCGCCGGCGACGAAGATGACGACGCGCGTTCCAGGCAGTCGAACAGCGACGCGTAGTAGTTTAACGCCTCCTCGAACCTCTCCATGAACGCCGCCGCGTTGTGGTTCGCCTCCGGCTCCGACACCACCATGATCTTCGGCGACAGAGCCCGAACCGCCTGCAGAAAGCTCCCCAGCTTCGCCGCCGCCGGCCGCTGCTGCTGCTGCTGCTGCTGCACCACCGGCGACTGCGGCGAGAGCGACGAGACAATGGACGACGCGTCGGGGCTCAGCTGCAGCCGCGTGTTGAGCTCCCGTTCGAGCAGCTCACCGAAGCTGCTGGGGCTCGACCTCGCCATGATCTGGACAGGTGTCAAGCAGCTGCTCCCCGGCAAATGCCTCCTCGTCGTGTCGTCGGCGGCGAGGAGACGATGAAGCTGCGCCACGACGCTGATGGCGAGCGCCTCGCCGGACCTGACGCGGAGGACGTGGCGGAGCGCGTCGGGGTCGAGGTCATCGAGCCTGGCCTCCACGGCGGCGAACTGGAACGGGATGTCGAGCGCCTCGGCGTCCCTGGCGAGGACGCCGGCCATGTCGGCGAGGAACTCCTTGCTCTCGTTCACGGCGGTGATCCGCAGGTGCGGCGGGCCACCGCGGCGAGCTCGGAAGGCGTGGAACAGCGCGATCCACTGCACCGGGTTGGACGCCTCGCCAGAGAGGTCGACGACGTGCACGAACCTCTCCCCCTCCATGGCCTCCATGATGGCGTGGTTGGTGGTCAGGTATGCGAGCTTCATGAACGGGAGCATGTCGAACATGTGGCGCCGCGCCGCCGGGATCAGGTGGGACTCCGGCGAGTTCGCCGTCGAGAGCAGCGCGCGGGAGAGCCCCGGCACGCGGTTGAGGAGCTTCCGAGCAAGCGCGTCGGCGAAGACGGCGGCGAGACGCTGCAGCGTGTGGGGCGCGTCGAGAGAGGCCAGCTGCGTGATCTGCTCCAGGGAATGGTTGGCGCGGTCGAACGCGCCGGCGCCCACCTCGGCGGCGCACTGGTAGAGGAGGCCGATGAGCTGCACGCCTTGCTGGTCATGGCTCAGCTCCTGCACCCATGAGCCGTACCCGTGCGGCGACGGCGTGTACAGCGACGACGCCGGAGATGATGTCGCCGACGACACCGTGTCCTCCGGGAATATGTCCATGGTTGTTTGTTTCTTCAGACTTTGGGGCAGAATTAATCCTTGCTCAGACTTCAAGTTTTAAATTGGACGTGGCTATGGCTGCCAATGGATTGCTGCAGTGGATATAGCGGTGATGGAGTCGATCGAGGACTCCATTGTTGGATCTTGGTGTGGAGACAAATGTTGCAAGCCTGCAAGGCCTCGAGTTCATATGTTCCAAGGTGGCTGGCTGGTGTTAACCTCGTCATGGGATGCGAGAATAGGACAAGGCAGGATTGGTTGCATATGCGGCAAGAGCTAAGGGATGTCGTCTGCATCTCGGTGGAATAACTAAGCAGGTTGGAATTATTCTCTTGGAAACATATCTACAACATTTTGGATCAGGAGCTACCAGACAATTTTGTGATCAAATCCTCTGGTCCTCCTCCAGGCCATTGAAAGTGTGCGTGTGTGCCCAATACAAAATTGCATAGACATCGATACAAGAGGTTGACAGAAAACTCGAGCTATATGTGTTGTTTTCTATGATCAACCAGTGAGGTTCAAATGGTGCTAACATGGCTCCAAAATTTGCATTCATGCGCCATGTAGATTTTCCTAGAGGACAAGAAGCGCACACTTCAGTTTCGTCATATGTACAAAAACGTTAAGGTGATTGCAAGGTGGACCTTCTTGGAGTACTCAATGAAATTTGGCCACATGCCCTTGTTTTTGGCCTAGAATTCTAACTTCTTCTGCTTTGCAGAAAGTTTTTATGGTCGGGCAAGACAACGAGGAGCAGGCCCTGTTCTTGTTTGCTTGGAATACTTGAGCCACGCAAGGATGACATCTTAATATATATGCAATTATAGGAGCCTATTCCTTCCCCCCAAAAAAAATATACGAGCTTATCAGCATAATCTCAAGAGCATATACTTTGCCAATTTACAAAACAAAATTTGCTCTCTACTTTATGTTCAGCTGGAGAACTTAGCCAAAGCAACACATTTCACATGAAAACATCTCTATCATAAGGAGATGTTAAAGTGGGAACTGATTGGCAGCAATAAAAAAAATTACCATACATTAAGATACCTCTGCCGGTTCCCATACAACTTGGCTAAGATTTTGTGGTGACAAACATTACAATTCTTTCATCTATACATATATAATCATGCTTCACATAAATGTTGTCTGCTACTCTAAAGCAAAAAAAAAGGTGCCCAGACATCTCCTACGCTACACATCACAAGCAAAAAAAAGAAAGAAAGAAATTACAATGAACGGAGGTGCTTAATTGCCTGTGGCTGCACATCCATATGATCTCTGCTCCCAGATGTTGAGCCTTGATGTGGCCTCCACGCCGATATAGAATACAGATGCGTGGAACCCCAGCACAGCAGAAGGCAATCGTTTTCTACCTTGCCATTGCGCTCATCCAATCCGAAGCTCATGAGGTTCTGTCTAGCCTTCCGCATGGCATCAAAGCTGAGTGGCACATGTTCAAACCCAGATCGATCCATGTGTGTTGCCCACTGGCGCAGCCTTTCATGTCTCTCATGCCGATGGATACCTTCACACACAAGTATGTTCTTTATCTCTTCCCCCAGGATCATCCTTTCTACTCGTGTCCGCTCATCAGCCCTCCGCGGGTTGCCTGCAGCCACTGCATGGAAGCTGTCAAACATGGCAGCATAATAGTTAAGTGCCTCCACAAACCGGTCACAGAACAACAAGGCGTTGTGGTCTGCATCTTGCTCCATCACCAACATGATGTTTGGTTTGAGTGCACGGATGGCATTGAGGAAACTAGCGAGCAACTTTGGTGTCTGGCACTGAGGGGACAGTGTGGAAACTGGACTGTACCCTGAGCTCGCCATCTGCTTAAGTCGTGCGATGTTTGCCATTTTCTGGAGCTGACCAATACCAGAATAGCTCATGTTGTCATCAACCACGAGTAGGCGATGCATCTGTAGAGAACAGCTGATTGCAATTGCCTCGCCATATTTTACATTTAGGGTATCATGGAGATTACAGAAGTCCAAGGTCTCAAGTCTGCCAATCACAGAATTAAACTGGAACGGGATGTTGAGCATGTCAGCTTCTTCAGATAGAAGCCTCCGCATGGTGGCCAGGAAATCTTTGTCATCATGAACAACGGTGAGACGTACTTCAGGTGGTCCCCCTTTTCGCCCATGGAAGTCACGAAGGAGATTGAGCCACTGCCTTGGGTGCGAGGTTGAGCAGGACAGGTCAATAATGTGGACAACCTGCAGTTACTAGTGGCATCAGAAACAGAAAGTCACAGACATGCATATACTCTGAACATTAACTTCTAGCATAGGCAGCAATTATACTCTACAGGCCTGAAACCTCTGTATTTCGAACTTTCCATGTCACAAATTTAAGATTATGGAAATTTGATATCTAAATTGGCTTTACTCAATAATTGTCTCAAAATTGCTTTTAAAGAATAATACTGTGCTTAATCTGAAATTAGGGCTGCCTGAAACCTTTGAAACTCAGATAAATTTATAATGCATTTAAGTATTGCTCAAAGAAAACCATAAATATTTAGATAGTGAGGATTATTGCTACTAGGCCAGCATTATCAGAAAGCAACCAAACAGCAGTATTGACACCAAATCGGCATCGGCACACATCATTTTGGCCTTTTACTAAAGGAAACCTAGGTCCCGTTTGGGAGGGTTTTTTACTGCCTCTGGCTTCAACTTCTTTTCACAAATTGAGGCATTGTAGTGTGAAACCATTTCACAAACTGAAGCAAAAAATGAACTAGAAGCCGGGTAAAGCCTCTTTTTTTTTTTTGCACGCCCCCATAAAATATTTGACCACAAAAGAACCTCACTGAACATATGGAAAATTAAGATGGAATTAACCATTACTAAACCAAAGGGGGGCAAAGAAGGTGGCGCTACAAAATTGGTTGGCAAAGTTTAGATAGATCGCTCTTTTGGGCAAGTGGCCTTGTAATTTTCCTTTTGAGCTTTTGGCCTTATAATTTTCATTCCTCTTGTATTTCTTTTAGTTCTTTCAGGGAGGGGGACTTTCTCCATGCCCTTCCCCTTTGTCTATTTTTTCTACAGTTTTTCTTTTTCTTATACAAACAATCAAGATCACTAGGGGACTTTTCCCCTATTGTTTCGTTCAAAGAAAAAAAAAAAGATCTGGCTCCTACGAAAATAAAGTCGACATATTTTAAAGCAGAATGAAGATACAAAAACCACAGAGATGGAAATGGAATGAATACTTGTATTTTATATACTGTGACCTTTTCATCCTCCACCGCTTCAAGGATGGCTCGATTAATTGTGACAAAGCCAGTGCTGATGTAGGGGCTGAGCTCAGCGTGGTTGCAGCGTGCAGTCTGAAGGATTGGCTGCTCGAAGTAGTCGGATGGATGAATGAGGGCACCAGCAAAGCCCTGGATAGGGCAGAGAAGACGACGGGCTAGGCTGTCAGCAGTGATCAGGGACAGACGCTGCAGCGGCCCATCAACTATGGAGGCAAGCCTTTTAATCTGTCGGAGACAAATGTCAGTCTTCTCAAAGGATCCCTCAATTACATGAGCTGCACATGCATACAGGATCGGCCCAAGCTTTGCCAAGTGATCCGCAGTGCCCTGATCCTGCATCAGTGGCCTGTACATAACACTTGGCAATTAGAGTTTGGGTGGTCTGTTGAGCAACTTACATCTGTTGCCCACTGCCACATTTGTAGGGATGTGTTTCCATATCATGAATTACCTAATAGCTAGGTTGACAAGGAGGTTTTGCTCTATATAGGACAACACTATGACATTTGGAAGCACTCATGGTAATAACAAAGTTTCACATGTTGAGTGATCCGCGTTGAAAACGAATGCTATGGGAATGTTCAGTTTGTCCCCTTTGGATTTGCCCCCTTGTTTTTTTCATATCCACCATGTAGGAACCGACAAACTTTGGGCTCAACATAGTAAGACCGTTGAATAGCATGCTTTGCAAACTTCTCAAAACTTACATTATTGATGGCACATGTGTTCAGAACTCCTCCTGCGTTATGGGTAACCAAAAAAAAAAGTGGTATTTCCTGAATAGATGTGCCTTTTTACTTAAAATGGCAAAATATACACAGGCAGCGCATGTCGCTATCATCTTTCGAAGAAATGCCCTCACCAGTAATTTGAGTGACTAGGAAACTAGTCATACTGGAGGCACATGTGACCAGCTGGCCGCCTGAACATCCTGTTCTGCACTTCTGCGGACCAGGACAATTGGTAATTGGTATGGAACATACCAATCTGAAACATTGACAACCACATGCACTGTCAAGAGCTTATACACTACACGTTGGAGTTTAGCCAAGTGGCTAGAATAATTAAGATGGATCCAACAAGTGGCTACCATAGTTAAGAAAATAAACCACTAGTAACAATCTAAATCTTAGATATTTTCAGTGAGACTAATCAGACATCAATAGGCATTTCACTCAACTGAATATATGGACAAGGACTACAGAGAATGTGATAGATGCATAAATCAGGATGAACCTGCGGCTAGTTTGGTAACCCACAGAAACATCGCATCATTTCACCCTAGAAGGCTAGGCGCATCCATTAACTTAACTGAATCAATCAACGAGAGCAAAAGCTTCATTTACCACAACAAAGCCGTGACCTGAATCCGTGAGAGCTCGGATGCAGCCGCGCGGGCGCTTGGGGCGCCGTTGTGATGCCCACGCGAGGGAATCGGGCCTGGCGATCGCCCTCGGTCTGTACGAAGGAAGCATTGGCTGCCCGGCGGCGCCGCCGGCCGGACTGCCGCCGAGTGCCCGAGTCATTGCGACTTGCGACCGCACGCAGATTAAGATGGGCCCAACTGAAGTTGCGTCTGGGCTAGGCAAATATGGGCCATTAGCTGCAGCCTAGACTTGGGCCATAAAATGGCTGAAGTATCATAGCCGGAGTGGGCTGAGATTCATATCATATTGTTCATCATCTATGTTTAAAAAATTGATCTAAAAATTCTACAGAAAGTTTTAGAAATAAAATAAAGTAGCACAGAAACATCTGCGTATTTGGTGTTCCTCCGGTGTGAGATGCCATCGAGCATAAATAAATCAGTCATGCTCCTGCAAGGCTACATACAAGCAGTCATCTTCACCAAAGCCGTCAAGTAGTGGAATCAATCATTCCTTCACTCGCTACCAATCTCTAACTCTGTCCTGCAACGAGCACATCAGCTCATCATCTGCTCATGCATGCCAGTGTAACATGGTATCTACTCTCCATCGACTGAACAGCCATTAGCACATCATCTCCTCCTCAAAGCTCCATGCAGATGCAGGAGCCGGCGATTGGTTCTGACAGTGGCAGATACTCTCCACCGATTCCATCAGCCGCCGCGCCTCTGTCAGGCCGCCATGCCGAAACCGAGTAGAGAGGCAACGACCTCCAGCACAGGATCAAGCATCCCCCATGCTGCTTGTTCTCACACCCTCTCAACCCACACCTCCTCACCATATCATCCCCCTCTCTTATCGCCATGTAGCTCAGGGGAACCCTCCGGAACCCAGCCACCTCCATGCGGAAACCCCACTGGTGCAGCCGATCATGCCGCTCCCGCCGGCGAGGTCCCTCCCGCACGAGCACGTCCCTGATCTCCTCGCCCACCACCGCGCGCTCCACCTCCGCCCGCTCGGCGTCCGGCCGGCCGTACGCCGTCGCCGCCGCGTCCAGGCTGTCGAACACCGCGCCGTAGTAGTGCAGCGCCTCCGCGAACCGCTTCCGGAACGAGACGCCGTTGTGGATCGCCTCCTGCTCGACGAGCACGGCGACCTTCGGGGAGATCGTCGTCCGCGCCGCGGAGAGGAAGCTCGCCAGCGCCGGCGGCGGCATTTCGAACTGAGGCGGAGGAGTTGTTAGCGGCGGCGAGATGAAGCTCAGCGGCGTGGCGGGGCTGCGGTAGGCGGATTCGTCGTCGTCCTCGCACGCGCCACCGATGCTGGGTGAGCACGAGCTGGTGGATGCCATCTGCTGTAGCCGCGCGGTGTTCGCCATCTGTTTGTTGAAATTACACCCGGCGGCGCTGAAGCTACGGGCGCCGCCGCCGTCATCTTCGGCGGCGGCGAGGAGGCGGTGGAGCTGCTGGGTGCAGAGGAGCGCGCGCGCCTCGCCGGATTTGAGCCCGAGCACGCCGTGGAGGTCGTTGAAGTCGAGCGCCTCGATCTGCGCGGCGACGCAGTGGACCTGGAACGGCACGTCGAGCTCGTCGGCTTCGTCGACGAGCGATTCCGATACGGTGGCGAGGAACTCGCCGTCGTCGTAGACGATGGTGAGGCGCAGGTGTGGTGGGCCCTCAGGGCGGCTCTTGAACTCTCGCAGGAGCTGGATCCACTGGCATGGCTGCGCTGCAGGCCCGGCGAAGTCGATGACGTGCACGTTCTGTGTTCAAGGCAATAAAATTGAACCAAAAAGAAATTCAGTACAAAGTTTTCATTCATGGTAAATATGATAGTGTCACACTGTCGCTGCTTCATATTGTTGCCAGTAATAATTCGAATTTTGCTAGAGTTTCACAGAGAGTTATCTGAATTTTTATAAGACCACAGTTTCAGTAGGCTACTGCTAGCACGCAAGCGAGAAACCTTTTCGTTCTCCATGGCCTCGAGGATGACTCGATTGGACACGGCGACGGCGGCCTTGGGGAAGGGGCTGAGGTCGAAGAAGCTGCGGCGGGCGGCCATGGCGCAGCGGCGGTCGAGATGGTCGGAAGGGTCGATGAGCGCGTCGGCGACGGCCGGGACCATGCCGCGGATCAGCCGGCGCGCTAGGCAATCCACCGCGGGCACGGCCAGGCGAGGCAGCGGGCCGTCGCCCGTGGCGGCTTTGAGGCCCACGGCCTGCGAGAGGCGGTGGGCCGCCTTCTCCATGGACCCGGCCTCTATGTCCGCCGCGCACTCGCACAGGGCCCAGCCCAGATGCGCGAGCCGCCTGGCCCGGCCCGTCGCCTCGGTAGAAGGATGCATGGTGATGGTGTTCGTTTCGTTCTCTGACAGAATGACAGTGGTAAGCTAAGCTCACCTACACGCTACAGTTTCAGTAAGCTGAGTAGGAGCAGGTCTTACAAGTTGGTGGTATTGGGGTATTTATACGCAAGAGCATGCTTGTCTCGTACGTAATGCGAAGGCGGACTTAACGAGAACAAGAAATATCAGCAATTGTTTTTTTTTTTTTGCTAATGATGGGGAATTGGATGTGATAAGCCAAGTTTGGGGCTCATATAACTAGGAGTCTTTGTCGAGGCAGTGTTTGTAAGAGAATATCCAAGTTGTTACCCCATGCATTGGGCATGAGGATATGCGTGCTGTCTTGGTTTTTTCGTATCCACTAGGAAGCAAGGGACAAAGTTACTTTGGAGTAATCCTCCTAGGACTATGGAGAGGGTGGTGGTATTCTTCTGGATATATAGCCGCCACGCGTACGCTAGGTGAATTTCCTGCACGAGGACAAGTTGTAAATCTGCAACTGCAATGTTGGGAGATGCACGTTCTTGTCTTCTTTTTTCTTTTTTTCTTTTCTTTTTTTTTTTGAGGGGAAGATGCACGTATTTGTTTGCTTTGAACTTGAAGTGCAGGCCCAATACAAAGGAAATTAAAGGACGTTGATCCAGCCCAAAACAGTGGCTACCAGAGACCGGCCCACCCTAGCAGTGACCGTGTCATTTTCCGTTGAAAAAGAGAGAAAATGGTGTGTGTGTGTGGGTGGGTGGGTGGGTGTGTCTGTGTGGTATATGATTTAGGACCACAACAGAGTACTAGTAATACTATAGTACCCTCCATCAAGTTCATGTTGAAGTCACAGGCAATTCAAAACAATTAGTAATAATTGCATAATCAGTACTATAGGCCGGCCGGCCGGCCGTCTATAGCATTAATGCAGTGGTATGGCCAGGCCCCAAGCAAGCTATAGCCACCTTGGTTCTCCTTGTTGCTCCAACACTTTTCGTTCACCTTGAGTACGCAGCAAACGGAATGCTACCGGGCGGCCCCTTGTGTCTCCGTTGCTGTGCAGTTGACACCAAACGCTGTTATGCATGGGCCTCTGCCCCAAAAACAAATGCACCCATGTTCATCACTTAACTCTGAACCAGCACACACCAACAGGAAACGCTAGCTTTGGTTGGTCCGAGCCATGAGCTCGTGTGTGCAGCGGTCAAAGCATACCGGATCGTACGCTGCTCAATGCAGTGTTGTGTGTGTGTGTGCACGTATCGTCCTACATGTTAAAGATATTCAGATGATTAAAATATAGATTCTTGCAGTGTCAAACGATCCAGGCATGGCGGATACACTCCGTTCTGCTCTGTACTGACGATGATACGGGACTACGCAAACAGTAAAAGACCGTGCAGTGCGGCTTATGTAGTGCCCGGGGTGCTTGGGATTGTGGAAGTGAAAATAACAACGTGAGGGCGAGAGAGGACGGAGATCAAAAAGGAAGCATGCCAAATGTTACTTACTTCATGTACTGTGTGTGATACGACTGTTTCTGCATGATGCGTGCTGATCGCGGGCATAGCAATATTTACATGGCAAAAAAAACCATGCCGATATGTCAATCAAATTAAAATATCTGTTTTTGCGTGTGTAAATCACTCCTTGAATAACGTACTTAAGACATGAGGTTAGTAAAGGGGCCAGATTGATCTTGAAGTAGTACAGGTGTAGCTGCACAAACTGCCATTTAATTTGCGTACAAATTCAGAATCTTATATAATGGTTCACTTAATCTTGAATCGCAAGCTCTTATGCGTTATGCATGGTTGGTTGCATGCATGGTACAACTAATTGTACACCAATTAATCCAATGATTATACTCACATTAATTAAGCATTTAACCTGTGGATTTTCTGCGGTGTGTGCTTTAATTTTGTTTAGTAATGTTCTTGTAGCTAGGCTAGGAATGGAGAGATAATTAACTGTAGAGGCTATGCGATTTTTATAAAAATCCATTGATAATTTAACTATATATGAATATTTACCCGTACGAATTCGGATCCCAATTAACCTGAAATAAACAATCTAGAACGCATGAGATAACAGAGTTGATGCTTGATCTCAAAATAAATAAAAAAAAACGTTGAGCACCCAACATATTCTAATCAATGAAACCTTAACCTTTAAACACAGCGCATTTTAGCTCAGAGCCTCGGAATTCACTCTTGAGCACAAAAAAACAACAAAAAAAATCAAATAAATTATAATTGAAACACAACACATAAATAGGAAATCACCTTTTATCATGACACATTAAAAGCTTATGAACTTTTATTTGCCTTCATATATAATCATAAATCCATGCAGTTATAGGGATCTAGCTATTTAGTGGTGCACATATATATTACTTGGCAAAGAAATGGTTAATTCGTATTTTTGGGTTTCGTTTTTATTTGTAGGATATCACATGTTATTTTGTTCGCTCAGCGCGGAATCATCTCGTAAAATAGTAATATTTGTTATGAATATAAAATGGGCCAATAACATGCCTTTAACTCGGTCCAAGTTAATACCAGCAATGTTTATAGCACCTATACATCTTCATGTAAAATATAGACATATCATATTTTCCAAATTCTAGACAGTACGTATTCTTGGCCCGATCGATGGGGCATACGATGTTCACTGTCCAAAATCAAGCACACTAGACATTACTACTTGTTTGTTGGACCTCTAACCTTTTGACGGATCGATATGGATCCAGCCATATGACCAAGATCTGGACCAATGGCAAGCCCCCACTTTAATTGGAACTGACTTTACCTAAAGATAATAACCCAACACATGCACAACGGAGGCCACAGTAAAAGAGAGAGGTACACCTCCACCATGGTAGCTTGTCTCATTGGCTCGCATCTGGCTCGTCAATGGCCACCACCATTGTGCGCGCAGAGTGCACACATCAATGGAACTGTAGACAAAGACTGTAGCGGTAGAGCCGGCCGGGCGTCCCCACCCATGAACACCACAAAGCCACAGCGATCCCCTCCTCGCTCGCTGTACGTAGGCCCTCCATCCATCCTCTCCCTTTCACGTACAGTTGTGTGTGTGTGGTGTGTTCACCTTCACCCTAGCTGCTACCAAGCCAAGCCTGCCTGCCTTTTCATCGTCTTCCTCACCCTCCACACAGTTGGTTGCCCAGCAGCTGTGCTGTGCTCCCCTCCTTTCCTTTCGTGCTAGCGAGCTGCTCTCCCTTTCCCCTCCCCAAATCTCTCCCCAAAAGCCAGGCCGATTCGTCGCCTTTTCCTCGGTCGCCCAGAGAACACATGAGATCATGAGCTCGGAGGACTCGCTCAAGTCCCTCTCCCTCGACTACCTCAACCTGCTCATCAACGGCCAAGCCTTCAGCGACGTGGCCTTCAGCGTGGAGGGCCGTCTCGTGCACGCCCACCGCTGCGTCCTCGCCGCACGCAGCCTCTTCTTCCGCAAGCTCTTCTGCGGCCTCGACCCCAACCACCAGCCTCCTCCTCCTCCTCCGGCCGGCGGCGCCGCCCGTGCCACGCCGGAGCTCGTGATCCCGGTGAGCTCCATCCGGTACGAGGTGCTCGTCCTCGTGCTCCAGTTCCTCTACAGCGGCCAGGCCTCCGTCGCGGCGCCCAAGAGTGGGCCCCTCCCCGGGTGCGGCGCTAGGGGATGCTGGCACACCAGATGCGGCGCGGCTGTTGACCTCGCCCTCGATACCCTCGCCGCCGCTCGATCCTTCGGCGTCGAGCAGCTCGCGCTGCTGGTCCAGGTAGGTACTTGGGGATTTCTTTCTTTCTTTCTTTCTTTCTCGGATCTGCAGCTAATTAACTCCCGGCCGGCGCCATGGATGAGATGATTGAAGCTGGAGCATCTTTTCAGTGGCACACTGACTGGCATCAATTCGGGATGGAAAGAATCGCATGTCGAGCATGCAGCTGCTCCTGCAATCCGGCCTGCATGCATGTTCGACTTTAGATCCCTAGGTTGCCTTTCCGATTCATGGACTACTGTGCCCTCTGAGCCGACGCCAGTATCATGCTTTTCCTTTCTTCACTGCTCGAGCTCTCTCTTCTCTTCCCCCATTATTTATCGATTTTTTATTGCGTCCTCAGTCGCCGTGTGTGTGGAATCTGTATGAGATGGAGAGTGTGTCCTGGCAGGAGCTGCAGGTGCTGAGTCGTCTCTAGTCTCTCACAGTCTCGAGAGCTGCTTTTCTGCCGCTTCCCGTTGCTACATACTGCACCTGTCATCACTTGTCATGGATGGGATCGAGCAGAGCTTCTCTGACTCATCTTTACTAGGAAGGGTCTTGTCACGCCCTTGTTTATGTCTGCTGTCCCTTCCATCTATCCCCATTGCACGCGCGCCCCTGCATTTCATTTCATCGCAATAATATTGCAATTTGCATTTCCCTTGATTCGCTGGGGTTTCTCGAACATCCATCCGGCACCTTCCAACAACTCGACGCCGTGCATCATTTCCAAAACACCTCTTGCTGTACAACTGCCATGCCGATGCAAGTACAGTCAAGCTCCATGCCTGCTAGCTGCACATCATATTGCTGCTGCAATGAGGAACTGCATATGCAGCAGCAGTACACTACTGATCTACCAGGCACTTGATTTTATGCTCCTGCTAATACTAATCACCTGACAAACATTCTTGTGTCTGATAGATGCATATTAATGAATCTGGCACTAATTAACCATCATATGGTGTTTCATTTCGGCGCATTATTACAGAAGCAGCTGGAGAGCATGGTGAAGGAGGCATCCGTGGACGACGTGATGAAGGTGCTCATGGCGTCACGCAAGTTCGAGATGCAGGAGCTCTGGGCAACCTGCTCCCATCTCGTGGCGCGCTCCGGCCTCTCCGCCGACCTCCTCGCCAAGCACCTCCCCATCGACGTCGTCGCCAAGATTGAAGAGATCCGCGCCAAATCCCCAATCACCACCACCACGAACACACCGCGCTCGCCATTCCTGACCCACCACTACCTCCCCATCAACGGCGGCGCGCCATCCTCCTCCGCCGCCGACCGGGACCACAAGATCCGGCGGATGCGCCGCGCCCTCGACGCCGCCGACATCGAGCTCGTGAAGCTGATGGTGATGGGCGAAGGTCTCGACCTCGACGACGCCCTCGCCGTCCACTACGCCGTCCAGCAATGCAGCCGCGACGTCGTCAAGGCGCTCCTCGAGCTCGGCGCCGCTGACGTCAACTCCCGCGCGGGGCCCGCGGGGAAGACGGCGCTCCACCTCGCCGCCGAGATGGTCTCGCCAGACATGGTGTCCGTGCTCCTCGACCACCACGCCGACCCGAGCGCAAGGACGCTCGATGGCGTCACGCCGCTGGATGTGCTGCGTGGACTCACCTCTGAGTTCCTCTTCAAGGGTGCGGTGCCGGGGCTCACCCACATCGAGCCCAACAAGCTCAGGCTCTGCCTCGAGCTCGTCCAGTCCGCGGTCATGGTGGCCACGCGCGACGAGGGTGGCGGCGCCGGCGGCGACGCGGGGGGAAGTGATGGCGGCGGAAACTTCGGGAGGAGCGATGCTGACGATAGCTTGGTGAGCTTGACGATGAACTCCACGCTCATGTACCAGGGCCAGGAGATGGCGGCGGCGATCGCCGGCGGCGAGGGGAGGAAAGGGAACGGCGGCCGGGGGAGCCCGTCCAACTTGTACTTCCCCAGTGGCTTCCCGTAATAAGTAATCCTTGTCTATCTAGCATTGTCTTTTTGTTATGTCCATGGATGATCTTCATCTCAAGCTCAGCTCGATTGGATCTTTTGTGGTTATTTCTATTTGAGATGATGTAGCTTGCTACTGTTTAACTAGGAGTTATGAGCAAGAATTTCATGGTAGTTGATGTGGATGGTTCGATTCTGGCATGATTATTGGTCAATTGGGCACAAACTACTGTTGCTTTGTTCAAATTCTCCACTAGATACTGTGATGAATAATCCTGCGATGGGGCTCCATTCAATCCACTCCAGAGCTTGCAATTGCAAGGTCGTAGTAGCTTCAGCAGTACTAGTGTACACTGTACAGCGTATGCATGAGGATTCTGCTGGAATTTTTTACATGTCTTTATTCAGTGCAGCTTTTGGAGACTGTAGTAGCCTTTGGACGGTAGGAAAGCGGGGTGCAAACTCATCTGAACCATTATATTGGGGGAGATACGGCTGCCAATTTTTGTTCATTCTTTTTTTTTTTTTGCTATTCAGTCGACAAGACGGATCCATGCATCGATTTTAATGGTACAGTAATTCCACATATACATTTCTCCTGTTACATAGCCCGTATGTCCAAAAATCATTATTCTATACAACTATTTTGAGATCAACTGTGTATCATTGGAGTATGAAATTTCTCCTGGGTTTTTGCTGAATTGTTCCCATGATCAGGCTTTAATTTTTGCACTGCAATTGGCATGGGTTTTAGCTGAATTGTTCCCTTGAATGGTACAGTAATTGCACATGCATTTCTCCTGTTACATAGCCCGTGTGTCAAAAAATCATTATTCTATACAACTATTTTGAGATCAACTGTGCATCATTGGAGTATGAAATTTCTCCTTCTGGGTTTTAGCTAAATTGTTCCCTTGATCAGGCTTTAATTTTTGCACTGCAATTGCCACGGGTTCTGCACAACATGAACACATGCCCAATATGATTCTTGGCCGGTGACAAACCGATTAAAACATGAGCTTTACCAGTCAGCACACTAGGAGTGAATAATGCCAGGAACAATGGACTGCATGCGTGTGGTCATGAGAATTGGTTTGCACTTGCAGTTCTAGTACTGTTTGTGATTGTTTCTCCATAAATTCTATCATTGATTAATTATATTCACAACTCTTGCAGCTTACATCGGCCAAGACTGCCAAGTTTTACAATAAATTTTCCATATCTCAAGGATATTTAATTTGTTAATTATCTCCCTCTCTCACGAAGACAATATAATCATAGGGGCTGTTATTCCTGGTAAAATACTGCACAATCCATAATTTGTAGTAAATATAATTTCCATAAAAAAATATAACTATTGGACCAAATCTATTGAAGTTGCCAATAATATTGGTCCACCTCTCCAAATATACTTGTCGGTGCCTGATTTGGTCACACCGGCACAAACAAGTGATTGCGGTGCTAATCCACTCGTTGCCCCGATGGCGGGTGAAGAGACAGGGGTTTTTATCCTGGTTCTGGCCACGGGGCCGTACGTCCAGCAGTGGTGCCGAGCACCAATTTCGTATTGCTCGTAGTAGGGGTTTACAAGCAAGATGGGAGAAGGAGGTGGGCTCCTAAGTCCCTGAGCTTTTTGGTGGCTAAGTGCGTTTGTATGTGTTCTGTGGTGTCAACCTGCTGTCCCTTTCCCATTTGCATGGGCTTCCCTTCCCCTTTTATAGGCATAAGGGGGAGGGCGTGAGAGTACATGCATTCATGACGCAGACGTGCTAAGTGTACTGTGCTGCCCATGCCGCGCACGATGCGATCGGGAATCGCGCCTTCCAACTCCGGCTGACGACATGGCAGTGGTTGATGTGATGTTCTTCTTGCGACAGATCAGGACTTAGAGGGTGGCAACTTGAGTACGGCGCCCGGATCGAAGCTCCGTAGTTTCCTTCGAGGGTTGCCATCGAGGATGATAGCGCATCCGAGGCAAGCAAAGTCAAAGGAGTGGTTGGCACAGTGCCGTTGCCAGGACCGGCCTATGCAGTGTCAGATCCGAATCCACCACGCCTGGTGGATTTGACCGATGTCCTTTCTGCAGCATGGGCGGTGGCGTGGCACAGTGAATCCTTCTTTTTGGCCGTAGGGGGGTCATTTATGATTGGTGTTGATGGCCGCAGAGGCTCGGGCGCCGTTCCCGGCGTAGCAGGCTCGAGCTTGGTCCGCAAGCTCGAGCTTACTGGGCCTCGAACGTGACGGAAACGCCGGCTCGAGGGTGAGCGTCTCCCTCGAGCCTCGCGGCCGAGCCTCGAACGTGATGGAAAGCGCCAGCTCAAGGTTGAACGTCCCCCTTGAGCTTGGCTAGGCTCGATCGTCGCGGATCTCCCCGCTCGAGGGTCTTCAAGCGGGGCAAGCGCCACGGTGGCGTTTGCTGCGATGGGCCTTTGCTGGGCTACGGAGCCAGGCTAACTTCGTTGGTGGGCCTTGTTATTGAGTAGTTCTGGGCCTAAGTTAGAGTACCACTTTTACAGGGACCCGACAATACTAATTAAGGGACAATGGCAAGAATGTCATTGATTTGCACACACATATATATAGCCCCTTTTACACAAAAAAACAAGCTGGCAAATGTTTGAATATTTTACCTCAACTAGAGAGGGAAATAATCTTCAAAGAGAGAGAGAGAAGAAGAAATATTGGTAATCTAATGTGGTTACAATATATGTTTTTAAATTTTTGGAGATATTATGTGCATATGAAATGCGTAAAAAACTCTTTCTATATCATCTTTTACTTTGATTTGCTGCGCTACCAAAACCTGTCTCTTATTCCTATACTTCTATAAGGGGGTATACTCAAGTGCTAAAAGTTATAAAAGATCAAGTGATGATTATCTGATTCTCTAATCATGTTTCTTCCTTAAGAAATATATATATGCATGCCTTCTTTTACAAATATATGATGCTTAGATATCATTGTTGTCTTACATGCACTTTGATAATTATTTTTTTGTAATTTCCCAATTTATTTTAAAAGATAGTAGTATATCAGAAAACCATATTTGTGATTTTAAGGGTGTCTGAGATCTTATTAGGTTAATGATAAAGATAGTTGTTCATGAAACAATTCTCTGAATAAATTTTTTAGTTACAATATGAGTCAATAGCACATTGTATTCAAACCTATTAGACTAATTATCTATATATGGGAGCATAGTGGACTGATAATAAACCCCCATACATAGATAACAGATATGCCCCAAATTAAAGAAATGAAAGCTGCAATGCAAGAGGCACAATGATGTTCGATGTTGTCTGAAAAGCATATATATAAGCAGTACTTACAGATTACTGTAAGTATATATGTAGGAAAAATACATAGCGGAAGACAGATAAGAAATTCACAATTTAGTTATTTTTTAATATTTTGTTATTCAAACCAATTGTGGTGGTCATATTCGTTCTTCAGAACAAATGTCAATGAATAAAATGATTATAGTGATGCCTTGTGTATCGTCAGCATATGCTGCAATTTGCATGAAGATTCATTATTTTATTGTTATTGTTTTTTAATCTTCCACATAGTAACTCTGTCAACAATGAAAACGAAATGGGAAAAGATTTTATTAATGCATATACTGATTAATATGAAACGCAGCTAGAACCACACTAGTTATATTCCGTCCCACATGTCAAAATCTATTTACCTTTAAAAAGTCAAAATCTATCTATAGTTAAACATTCATGGTTAATCTTTTATTTGCAATTAATAGTATGAAAGCACATTCCACATTTATCTGTGGTTGCAATATATGATCCGCAGATTATATGAATGCCATATATATGGTTCTGTAGATGACTAGTATTTTGTACAACAGTACAAGTACACTCATACAATTATGTCTCCACTCAGTACCTGTACCGAGATCACGTGCACATGGAAACTTTTTACATGCTGCATTTATTTGTCCTTGATGCTAGCTGCTTTCCCTTTATTTCAGCAGGCATATGCAGCTGGGCATTACACCTTAGTTTAATTTATGTGTATATTTCTGACGTTGAATTCATATTTCAGATGCTAGTAACTGACCGAGAGCTGTTGTGTGCGAAAAGACAAATTAAAAGAGTAAAAAGTTGTAACTTTAGTAGGGCGGGGCTAGTCCAGACTCCAAGAAGAGCTAACGGAGATGACTGTGTACGTACTGTTATCGTCAGCATGCATGCCCTTAATCATGGATGTGTGCACACCCACAGTTTTCTCTACATTCTTATGGACAGAAGTAGTACCATATGGGCGTCATCATGCTCCATCTCTGTAGTTTGTTACTGCAGTAGATTCCCATGAGGAGGATCGGCGACCGTGTCTGTGACTCACATTACCACATATGATGAGCAGCATATATATGCAGCTCGATCGCTCGCTGAGGCAGGGAGGACTGTGCAATGGCGGGCCTGTACACGCGAGCGAGCGAGCCCCACACGCGGCTACTATGCGACGAGACTGTTAACATCTCTCAATAAAAGCGTGGTCTCCCCTTCTCTCCGTCCACGGCCGGCAGCGGGTGTGGGTTCCTCCTCGACTGTTCCTTCGATTGGGGATTCTACTGTTGGGTTCAGCCAGCACTGCCCTCCGTTCCTCTCTAGCCTGCATCGACCACTCTCTCCCTCCTGTCATTGATCGATATCATTGGCTAAGCAGCACGTGTTATGGGTACGTTCTCTGATGCGTCTCCTCGATCTCTCTCTTGATTCATGTATGGCTAGTCAGAAATAGCTAAATATTTATATAAAACTCGGTTCAACTATTAAATATTGTAACATATTTATCATTATCTAGGTGTAATAATTTGTGTTGAGCTATGAGAACAATATAAAATTAATATTTATATCTCTTCTCTCATACATAATATATGGTGACACACATCGCAAGTAATATTCCTACATAAACAATACATTTTTAAGATACAAGTAAGAGGATTAGAATTTACATGGTGTTCTTTAGTAAATAATTATGATTATATAATTCAGATTCAGACTTAATTATTACTTTAACTTTTAATATTGACATAATTGAATAATTTCTATGTCATTTTATATTAGGGGGTTATTTGATATTATTTTTAGTTCCATTGGTGGGTAATTTACATGAATATTAGGGAGTTGCTTGAGATTATTTTCTATAATGACATAGGTGGGTAATTTAGATGCATGTTTAGTGGGTTACTTTAGTTTATTTTATAATGGTAGAGGTGAGTAACTTATTAGAAAAGATAACATAACCGATGTCTATATTATGATTAGAGTTACAGAATTGGTAGCCGGATGTTTATGATTTTTGTGGGAAGAATTTCTAGACTGTCCACCTTGGATCCATCCTAGGTGGATTCACATGTAATGTAACCTTTAAAAGGAACCTCTAATGAGTAAGTAAGATGGCCCAACCCGACATGTAGCTAAATTCTTATCTCATGCACAGCTTGTACATCCATCAGCACACTTTTGATTTGGAGTTATTATTAGCGAGGGCATCGACAAGCTAGTCTTGTAACAATAATGTGTGTGGGCATAGCAAGCAAATCCAGTGAGGTGACGGTATCTTCTTCTTCTGTCTCTGTCTGATCGATCCCTTCAATTAAGCTAGCTGTTGCTACCACTGCATTACTGCAAGCAACTACTGGGGGCGATGGATGCCATATGGGCAGGACCAGGTGCATGCCCGAGAGGCCCATTGATCAGTTGGCATGGATCGAAAGCTTTTATTTTCAGTAGCATGCAGCGACTTATAACTGCGCGCCTGAGGTGTGTTGCGTTGCAAGCGTGCGCGCATCTTTCCGCGTTTGGTTCGTTTGCCGGCCGGTTGCATGCAGCACGTGCACACATGGAGTAGTATGCTGTCTCCATGCTCGCCGAGAGAGAATCTTTACAGTGATCCAACGTCCCATCGATTCAATGACACTGCCTTTGCCTCCTCCCTCCGCCCTGTCTGATGGATCGATGATATTTTACTCGATCCCATGCATGCATGGCATTGCATGCATGCAGCTCCCTTGCTGCCTGCATGTGTCTGCATGAAGGTGCATACGCAGTCAGCTGCATTGCATGCCAACGACGACGAGTGAAGTGATGAAGGAGATGGAGGCAGGCACCCCCAACAGTGCTCCCATCCCATCCCAGAACTCAGTCTCAGGTGCTCCCATACCATCTCTGCGCATGTGGACTTCGCACAAACAGGAAAGCATGGCACGGATGCCTCTTTTGTTATTGTTCAGGCATGGCAAGTAGTAACGGGAAGGAATAAAAGTAACACGCTTGCGTGCTCCATGCTGGCCAGAACAGTTATATCCTCCAGCTCTCTTTTGGCGTATATTTTGAAGCCTGTTGCTTTGACCTAGCTATCCACGCATGTGCCATTGTAATGAAGCTACGGAGGTAGAAATGAACACTAAACACGCACGCGTGTCGTAGGTATTCACACGGGAATGGGAGTGGCTAGTACGTGCAAAATCGAACCTTACACGCATCATATCATGCTTTCTTTCAGCTGCTACAAATGCTTTCGATTTGAGCATCGATCAATCTTCAAGTTGGCAGCCGGCATACAGTCATACACAGACTCATGATTCAGCGCAGCCAGCGACTGATAAGCGATAACTGTGCTACGACTACGACTAGCAACCTGCTCTCTCGTACAACATGCATATGTCTTGAACTCTTGATCGCAATGGACGGTGTACAGTGCAGTACATGAGGGAATCTTTTGTTTTTTCACCCACCTTGCTAAACCTTGCTCAGGAAGTTGCGCGTTGCAAATCAGTTGCACATATTTTTTTTAAAAAAAAATAGAAAATGCCTAGTTCAAAGAAGTAATAAACAAACCATTTATATCCTACCAAAAGATGTATGCAGCTGTTTCAGGAGAACTATGGTACCACCATTTATCGTAATGTGGGAAGCGTGAAAAAAAAAATTCAGATCGCACGCTCTTGAATTCATGATGATGAGCATGCATGCATTCCTGCAGTAAAGCTGCTATATAAGCTCGCAGCTCTGCCCGATTAACGAACCAAATAATTCGGAGGCAGAGCTGAGGTTGCAGCTGCAGGTAGCGGCAGGCAACCGGGCTGATACCTGCAGGTAGCCTGAGAGGTGCAGCAAGGCAGGCAGACGGAGGTACTGTCGCATCAAGACAGGCCATGACTTTTCCTTGCCATGCTAGCTCATCGATGCTTTGGGCTCGTCGAGTCTGTCTTTTTTTTTTTTGTCTTCTCTTTTGTGTCAGGGACTCAGGCTCTCGCCGCTCCTCCACCTGTGATCTGCTGCCCCGCCGCTCAGTCGTCTCGATCGGCATTCGGCAGCGTCTGCACGAGGGGACAGACGTAGTCTCTTTGATCTTCAGGATCAGCAAAGGCCCATGCTTTACCGTTTTAGCGTCGTTCGTTAATCGTTATAGCCTTGTAGGGCTAGCTACTAATTGTTGAAGTCAATAATGGAAGAGAGGTCATCATACTCACCCCAAACATGCCAGCGGCTGAATCTATTTTAAGACACTGAAAATAAAAATAAAATAATTACCTTTTTTTGAAGAACATTCGAAAGGGCAAAATACAATACATTATTAGATCCAGGTTTATTTTCCAATATAATATTGTACTACTCGAGTTATTAGCTCAATTCTAGGCAGCAGTTTTTATGTACACCTACACAGACCTACTCTACAAAATTGTGGTGTGAGAGTTTGAGCTAGCTAGTGACCATCTCAAGCACTAGCTCTGGGGGGCTGCTCTCTTGGGACTCCAGGAAGAGCGCTATGTGCTGGCGACAAGACAATGGTGGCGCCGCTCGCTCAAGGAGCGGAGAAAGATACACGTGAATTTGAAGCTGAGAAAAAGAACATGAAAAGATGAGTGAAGCTGAGAAAAAAGAAAAGGAAAGTACATTCTGAGGGCGGAACATTAAAGATCCTTTCTTGTAAAAGGTGGGGAAAAAAGGAAACTGGAAATCATCTTTGTCCATCATGTGGAAAAGTCACACGACCGACGACGTGCAGAAGCAGGAATAAGGAGTAGGACGTCGGGACGTGGAGTACTGGACTAGTGCTGCTGCTGCTTTTTTTTGAGGGAATGCTGCTGCTGCTGCGCTCGGTGCTCTCGCTGCGTCCTTGACAGTGAGTTTTGGGCTCGAAGGGAGCCCCAAAGGCCGGCGTAACTAGAAAAGCGCGTAAACCGGGCCGGCCCATCAAAAGAGAACGCCATCTTTCGCTCATCCATACGGCCCGCGTTGTTACATCCCTTGGGCTTGTTGTCCACACACACACAGCGCACAACAGGCCTAACCTGCGCGTGCCCTGCCCTTTTTTTTTTTTTTTTGCAGGAACGAAAACAGCAGCGGCCATTCAGCTTCGTTTCCAAATTCCAAAACCCACGCGAAACGACATTGATCCGAGCACGACGTCTTAACCCCTCTCCCTCTCCGCTCCATGTTTTCCTCCCGGAAGCTGCTTTATCCCTCATCATCGACTTCCTGTGGACGCCAGGCGCGGCCGATCCATTGATTAATATAATTGCACACGGCGCCTTCGAAATTGTATACTTGTCCATCCATTGATCGATCCATCATCCATGAAGACCGTCGGGCTCGTGGTGCTCGCGGCCGCCGTCGCCGTCGCGGCGGCGTTCGTGTCCCTCGACTCCTCGCGGCTCCACGACGACGGCGTGGCGGTGCTTGAGATACGTGGTGGCGACGACGGCCTCCAGCTGATCCCCGTGGACGGCGGCGCCGCCGGGCCAGAGAGCGTGGCGTTCGACGACGCCGGCGGCGGACCGTACACGGGCGTGTCGGACGGGCGGGTCCTCCGGTGGCTGCCCGCCGAGCGCCGCTGGGTCGACCACTCGTCCTCTGCACCGTCGTCACGACTGTAAGTCCATATATATCATCTCTCTTTGCTCTGAATTCCTGCCTGCCTCCTACCGGTCCCTGCACTGCAGTTGATCACTTGTTTCACAATCTGCATGCTCTCGATCTGTCCTGCTCTTAAAACGTCGTCCATGATGACACAATACGATCAGATCCAACAAAGTACGGTGATGTACTTGGAATTGATTGGAATGTCTCGGGGTGGGTGGGTGCAACACCCATTCCATTGTGATCCCGTGTGCCTGGATAAAGGTGCCGTCAAAAGTTGCTTGTTGTTCGGATGAGCCCGATTATTGTACTACCAAGTTCTGGTGTTCACAAAGCTATGCTATGTGGTGCTTATCGTGGCGCCGGTCAGGATCGAGAGGGCACAGTATCTGCGATGGCTCCACTCGCATGCAGCCAAATACCGCAATGCTTTCTCCTCTGTCCGCATGCACACGGTCACGATCGGCCACCAGCCACACTAGATTACTAGTACACGTATTTATGATCACACACAACGTACTACTACACGAGACCAGATTCAAACCAGCGCGTGATCGATGCGTGCCCACGATCATGTTTTGTCTGAAACTAGTGCACCTGTGCACGTGTACTGGGTACAATTTCCACGCTCTAAACCCTATGGTGGTTATTGGTTAAGCTTCTCGTCCTAATTCAATCGGTTTGAACCGGTAAGCCGTCCGGTTTGACCGGTAAGCCGAGCGGTTTGGGCGGTAAGCCGTCTCAATACAAAATTTTTCATGTTTTTAAATTTAACTAAAAATTTAAAAAAATAAAAGAAAATTTTCTAAAAATATTTCGACGTGCGTAAAATCTAATGGTTTAAAAAATTTTCAAATATTAGTGTATTTAGTATTTTTTGTGTGCATTAGAAGTTCAATCAGCTGATTTTTTCTTTTTCTTTTTTTGTTGAACTTCTAATGCATGCAAAAAAATATCAAATGAGCAAATATTTGAAAATTTTTGACACCAATAAATTACACGTAACTTGAAGTATTTTTAGGAATTTTTTTTTAAATGTTTCCATTTTTTGAATTTAAATTTAAATATTTTAAATTTAACCGGTTTGAAACCGCCCCGAACCGCTACCGGTCCGGGGCGGTTTCACCGAGAACCACGGGAACCGGACCAGTTACCAGCGGTTTCGTAAACCCTTCGTGACACTGTCACACATGGTAGCAGGCTAGTAGGTGCACACGCACACAGAGAGCATTCAAGACTTCAAGTGACGGGTAGTCATCAGAGGGGACTAGCAGTTGCAACGGTGAGAATGAGACACAGCAATAGAGCACGTACGAGCGCAGTACGGCCGTGCAACGGGACACCCGGCTGCGTCCCAGTGACCGTGGAGAGCCACCCACGCGCATTAACACGCCGTGCAGTGCCCCGGCCGGCTGCATCGTGTCAGCGGCTGCTCCACCACATGATCAAAGCCAAGCCCATCAGGTTCTCTCTGCTTTATATACCTCAGGCCATCCACCGTTCGTCAAGCATTGGCGCAGGCAGCGGCAGCTCACCTAAAACAAATCTGCCACAGCCTACACCGTTGCAAAGCGCAAAACTTTACTCTGCCGCCTGCAGCCTACCTCACCTGCTTCTTCGTCTTCTTCTTCCTCGTCTCCGTCGCGGTCGTCTCATCTCATCTCGCGATGCGCGCGGAGGTGCTTGTCCTGGCCGCGCTGGTAGCGGCGGCGGCGCTCCTGTCGTCGCTGGACTCGCTGAGCGACGTCAGGCGGCTGGAGCTAGGGGACGGCGACCTCGAGCTTGTCCCGCTCGACGGCGCCGTGGGGCCGGAGACCATCATCTTTGGCGACGGCGGCGAGGGGCCCTTCACCGGCGTCTCGGACGGCCGCGTCCTCAGGTGGCTGCCGGATGAGCGGCGGTGGGAGGAGCACTCATGCTCGGTGCCGGACCTGTAAGTGTCGTCTGCTCTGCTCTGCTGCCCATCTCCTCTGAAGTCCTCATCCATCATGCTAGTTCTCTGTTGCTCTCCGCTTCGTGTTCGTGTACTTATCACACCGATCGCGCCATCTTCCCTGCTGAAAAAGAAAAAAAAAATGACTGAAAAGAATCATGGTATATTGGACAGAATATATAGTACACCATGCAAATGTATTCTTTCTCCGGTCGATGCGATCAATAGTTAAGGTTTAATCAATTTGATGTTACATATATCAATATGTCCTCTTTTTATAAAACTAAATAAAATGACTCACGGTTGGCACGTCTAACTTATACTTACGGTGAAACTGACACTGATCCTGTCGTCCTCACCATGGATGATTGGAAGTTCCCGGGTATAAATGACTCGATTTGACACCATTTCCAGGGCCTCAACAACATACCATCCATCCTCTTCTTTACTTGGAGTGATCTCTGGTGCTACTTTGTTCTCAGTATTTCACTCTTTTGCTAAAGCCTAAAATGAAGTGCTTGTAATGGTGCAAAAAAAAAGGGAAAAGAGAAATTAAGATATCGAGCAATGAATCGTGATACAACTTTCTTGTTATACTAGTAGCATCAATGTGCCAACGGTTCAATGAGTATCAATCATGATACAACTTTCTTGTTATACTAGCATCTATGACCAACAGTTCACTGAGAGAGCTAATCAATGAATGTGAGGCCCCAGTACCAGTATAGTAGGCAAAACACTGCAGCTCATTCATTCATTCATTGACGGTGTCTGCAATGCATGCAGGTTGGACAGCTGCAGAGGCTCCCAGGACCCGGGCCGGGAGCACGAGTGTGGGCGCCCACTGGGCCTCAAGTTCAACGACAAGACTGGGGAGCTGTACGTCGCGGACGCTTACCATGGGCTCAGAGTGGTTGGCCCAGATGATAACGTGTCCAGGCCGCTCGTACCGGAGTGGCAAGGGAGCCGCCCGTTCAGCTTCGCCAACGGCATCGAGATCGACTACGAGACCGGAGCCATCTACTTCACCGAGACCAGTACAAGGTTTCATAGGAGGTTAGCACATAATACTCCGTAGTACCTCACTGTCGTCGTCTAACATCTTAATTTTCATCGGTTTGATCATCAAGTGGTAAATTAAATTGTGTCTACTTGACAAAACATAACATAGTTGTTAACCTTTATTTGCAGGGAATTCTTGAACATAGTTATAACTGGTGACAAGACTGGTAGATTATTGAAATATGATCCGAAGACCAACAAAGTGGAAGTCCTGGTTGAGGGTCTAGCTTTTGCCAATGGTCTAGCTATGAGCACGGATGGCAACTATCTGCTCATTGCAGAAACCACGTCTGGCAAAATCCTAAGGTATTGGATCAAGACACCAAAGGCTTCAACCTTGGAAGAAGTTGTGCAGATACCTTGGTTTCCGGATAACATTAGGCTGAGCCCTAGAGGAGGGTTCTGGGTCGGCCTGCATGCCAAGAGAGGGAAGATCGCCGAGTGGTCGATTACTTATCCTTGGCTCAAGAGACTGATATTGAAGGTGCCGATGCGCTATGTCCAACGGGCCTCCTGGTTCCTGAATCAACTCGGGCGTCAAGTTATAGCGCTGAGGTTAAGTGACGATGGAAAGATTATCGAGGCAATCAGTGTCCATGGTTCACTTCAAAAGGTTTTCAGGTCAGTTAGTGAGGTGGAAGAAAGGAATGGGGTCCTATGGATAGGCTCTGTCATGTCACCTTTTCTTGGAGTATATAAGTTATAGAAGAATTGCTATGCTAGGCAACATACATTGCGTATATATATGGTAGTCATCTAATAGAGAATAATAATAATAATGTTATACATGTGTGTACGATACAATTTATCCCACCATATATAAATTGGAGTTTAATTTTAAAATTATTCATTTTCATGGTAATAGCTGCAATCCTATGATATATGAGTACACAGCGGTGGAAAAGTTTAAGACCACTGCTATCCTTGGAATTATGCACGGTGCCTTTAGCTTGACGTTGATGTTTGTATCGCAAGCGTGCTTATCCGAGCCCGACACAAAAAGCAAAAGGAAAAAGTCCCTTTTACCTCCCTGGACAATGGGCTGAGTTTAAATTTTCTCCCCAGACCACAAAACCGTCTAACCAGCCTCCTTGAACTTTTGAAACCGTCTATTTCACCTCCCCGAAGCGGTTTTGAAGGCGGTTTTCTATTTTTCTTTTTTTATTTATTTTGGTTGAAACTTTGAAAAATCATAATAAATCTAAGAAAAATCATAAAATCTAAAATTCAGTTTTGTTGGACTCCATATAAGTATATAAACACATAAAATATATAAAATAATATACTTTAGTATTAAATGTTTTACTATAGATTTAGATCTATTTTTTACTATAGTCAAATATAATAATTCATAAATGCATTTTTTATGGTCCAATCATGGTAAAATTTTTATGGTAGCCTAGTTATTGTATGATTCAACTATATTAAAAATTTTATACTCACTAGAACATTTATAACTTGGTTTTAGATTTATTTAGAGTATATTTTGCCCTAAATAAATCTTTAAATAATTTATACAAGATCTAATGAGTATAAATTCTTAATACTAGTAAATTATACAATAATTATCTCACCATAAAAATTTTACCATGATTGTACCATAAAAACTGTATTTATGAATTATTATATTTAACTATAGTTAAAAATAGATCTAAATCTATAATAAAAAAAATTTATACTAAAGTATATTATTTTATATATTTTATGTGTTCATATACGTATATGGAGTCCAACAAAATTGAATTTTAGATTTTATGATTTTTCTTAGATTTATTATGATTTTTCAAAGTTTCAACCAAAATAAATAAAAAAGAAAAATAGAAAACCGCCTTCAAAACCGCTTCGGGGAGGTGAAATAGACGGTTTCAAAAGTTAAAGGAGGCTGGTTAGACGGTTTTGTGGTCTGGGGAGAGAATTTAAACTCAGCCCATTGTCCAGGGAGGTAAAAGAGACTTTTTCCAAAGCAAAATATCAATATCAGGCCGTTGGACTTGCATCTTGTTGTGGGCCAGGGCCAGGCGCACGACGCATCCACAAAGTCAGCCCGGCTACGAAACCTCACCCGTCCAGATGAGGATGTGTGTGGCTCATCCGCCGGCTTCCCCTTTCCATGTCACATTTCGCCGCTTCCCTTCCCTTCCCTTAATTAAAGGACGCCAAAGCCAAAGCCGCCGCCAACCACCGTCCCCTCCCTAAACCTCCCTCACCTGACTCCGCCGACGAGGGAGACGACCATGGCCTCCTCCCTCCTCTCCTCCTCCGCTAAACCCTTCTCCCCCGCCACCAAACCCCGCACCCCCTTCGCCACCCGCTCGCAATCCCAATCCCCAACCATCTCCCCCCGCGCCGCTGCCCCACGCTTCGCCCATGGCCTCTCCTCCTCCTCCGCCGCCGCCCTCACAGCCCGCCGCCTCCGCGCGCTGGCCCGCCCCATCCGCGCGTCGCAGCAGCCGCCGCAGCCCCAGCAGCGGCGGCGGCCCGAGTACGTCCCGAACCGCATCGACGACCCCAACTACGTGCGCATCTTCGACACCACGCTCCGCGACGGGGAGCAGTCCCCGGGCGCCACCATGACAAGCGCCGAGAAGCTCGTCGTCGCGCGCCAGCTCGCCCGCCTCGGCGTCGACATCATCGAGGCGGGGTTCCCGGCCTCCTCCCCCGACGACCTCGACGCCGTCCGCTCCATCGCCATCGAGGTCGGCAACACCCCCGTCGGGGACGACGGCCACGTCCCCGTCATCTGCGGCCTTTCTCGGTGCAATAAGAAGGACATCGATGCCGCCTGGGAGGCCGTGCGCCACGCGCGCCGCCCGAGGATACACACCTTCATCGCCACCAGCGAGATCCATATGCAGCACAAGCTCAGGAAGACGCCAGAACAGGTGGTGGCCATTGCCAGGGAGATGGTGGCGTACGCTCGCAGCCTCGGATGTGCTGATGTCGAATTCAGCCCCGAGGACGCCGGGAGGTATTACTATTAACACTAATTGACGCAAATTTTGTTCATCATTTACCTCAATTTGTTTTAAATCATAGCGTGGTAAGGAGTAAGGCCCAAATATTTGGTAGCTAAACTTTAATATTCTCTGATTCTGAGTTAAACTCAAGTTCTAAGTCAACCAATTGATTTCGAGAGGTCCAAATTTAATAGGACAGAGTTGTTTTTGAGGCTAAGTGATTTATACCTGCGACATTCTTCTAGTCTGCATAGCAGCATCATTGGTGGGAAAAAATGGTGGCCTTGTGGGTACTATCTACATTTTGGGAGCAGCTTTATTAACAAATCAAAACAGGGTAATAGTTGGTGACTACTGAAATTTTGCTGCCATGTTAAACCATTAGTAAACTTGTATATTTTCTTTATTGGTGCATTTGAATAATATTTATATTTAGTCGTTGCCCAATTTGCTGGTGGAAATGGAACGAAAGCACGCAACAGTTTTAGCTCATGCTGTGATGCCCACATTTCTTTTAGTAGTGTTTACAAACAAAGAATGCCGTTTCCTGGTGAGCTTAAGGCTGTGGCATGATATATTTCACTTTTCCATCCAGATCAAATAGAGAGTTTCTGTATCATATACTAGAGGAAGTCATAAAAGCTGGAGCTACAACTCTCAATATCCCAGACACAGTCGGATACAATCTCCCTTATGAATTCGGGAAGTTGATTGCTGACATAAAGGCAAATACTCCTGGAATTGAAAATGCTATCATTTCCACTCATTGCCAGAATGATCTCGGTCTTGCGACTGCCAACACATTAGCGGTACTACCTTGTTTGTTTCTATTTTCATATGATTTATTGCCATTGGCCTAATACTAATCCGGGTTACTAATTGACTTAACTCTAGGGTGCTCGTGCAGGAGCGCGGCAGTTAGAGGTTACTATTAATGGTATTGGTGAAAGAGCCGGTAATGCTTCTTTGGAGGAGGTGAGCTCATGTACTAGTCATACTATGGGCTGACATACCTTACAGATAGGGAATATGAATTTGTCTGATGGGGTGTTTTTACATGCCTAATATTTTGTGGACTCGTTTTCAGGTTGTCATGGCAATTAAATGTCGTGGGGAACTCTTAGATGGTCTATATACTGGAATCAATTCCCAGCATATTACTTTGGCAAGCAAAATGGTACAATAATTGTTTCTTGTTTTGTTCATTTTCCTTTTGTTTTCCTTTACAGTTTCCAGATGACTTAAATTTCTGGCGCAAATGATCTGATTATTCTAGGTACAAGAACACAGTGGACTTATTGTGCAACCACACAAAGCTATTGTTGGTGCTAATGCCTTTGCTCATGAAAGTGGAATTCATCAGGTAAACATATCTGTAGTCTCCTTTACTACACAAACTTATTGTAATTATATCGGTGGTTTGCTGGCTTTTTTTAAATTTGTAGCATTGTCCCTTTTCACTTTCTTGGTAGTTGTTTGTAACTTGTAAATCATTATTTTCACCATTGTGATGGATCCTTGGGTTCACCTTGCATCACTGCTCCGAGCTTCTGAGATATATGATTTTTTGTAGTTGAAGATCTCATTGATGTATGACTTAACTATTTCCATAAATTGTTTGGTTATACTGTAACGGTTCTTCATGTTCGCTTCTATTTGTTTTTTTGCAGGATGGGATGCTTAAATATAAAGGAACTTATGAAATAATATCGCCTGACGATATTGGTTTAACACGTGCAAATGAATTTGGTATTGTTCTTGGAAAACTCAGGTATCGTGCAACATGCCTTCCTCCATTTGGACCATTTTCCCAGAATATTCTGTTATAATGTTTCTCCAGGAGATTCTGTAATCAACTTGTCGTTTTTACTGATTTGGTGGTCATGCTCCTACTTTGGAGCCCCAAATGCTTGCGTTTTTAATGCTTATATATTATAGCTGCTAAACTTTATAATTATGCTAGCAGTCTATTGGTGACATGTGTACAGTAATTGTTACAAAAGCATCCGTGGTAGGGTATGATGTAATTTACACTTTAGTCACAACCTAGACTCTATAATTCGACCATCATGCTATGGCATGCTAAATTCTTGAACTGGACCTATTGCTTGACATGGGAGAATTTTTTTTTATTGAATATTTAGTCTTCTGTTATTCTATTAGTACTTTTGATTTGACAATCTCATCCATATTAATGTTTTCTGACTTGTTTTTCAGTGGAAGGCATGCTGTGAGATCCAAGCTAGTGGAGGTACAGCTTAGATATTTTCTTGTTTTTCTCGTCACAACTATAGTCCTATTTCAGTTGTTATTGTTACTGGATAACATTCTCGTTGTTCATGTTGTAGCTTGGGTATGAAATCAGTGATAAGGAATTCGAGGACTTCTTTAAACGCTACAAAGAGGTTGCAGAGAAGAAAAAGGTGAGTCTTTTTCTTAAGTACTTGCTCCATTGCTAGTGTAAATGTGTGATACTTTATTATCATCTTTCTAATCATTGCATCCATCGATTGATAACTCCACCACATTTTTGTTTTTTGCCATCTCACCATTTTATCCTACATGTTTTTATTGGATCATTGGATTTCCTTGAAGGGCTACTTGCTTTCTTGCTCTATTATTATTATCATCAAATTGTTACTATAATATGTACTGTCACTTTGGACACACACTATGCATGGAAACTCACGTGTTAATTCACTCTTTGTAGCGTGTAACTGATGAAGACATAGAAGCATTATTGTCAGATGAGATATTCCAGCCCAAGGTTATTTGGTCCCTTTCTGACGTACAGGTATAATGGAGCTGCAGTTGGCTAAACTTTGGTTAATAGGAACATGATATGCTAAACTTGAAATATTATCCACCCATTTGCAGGCAACATGTGGAACACTTGGTTTATCTACAGCAACTGTGAAACTGATAGGACCAGACGGAGAGGAGAAGATAGCATGTTCCATCGGAACAGGTCCAGTAGATGCAGCTTACAAGGCTGTTGACCAAATAATCCAGGTTTATATCTGCCACATTTTTACCTTTCTTGCATGGGTACACTATTTCTAATGGGATGGAACAATTGGATGCATATACTTTTTTTGGTAACAATGGAACTACTCATATCTGGTGAACCTCTGGCTTATATGGACCTCTGCAATGCACAACTTTTACTAGGATTTGCATGAAATTTATCACAAGCAGATGATTTTCAAGAGAAATCATACACAACTGGTTTTATGTTAAAAAATTAGCTTGCAATGTCTAGTGGTATGGCTTGTAGATTATTACCATGATTTATGAGCACATCAAGTCTGAGTATGTTTTTAGCTGCATAAGACATACGTGTTACTTGTGCTACTTGGGTAAGGTGCCAAGGTCCATTTCGGTGCTGTGGTATCATACAACGTGACAACAGTTTCCGATTTCGTTTGAAAAGTTGGGCATGCTACTCTTTTGTGGTGCCATTTTAACCAGGCGTACTAAAATTAGAGATGTCAAATGTTTAATAATAACATGCATCTACCGGTCTCAACTGTGAAGTAGAAAACAAATGGACTAACTGGTGCAACCAGATGGGCGTTAAAAGAAAAAAAGAATCGGACTTAATGCATTAACTCAATTATTTTGTCTCATTGTTTATCGCAAGATGAAGAGAAATCTAACAGTATTTACAATCTGCAGATTCCAACTGTTCTCCGAGAATATGGTATGACTTCAGTGACAGAAGGCATTGACGCGATTGCAACAACTCGAGTGGTTATCACTGGAGATGTGAGCATCAACTCCAAACATGCCTTGACTGGTCAATCTTTCAATCGCTCCTTCAGGTTGGCCCTTTGAAATTCATTTTCATGTCTTTTTATGTTCTCTTACTAGTATTCGTTAACTCGTCTATGTGCTTTGTTGGCTTCAGTGGGAGTGGAGCATCAATGGACGTTGTTGTGTCCAGCGTCAGAGCGTACCTGAGTGCCCTGAACAAGATGTGCAGTTTTGCTGGTGCTGTGAAAGCCAGCAGTGGGGTACCTGAGAGCGCAAGTGTTGGAAGCAAAGAGTGAGCTTGGCGTTCCACTTGGTTCTCCAATGGGGCTGAGGGGATGCAATGGCTCTTGACCAACTGTTGAGGCGACATTCCGTTTCAGTAACAGGGTGGTTAATATTGGGGTTTTCCCTTGTCAGTGTGAAGATTATTGTGCCGCCGTTCGTCCCTGTAGGTTAGGACAGGCCTGAAGTTCTGGGCCTGTGGAGTGTACAAGTTGTATCTTATAGACCGATCATAGATACTTTGAATAAAGAAATAATAATCCATTGAGTGGCTTCACACCCCCAAATCTGTCGTCTTTTCTGGTGCTTGGGCATACAGTGAACCGAATTCACCTCTTTTTCCATCATTGCTCCTCTTCCACGGCCTCAGGAATTCTGCATTGTTCGTTCGAGGGTCAGTCTCTTTGGTTTAGAACAGACAGTACTTGGTAACTCGTAGGCCTTCGTAAATTGTACTAAAAAAAAACTTTGTTGATTTATCGATTTAGGCAACGTATATGTATGGGCTTATTTATTTTGAAAAAAAAATGTATCCGGAAAGCTCCAAAATGTATTTCTAATCGGACCTTGTTCCTTGGTAATGAGCTAATACGCGGACTGTGATTCTCAGCGGCCCAGGTGCAGAAACCGGATACTGTTCCAACTCGGTAGCAGCCGGTAGCTCTCGCAAGGGCAAGGCCTCATCTGATAGTAACCAACGACGACTCGAGATGGACGGCGACGACATGTTGACGATGGATTAGGCCATCGGTCGCCTGCAGGCCCAGGCGTGGGGCCCATCACCTTCCAGTTGGTGCTGATCTTGAGCTTGGCGAGACGACGGACCAAGAGCTGGAAGCTTACGAGGTCAGGTGGGCGATACGCTGAGGACAATGCCATGCTCGCACGGCTTCCATGAACGCTGCATCTATCTTCCAGTGGCTGGCTCCGAGTCTCTCTCTCTCTCTTTTTTTTTTTTCTTTTTTTGCGAACGTGCCTTAGCTCCGAGTCAGCCGCCTCTGCCCGATCGATCTGCCGCTAGCCGAGCTGGAAACGGGGACGGACATGGAGGACCACCAATCGTCGAGTCCCTCCGGCCGATCCGGACTCTGAGAATCGGACTGATTTGTCTACTCTACTTCATCCTTTCTAGCTCACACGCCCTCTACCTCTATAATGCCAGTAGCGCTTTGCTTTCTCCGGGGCCAGCGATCAAGATGGACGCCGCCGCCGCCGCCGCCGCCGCCGACAGCGCATCCCCGATGGCCGACGACCAACTGCAGTCGGCGGAGTCGCCGTCGACCGAGCCGCTTCCGTACAGCGACATGCTGCGCGATTTTTCCCATGTCCTGAGCCACTTCACCCACTTCCTTCCCCCGTCGCGTCCAGGCGCCTCCCGGTGCACCACCAGCTGCGTCACGGCGCCCACCTCGACCATGTGCTGGTGGGGTTCATGCGGGACGGCGTCTGGTACAACAGGGACGGCGAACCCGTCGTGGATGACGGCGGGTTCGGTGCCGTCCCCGCCTCCGAGGAGGCCATCGCCGCTCTGCCGGAGACGACGGTGGGCGAGTGCGATGGCGAGACGAGGGAGAAAGAAGCAGAGTGCGTGGTATGCCTGGAAGATTACCAGGCGGGTGACAAGCTCAGGACCTTGCCTTGCTCGCACGGCTTCCATGAGCGCTGCATCTTGCCGTGGCTCCGTGTCAGCCGCCTCTGCCCGCTCTGTCGATTCGCACTGCCGGCGGCGGCGGCGGCGGAAACAGAGTCGCTCGTGGACGAGGAAGAAAATGAGGAGGACGACGACGATGCGATACGTTAGAATCAATACAGTTTCTGTTTGTGTATAGACATGTACAGCGTATATATGGATATGGGATGGGAAGAAGGCAAGAAGGCGGCGGCGGCGACACATCTCCGGTGAGCAACGGAGAACGGGTACACCCGACTCCGGTCTCGCCGTTGCCCTCGGATCCTTTGCCGTCGGAGGGCGTCGATATGACGACGGAGGCCGTCCTTGGCCGCATCCACGAGCTCTTACAGCACATTATGCGTGAACTTGATGGCGATAGGACGACGGCGGCCATCCTCCGCATCAAGGAGCTCTTACGGCAGATTTTGGGTGAGCTTGAGCGAGCGGGCCTCCGCCGGCTGTCTTCTAATCGCACCGCCGGCCAAGACTACCTCGAACTCAGTGACGGCCACTTCGTCCCGGCGTCGAGCGAGGCCATGGCGCGTCTGCGGGAGACGACAGCGGAGGAGACAAGGGAGGGCGAGGAGTGTGCGGTGTGCTTGAAGAGCTTCGAGGAGGAGGGCGTCGAGATCAGTGCGATGCCATGCTCGCACGCCTTCCATGACGGCTGCATCCGAAGGTGGCTCGCCATCAGCCGCCTCTGCCCGCTCTGCTGCTTCGCGCTGCAAGCCCGAGAGGGACCTCAGGACTAAGGACCTGGAAACAAGACTGCGCGACTGCCATGGGTGATGAACGATGCAGTTAGTTTCACAGAGGCAGGCAGGCAGCCACGATTTGCACGGCCTACTCAACTGTAAGACATTTTCGTTCTCGTGTAAAGATCGTGCCAAAACAAATAAAGCTCATGTGTATGTGGTGATGTGGAGTTCACACACGCCTATCACCTTGTGTCGAAGCTCTGACTCACACTTATCCGAAATCAATCACACCAAACTTTGATTCAGATTCTTTTGTGTTGTGTTTAGATATTTCAGAACGATAACAGTATATTTATGTCATGAATTAGTTCAATATAACAATATACTTTTTCTATACACTACAATTGTATTTAAAATAATTATTAGCGCCTAATGTTTCGTCTTGGAGAGTGCAGATTTTGTCGTCGCTACAGATTTCTTTTTTCCCAATATATAACTTAACTCTATAAATAATGAAGAAAAAAAATCTGTTTTTTTTGAAGGAAGACATACGAGCAGGCCCGTTAAGAATTGGACTAGGACATCAAACGGTGATCCAGTCCAGTCCAGTCCAGTTTGATGATATGCAGTCAGGGCCCAATACTGAATATGCTTAGGGTTTTTTATATAAAAAATCCCATTAGTCCCCAAAGCCTCTACATACACATCAGATGGAAAGCGCCGCCGCCGCCGGCGACGCATCTCCGCCGGTGAGCAATGGCGAGCGGGTACAGCCGAGTCCGGTATCGCCGGTGCCGTCGGAGGGAGGCGATATAACGACGGCGGCCATCCTTGACCGCACCATCGAGGTCGCACGGCTGATTTTGGATGCGGTCGGTCGACGGGGCCTCGATCCCGACCTCCTCAGGCTCAGTGACGGCCGCTTGGGCGCCGTCGTCCCGGCGTCGAGCGAGGCCATGACGCATCTGCGGGAGACGACGGTGGCGGAGACAAGGGAGGAGGAGTGCGCGGTATGCTGGGAAAGCTACGAGGAGGGCGACAAGATGAGTGCGATGCCATGCTCGCACGCCTTCCATGACGGCTGCATTCGAAGGTGGCTCGCCATCAGCAGCCTCTGTCCGCTCTGCCGCTTCTCGCTGCAAGCCCAAGCGGGACCTGAGGATTGACGACCTGGGAACAATACTATGCCATTGTTGGAGACTTGGAGCACGGACTATATATGTATTAATGTATGATCGACTTTGATTCTGATTTTTTAAGCTTTTGAAGTAAGATATTTGAGACTGATATATATCTTACAATTGTATTTAAAATAATTAGCACCTAAACTTTCGTCTTAAAGACCATGTCGAGGCTATAGAGATTTCTCTTTTTCCCCCAATAACAAAGGGGAAAAATCACTTTTGATGGAAGACATGAGTTGGCCCATTAAGAATTGGACTAGGAAACCAAATGGTTACTATTGCTACCGGATAACATCCTTGTTGTTCATGTTGTAGCTTGGATATGAAATCAGTGATAAGGAATTCGAGGACTTCTTTAAAGAAAAAGGTGAGTTTTTTTTTTCTGAAGTACTTACTCTATTGCTAGTGTGAATGTGTGATACTCCCCATGTTTTATTATTACCTTTCTACTAATTGCATCCGTTGATTAATAACTTATACCACCTATTTATTTTTTCCCATCTCACCATTTTATCTTACATGTTTTTATTGGGTCATTACATTTCCTTGGTGGGGTACTTGCTTTCTTACTCTGCTATTATTATCATCATCAAATCGTTACTATAATATGTAGCTGAAATTTCAGACACACTATGCATGGAAACTCACGAGTTAGTTCACTCTTTGCAGCGTGTAACTGATGAAGACATAGAAGCATTTTTGTCAGATGATATCTATATTCCAGCCTAAGGTTATTTGGTCCCTTTCTGACGTACAGGTATAATGCAGCCGCAGTTGGCTAAACTTTGGTTAATAGAAACATGATATGCTAAGCCTGAAATGTTATGCACCCATCTGCAGGCAACATGTAGAACACTTGCTGTATCTACAGCAACCGTGAAATTGATGACCAGGCGGAGAGAACAGATCCAGTCGATGCAGCTTACAAGGCTGTTGACCAAATAATCCAGGTTTATATCTGCCACATTTCACCTTTCTTGGACTTGTACACTACTACTGATGGGGTGGAACAAATTGGATGCATATACTTTTTTTTGTTAACAATGGAACTACTCGTATCTGGTGAACTGCTGGCTTATATGGACCTCTAAAATGCACAAAATATACTAGGATTTGCATGAAATTTATCACAAGCAGATGAATTTCAAGAGAAATGATACACTTGCTTTATTTTAAAAATTAGGCTGCAATATGTAGCGGCATGACTTGTAGATTACTACCATGATTATCAGCACATCAAGTCTGAGTATTTTTTTAGCTGCATAAGACATGAAGTATTGAAGCGTTAGTTGTGCTACTTGGGTAGGGTGACAAGGTCCAGTTCAATGCTGTGTTATCATACAATGTGACAACAGTTTCCATCTTTGTTTGAAAAATTGGGCATGCTACTCTTTTTGATGCCATTTGAAATAGATGTATTAGTATTAAAATTAGAGGTGTCAAATATTAAATAATAACATGTATCTACCAGTCTCAACTGTGAAGTAGAAAACAAATGGACTAACTGGTGCAACCAGAATTGGACCTAATGCATTGACTTAATTATTTTGTCGCATTGTTTATCACAAGATGAAGAGAAATCTAACAGTGTTTACAATCCGCAGATTCCAACTGTTCTCCGAGAATATGGTATGTCTTTAGTGACAGAAGGCAATGACGCTATTGCAACAACTCGAGTGGTTATCACTGGAGATGTGAGCATCAACTCCAAACATGCCTTGACTGGTCAATCTTTCAATCGCTCCTTCAGGTTATAGCCCTTTGGAATCCATTTTCATGTCGTTTACGTTTTCTTACTACTATTCGTTTACTCATCTCTGTGCTTGTTGGCTTCAGTGGGAGTGGAGCATCGATGGATGTTGTTGAGTCTACTTGAGTGCCCTGAACAAGATGTGCAGTTTTGCTGGTGCTGTAAAAGCCAGCAGTGAGGTACCTGAGAGCACAAGTGTTGGGAGGAAACAGTGAGCTTTGCGTTCCTCTTGGTTCTCGTATGGGCTGAAGGGTGATTTAGTGGCTGTTGACCAACTGTTGAGGGCGACATTCCGTTTCAGTAATAGAGTGGTTAATATTGGGGTTATCCCTTGTCCGGCCCTGTATCTTAGGACAGGCCTGAAGTTTTGGGCCTATGGAGTGTACAAGTTGTTGTATCTTACAGACGTACATATGCTTTGAATAAGGGAAATAATAGTAAGGGTCAATGTAGCCATCCAAATGTGTCGTCTTTTCTACGAGTAATTGGGAATACAATGGACCGGATTTCACCTCTATTTCGATTTATATCCCTTTTGTCTCATCTTCTGGATCAATACTTTGGCTTGTTGATTTTGAAAAATATATATAGTATATCATAAGCTCCAAAACTCTGTTGGCTCTTGCTAGGTGCACATTTGTTTGATTTGAGTTGAGGTTCATGAAGTTCTCCTTGGTAATCGTACGATTCTCTGAATTTGCTGAATCAGCGGCCCAGGCGTAGAAGCCGAACCCTGTTCCGACTCCGTAGTCCTCTCGACTCTCGTTAAATACAAGGACCTCTGAGCTAGCGCGCTTTGTTCACCGTCTCGCCGCCGCTAGCTTTTCTTCTGGCCTCTCGTCGAGAATCGAGATGGCCGGCAACGACATCTACGGCGGCAACGTTTCCCCGGTGGCCTCTGATGCGGAATCGCCGCAGCTGGTGTCGACAGTGGACGAGCTCATCGCTTTGGTGAGGGCGGCGCCGCCTCCAGCCCCAGGCGTGGGGCCCTTCACCTTCCAGTTCATGTTGACCTTGCACGCGTTGGAGCTGGGTGACGGCGACGGCGTCGTGGCAGCGGACGCCGCCGCCATGGCTGCTCTGCCGGAGAGGACGGTGGGCCAGGGCGAGGCTAGGGAGGAAGCAGAGTGCGCGGTGTGCCTCGACGGCTACGAGGCGGGCGACGCGCTCAGGACCATGCCGTGCTCGCATTCTTTCCATGAACGCTGCATCTTCCAGTGGCTCCGAGTCAGCCGCATCTGCCCGCTCTGCCGCTTCGCGATGCCGGCGGCAGGAGCGGAAACAGAGTCGCTCATGGGCGAGGAAGAAGATAATTACGACGATGGCGATGGCGATACTATAGTTGCATCCAATTAAGGCCCAATGCCAAATGTGCTTAGGCATCCCTTTTTTATATGTAAAAAAAATCCAATTTAGTCCCCTAAACCTACCCCCATACATATCAGATAGATGGAAAGCGGTGGCGGCGGCGACACATCTCCGGTGAGCAGCAATGGCGAACGGGAGCAGCCGGTGGAGGGCGGTGATATGACGCCGGTGGCCATCCTTGGTCGCATCAACGAGCTCTCACGGCAGATTTTGGTTGAGCTTAATGGCGATATGACGACGGAGGCGGCCAACCTCCGCGCCATCGAGGTCATGCAACAGATTTTGGATGAGCTTGATCGAGCGGGCGTGCGCGGGCCGGCTCCTACTCGCACCGCCGGCCAAGACCTCCACTTCAGTGACGGCCGCCGCTTCGTCCCGGCGTCGAGTGAGGCCATGGCGCGTCTGCCGGAGACGACGGTGGCGGAGGAGACAAGGGAGGAGGACGAGTGCGCGGTGTGCTTGAAGAGCTTCGAGGAGGGCGACAGGTGGGTGCGATGCCATGCTCGCACGAGTTCCACGACGGCTGCATCCGAAGGTGGCTCGCCATCAGCCGCCTCTGCCCGCTCTGCCGCTTCGAGCTGCGAAGCCCGCCAAGAGGGAGCTAAGGATTGACGAGGAACAAGACTCTGCCATTGCTGAAGCACGATGTATGATCAATTTTGATTCTGATTTTTGTAAATCTTTTGAGTTGAGATATTTGTGACTGATAATAATAATATAGTATCAGTTGAGATTTAGATTAAAATCAATCATCGTCTTCGACGACATGAAGCACGATCTAGCGCCTGCTGCTTAATTCTTCCTCCGCATGGTTCATGAGCGGCGTGGCGGCCGCGGCCAGCGCCGCCGCGAGCCTGCCGGAGACAACGGCGACGCTCTGAGGACGATGCCGTGCGCGCACGCACGCGTCTCACGGGAGGTGGCTCTCCGCCAGCGCCTCCTGCACGCTCTGTCGTCGCTTTAGGCTGCCCACCCAGGCAGAGGACGACTACGCCGCACAACAAGAGGCACGGCGGGGGTGACGATCGATCGAGTCTGTAATTCTTCATCTCTAATGCCGTAATATTGTTCGATCCTGCAAGTTTTCTCTCTTCTCTCTGCTGCTCTTTTTGTGTGTGTAAAAATCAACAAGAGATGCTTCATTCGACTGTGGTCATTGACTCATTGTCATGGATTCCTGTCTCAATCTGACACAAGGTTGACGACGGAGTGTGCACATCAGTACTAGTAGTATATTTGGAGCTTCATGTCGGCAGACATGAGTGATCCTTGCTAGGGAGACAGTACAGTTCCGACGATCTGCAACAACTGCAATCATGAAGGCGCATGTTACGTGATCAATTCATCAACTAGCTACTTCAGCTTGTGGAGCTAGGGCCGTGCGTGCATGTGGATGTGGATGTGGGTGTGGGTGGATGAGCAGCAGCCGCTGCGCACCGTGCTGTGCAGGAAACAAAGTGGATCATCCCACCGGCAACAACATGCATCCACAGGTACTCCTACAGAACCCAATGATTTGATTTGATTTCATGGCGAACTAGCTGGGCCCATCGCTTTTTGCGACGGATCGGATCGGCATTTCATTAGCTACCTTTCTTCTATTCCAGTAGGTTGCACGTATGGTTTTTTTTTTTTTCATGCATGATCCAGAGGAAACAGTTGCGATGGCTTTTCCAACATGACTGGACTGGTCACGAAGGGCAAGGCTACTTGATAGTTTGGTGGTAGTCAGTAGTCACCGGCTCACACTGCAGATTATAGGATGCGCTACTCCCATCAGAGTGGCTATCAGCACACCTTGCAGGCTTGCACAGCACAGCAATTATATATCGATGATGCTTTCCTCTTCTTTTTGAAACGAAATGATGCCTTCATCTTCACGAAGCATCCTCGATCTCTCATTCATCCGACACAAAGAAAGCGCACATCACCAGGCGATGGAACGAACATGGCCAAGAGATCCAGTGCATGATGATTGCTCCGACTAGCTAGACGGTGCCTCTCTTTCGCGACCGCGACAGCCTAACAGACAGAACCACACCAAAAGCTGTGGCGTGCACGAGCGGCGGCGACGCCCCATCCACGCCCCCCATGCCGCTAGCTTCTCGTTTCAAGATCTGGGATCAATCTGACCACGCATCACTACTGTACCATCACGAACGTACGCTGGTGATGGGCGCACATCGTGACCCAGCGCCCGTGCACCTACAGTTCCCTTCCAGTGCCACCAGCAGGTAGGCTGTAGGCACAGCCATGCATGCATGCATGCATCACTTGTACCATCACTGTTTGCTGGGCAGCTTGAGCAATGCTTTGGGCCCTGAACGTGTAGTGCACAAGCAATGTACCACCACTTTAGTGCACAGGCAATGTACCATCACAGTCATGCGGTGCAATGCGCAAGCCATGTACGTGTACTAGATTACACAGTTGTTTCTGATTGCACACTGTATAGGCTCACGCACAAGCTATTGCGATCCAACAGTTGTGGAGCAGCATTTACTAGTAGCAATGTATAGGCGAATTAACGCAGTGAAGACTTGAACAGGGAACACGACACATCTCCCACTGTATCTCCTGGGTACAGGGCAACTGACTAACCGACAGGCACAGAAGTGCTTATAGACCCAACACATCAGAACACGATGCTGATTTGCTTGAGTGCTTGACAAAGATCAATAATAGAATCTGAGTGATCAGTCCCTCCAATTGCTGATAGATCAATAGCATGCCGCCCACCGGATCATACAATAAAAACTCGTCGAATCATTTGTGAACTGGAACAGCGATATCAACAGCTATTGAGATCGTTGCTAGATCTTATGGTGGACAAATAATACACGGCAAAAGGTTATCTGTAACCAGCACACGTTGCATAGCAGGTTGTTTGGGTGATTTTACAAGCAACAGATTTTGCTGACTGCTGACTGTACCAAGTTACAGATAAAGAACCTTGAAAAAAGGAGGAAAAGTTTACTAACTACTACTACTACTATTTTTCTTTTTATCTATGCTTAGTCTTGCTTCGGAGATAAGGGCAACTGGAACCTTTTTTCGATAAAGAGGGCAGCTGGAACCTAATATGAGTTCAGACAACAGAATCTGATCGCCGCCGGAGATTGATGGGGTATCCTTTGAGAGTTCGGGTGGTGGGGAAGAAAACAATCCTATCTTCTTCAGCCTCTTCCCAGCTGCAGATTTATTGGTCAAGAGTGCACGATTCAATCAGTGGCGTCCAGTTGGAAGAAACAGACAGATTGAAGGTTCATCTTAAGATTATTAACATCCCATGGATCTCAAAATTGTGTAGAAACTTGAAGGATAAGGATGCCTTACCTAAAGCGCGTTACAAGATGATGCAGGAAAACAGAAACTACCACCCGGGCAAGCTCATAGCCTGGGCACAGACGAGGTCCACCACCAAAGGGAGTGAACAAACTGGCCCCTACCGCACTTTGAAGTTTATTCTTACTCTGCACAATGCCAACAAATAAATTATTCGCATATGATTTTTAGAGAAACCAATTCACATATATGTGACTCTGATTTTAGTTTGACAAGCCAGCGCATAACAGAGAATATGTAGAACAGTAGCAATATAAAGTTCATACAAGTACCTGCCATCTCCAAGGGTCAAAGGTCCGAGCATTCTCATAGTGTTCAGTATTAAGGTGCACAGCTCGGAATGAAGCAAATATTTTGCAACCCTTTGGAATGATGTACTCTGATGGACAAAACAAAATGTAACGAACGAATGAGTATCCCTGGCTAAATTTTGGGGAGCTTGAAGATAGTTTCTGCAGAAAAGAAATACCTTTAAAGTGAATATCAGTATTTGCACGCCTAAAAACCCCACTAATTAAGTTAGCCACACGCAGTGTTTCATTTATCACCTGCAAAAATGTAACAATCCAACTGTGCTCAAATGTTCTATTAAAAGAGATTGTTTTTTGGCAAAAAAAAATGAAACTGAAAGACAGCATTTTTCCTTTTGTAATGAGTAAGAAAATTTCAAGAAAATAGAGACTCCAGAATTATTACACATTGGGTAAATGGCATCGACTTGTAATCGCTCCATTCCAGAGGTTGGTTCTTGCCTTTTATGTCTCTGATATTGTCATGCTCTTCCTGTAAATTCAGCAAATATCTGGTATCAAATTCATGTCGTGAAGCAGAATAATTGGACCATGAGACACAATTATTTGACTTAACATACTGAAAGCAAAGGCTGAAAGTTCAGATCCAGGCCCATTATAATGTTTCTATGATTCTCATTTTTGGCCACCCGGTTGGATAATCGTTCACACTTCCAGGTACATAAATGAGAAGGAATGAAGCATTTCTATACACAAATAGATAAGAGCACATGTTCCAGGAAGAAATCAGGAGTTGTGCTCGTAGCAAATTCTTTCTCGACAACAATAAGATAAGGAAATAGCGAAAATAGCCAAATAGGCAACATCACATCAGTACCTATTGCAAGATGCCCATAGAGAATCAAACAAACAGAACAGGAACCTTGCAGTGAAAAAACTGTTATCTGAATCAAACAAACTGGACAGAAACCTTGCAGTAAAAAATTGCACTAGAATTCGACATAAAAACACGAAGCCGGCGGGAGTGCAGATTATCTGTGGGACAATACTACCAGAAGTGATGTATGACCGATTAAGTTAATCCAAGCCTCCATTATTATAAGATACTATGAAATCAGTTGACGTATGCTACCCAATGTCGTCCAAGCTATGACTGTTGACAGTACTACCTACCACCACACGTGCACAAGGACTGTGCCTTAATTACCACCGAACATTTCAACGAAGAGTTACTAATTGGCAAACAAATTTCTCATGATTCCTCCGTACCTTGAGCTGCGCCAGCGCAGTGGGTGTCTCGGTGAGGAACTTGACAGCAAGCGTCATGAGCACGGACGTGGTCTCGTAGCCGGCCACCAGCAGAGACAGGCAGAAATCCACCATTTCCTCAACCGAGAAGGTCCCACCCTCTGCATCAAGAAGCTCCTCCACCATGTCCCTCTTCTCATCGTCCTCCCCTTTGGCGCCACCATTTTCCATCTTCTCGTCCATCCTCTTCCTAATCACCTCCCGCAGAGCGCCGGCCACCTTCTTCCTCGCCTGAATCGAATCAAACATGAAGCGGCAAACTTCAGAGGAAACGTGCACATTGTCTATCGGATAAGGGAGGGGGAAGGGAGAAAGGCAAGCAAACGGGCGAGCACCTTGAGGGCCTGGCCGTAGGTGGTGAAAGGGAGGAGGTGTGCAAAGGGGAACGGGATGGAGAAGAAGCCGTCGATGAGCTTGACGTACTCACGGCGGACGCTCTCGGTCCAGGGCCCAGGGTCGATGCTGACGAGCTGCTTGACGGTGAGGTTGAAAGTGATCTTCTTGGCCTCGTCGAGGAGTCGCACGGTGGCGGCGGGCTCCCCCCAGTCGCGCATGGTGGCGAGGACGAGGCAGTCGATGTGGGCCATGAGCGGCGGCGAGGCGGGGCGGCCGAGGCGGGTGAGCGTGAGCGAGTGGAGGCGCTTGTGGGCGGGCCCCCTGGTGAGGAGCAGCGAGTGGGGGCCGAGGAGGGTGGCGATGGAGGACGGGTAGCTGCAGTGGACGGCGCGTCCCTCGGCGGCGAGGAGGAGGCGGTTGAAGGCCGGGTCGGCGGAGAAGACGGTGCGCTCGCCGAAGACGTGGGTGGTGAAGACGCCCGTGCCGTGCCGCGCCACCCGGTCGTCGATGAAGGGCTCCGGGTTCGGCGTCTTGTAGGCCGAGATGAGGCGCAGCGTCTCCCCGATGAGCGGCAGGCCCGTGGTGCCCGGCGGCAGACGCGCCGAGCGCCGCCGAGACGGGCGCCGCGCGGCGAAGACGATGAGCCATCCCAGCGCCGCGGCGAGCAGCGATGCGGCGAGGAAGAGGAGCGACGGCGGCGGCGACCTGGTGGTGTCCATGGACGGCGGCGTGGCGTGGCTTGGGACCTTTGGGTGGGGGGAATGGTGGATGGAAGGGATGGATGGATCAGTGGAAGTGGAGCGCGTGCGTGCGGGTGTCGGGAAGCGACTGAAGATTGACGAGGGAGAGAATCTCTGACACCACACGACCCATTTTGTATTGTAGGCGGCTGATAAATCTTTGCTTTTAGTTTAATAAAACAATTAAATCTTTGCTTTTGTCATGAATTTATCTCATAGGAGATTTGGAGTTTAATAATACTATGTTATGTGGTTGTTGGGAGTTGGATAATAGAGTGATTGTAAAATAATGGTGCTTTGGTCCAAAAGGGAATGTGTGGCAGGGTATGGAGGCCATGTTGGTGAAAAGGGGCGAGGAATGTTTTGGGTACAAAGAAATACTTTAGGAGGGTATGGTCCACTTGCTTTTTTTTTTTTTTGAAGCAGAGCAGACCAATGTGAGTGAGGAATGTTGTTTGGGGGAAATAAATGGAGAAACATGAGTAATTTTGTTTTTTAAATGTAAAGAAGAACTTGCAAAAACATACTTTTTTTACTTCGCAAAATAATGTTATTCGTTTGGTTTTTCTATATATGTATATGTACTCATTTTTATATGTATAATAAAAATTACGTGTCTAAAAAACCAAAAAAATATTATTTTAGATGAAAAGAGTACATCGTTGTGGAAAGTGTGTTTGGCAAATGGGGAACTGAACGCGTACTGAGAAATGGTGGGCGGTAGGGTAGTGATGCTTCACGTCGTGGTAGTCAAGTCTATCACTTGCACTAGTAGAGCTCGCATACGTGCCGTGGTGGAGACATATGGGTATGGTTTTTTCTTTTTATTTTTGGAAAAGCCTCGTTGGCGTGGACGGCAATGGCAATATGGCATGCAGGTGGCGCGCCTTCGCTTCGCTTGGTTGGCTGCAGTGCAGCACACAGATCGCCGGCCGGCACAGCACGTTGTTTTGTTTTATTTGTTTGTTTTTGCGAGAGAACCATAATGGAATGAAAGCAAATCCTATATGAATGGATATACACGGATACAAATACAGATATTTTTTGGATCGAATTCGGATACAGACATCATAAAATATAATGGATATGTATTGCATATATTGATATACATGACATATCTATAATAGATATTTATTTTTGGTTATGCGGATGCGATACGGAGGAATATTGATTATCCGAATTTGGATACGGTGTCGGTCGGACGAATAATATCTATACCACTCTCACCCTATATTAGATTTTTTTTAATTAGTTAGGCGCTACAGGCATACAGCCCAGCAACGAGACCCATAATATTCCTCGCAAATAAAAAAGTTGGCCCATAGACACGAGTACACTACACGGCCGAGATGTTTGTGTGTTTTCGGCCTGCTTGGGTCCGCGGCTGCTGGAGTCAACAAAACTGGGCTTGAATGGGGCGTCCTAGCGACGTAGCCCAGCCTGCTTGCTTGCTGTTTGGTTCAAGGTTGGAGAATTGAGATGATGAATCAAGCCCACACCAACCCATTAGTATGTTGAGCAATGGAATGAGTTGATGGGGTGTATTCGCTGACGACGACAGAGAGAGAACCACGTACGTGCTCACACGCACGCACCCTCGTCTCTATGAATTTATGTACGCAAACCCACCTCAATGAGCACTTCCGAATGAATGTGCCGGCAGATCTTAGATTCACGAAGTCAGCACAGGCGTCTCGCTGTCGATAAGAACGTCGCCTACCACCGGTTACATAGCGCCAGTAAATCCTGGAATAAATCCAGAAAAATATGAGCACCAGGATTTGAACCCTAGTAGTTATGTTCAACCACAAAGAACCATAGAGGATCTATCATGACCCATATATATGTCGATCGAGTCACGTGGTGTCTTGATAGATAATTTGAGGGGTTGATGCACCTCGCTGGCTGTAGTGTTGTCATCTGTGATCGTGTCGACGATCCGCAGGCAGGTGCTGCACGATGATCATGATTGTTTCGTCAGGTCAAGTCTCTCACGTAGAAGCAGCTACAGCTACCTGAAGAGACAGTGGCTTATTGGCTGGCGGAAAGGGAAGCAAAGCGGATCGATCGAGCTAGGGCTAGGGGACACACGTGGGCGGGTCGATCGATCGATCGTATCGCCGCCGCTGATTTGGAGATGGCGCGCGGCGATCGGTGGCGGACTATTCCTCATTCATTCGATCGCGTGCTGTACGTTGCTGCTGAAAGCAAAGCAAAGCAAAGCAAAGAAAAGCGATTCGATCCCATCTACGTCTCTGGGTTGGGTGGGATCTCCCTCGTATCGTATCGTATCGCTCGCCCGCCCACTCTCCATATCATCCATTCTCAGCAGGCAAGCCGGAGTCCCGTAGCGTATCGCCTCCACTGTCTGGGAGATCGCGGCGATCGGTGCCGGACTAGTGGGAAGCTCTGCTTAGCTGTGGCCCCAATCTTACTGCTGCATCAACTATACCTCTTGTATCTGTCAGAAACTCAGAATCCCAGCCAAGATTTGCGTGCCTTCAGCGAGGGAGATATCTGCAGATTTGCGCAGCAGCAACAAGTGCGTTGCGCAAACAGAATACTGTCACACGTGGATACTCTCGGGATTGCAAATCTTTTTATTTTAAATCTTTCACTAACAAAGACTTGGTGCAGCCAACTGGGAGGCCACACATCAAATTCGCACCAAAACGATCCGCCCGTATCTTCTTCTTTCCATCCTTTCAGGTCAGCCAGCAAGCGGACAACAACTCGAAACTAGGAGTAAAGCCATGTCATCAGCAGCAGCTGGAAAAAAAATATGCAGGAAACAAGGGGAAATGTATCATGGTGGACCCTTTGAAAGGGCCTGCTGCAGTGCTGCTGCTCCACAACACAGAGAGAGAGGGTCGGGTCCGGCCGGGTCTCTATTCTTTTCTGTTGCGAATGGAGTCAATTCCTGCAAGATTTGGAGCAAATCTGCCCCCCGGACCGGATCTTGCTTTTTCCCATGCGCTGCGATTTTCTTTTTTCTTTAGTCATCACATATCTTTCCCTCGTATCTCCTCCTGGAATCCTTTCATATATAACAACAACTCAAAGGCTCAACCACACCCTTCAAAACTCTAAAGGCCTCTCTCATGCCAAGAACACATACCTCTCTGCCCTGCTTTTAGTCTACTCTCTCATAGCATCCTCGTCCTTCGTTCCTAGCCAGAACACGAGCAGCAGGAAAGTTCTTCCATGGCAGCGGTGGCCACAGAGACCCCCCCGTTCCATGTCCTGGCCGTGGACGACAGCCTCCCGGACAGGAAGATCATCGAGAGGCTCCTCAAGACCTCCTCCTTCCAAGTCACCACTGTCGATTCAGGGAGCAAGGCTCTCGAGTTCCTGGGGATCCATGACGATCCGGTGAGCCTGATCATCACAGACTACTGCATGCCTGGCATGACAGGATATGATCTGCTCAAGAAGATCAAGGTAATATTCTCTCTCTAGTGTTTCTTGGTATGATCCATCGATGAAGATTATAGGACCTAACAAAGATGTGTGCTTCTTTTGTTGAAGCAGGAATCATCGTCTCTAAGAGATATCCCGGTGGTGATCATGTCGTCCGAGAACATTCCTTCAAGGATCAATAGGTGAGGACTCTTGTGGATCCATAAAGTATCGTTTAAGATTATCTCCAGATTTTTTTAACAACAAATCAATGTTAACTATCTAGAAATATCAGCGACTGCCTGAGTAGAAGTAAAGCAGGAAAAAAACAACATTATCATTTAAGAGAAATGATTCTGTATGGCAGATCGTGTTCTCGCTCAGGAAAAAAAAAATAGTTCATGGTTTTGAAACTTTTGAAGGCTTAAAATTCCTTTTCTTCTTTATGAAGACATAGAAATAATATGTTTAGAGAAAATATTGATATGGAAATCTCTTCTAATCCTTAATGAGTTAGCATCACATGTGTTGTACAAAAGAGGAACCGCCCCACACATGACACAGGGCACACAGCTCACTCGTCCTAACATAATCCCGACATGCTTGGTGTAAAATAATAGAAAAAAGATATGGAATGATACGCATAACAATCTTGTAGATCTTCCATATTTGCCGTATCCATGAAACAGGTTTATTGACGCAGACAGCCCACTAGCACCACCTGTCTTTGTCTGGATTTATTCTATTTCAAGTTGCACGATACACAAATGGAGGGAAAAATATATTCAGAGGGCAGTAAAGTCAAATAAAGAATCAAAAGATATTATGTCTGTAAACAAATGTACAGATAGAAACACAAAAGGTTAAAAAAAAAATTAACTGCATCCTAATCTGGATGAAATCACTGACTTATTTTCATGATATTTTGAATCAGATGCCTGGAGGAAGGAGCGGATGAGTTTTTCCTAAAACCAGTGCGGCTATCAGACATGAGCAAGCTGAAGCCCCACATACTGAAAAGCAGATGCAAGGAGCACTACAACCAGCAAAGTGACGGGAACATCGACGAAAGCAGCAGTAACCCCACAAACAGCAGCAACAGCAGCAATAACAGCAGCAGCCGCAAGAGAAAGCCAGAAGGCAACGAAGAAATATTGCCCAAGGCAAACAGATCAAGGCACAGTTAGCTGCAAACTGAATATAGGAGCATTAACCCCAGTTATTCTTTGTTTTACTTGGCTTTTGGCATACTTATTTGTAACACAGTTGCTAGCCCCTGATTGGCAAAATATAATGGAATCCTTAACCAGATACTGCTAAGACAGAATCAAGTGATTTTGAGAACATGTCAGTTATCAGAGGACAGCTGAGATAGCAGTTTAACAGGACAGTGGACACAACGTGTGCCATAGTGCCAACATTCATCTACTGACTAAGAGTCAGAGGTTACAATCAAATTAGTTCCGTTACTGATCGAATTGGTTTTCTTACTGTTTCAAAGCTTAAGACTTGAAACAAGTCATCACATAGGACATCATGGTAGGGTAATACCTTAGCTGCAAGACGCTTCTTACCAATAGCTTACAGCAAACACATCCTACATGGTGGGTGCCTACAGCCCTACACTGGCCTAGAAGGGCAGGATCATCCACCGAGAAGCTCTTGTTACTAAATGCTTACGAGAACACCCATCTAAAGGTACCAGGGCCTCAGACCTCAGAAAATACACCTGTACGTCACATGGTTCCCGGTTAGCTCACTGTCATAGGTAACTTTAACAACGGTTCCCTTGCCAAGACCATGGTAGCGAGCAACAGCATCAGTCTCCAGCATGCGAGGCAACTGAAACATACAAGACACAAGTAGTACTTTCAGTAAAAAGGCATGAATTTACTTTGCAAGAAGTTAAGCTAACTCTATCAATCAATTGAAATATCCAAAGGAAAAAAAAATCCAAGATTACAACAGATAGGAATTTGCACTTCAGGCATGTTAATAATCCACTAGCCAAAAATAAATGAAATGTGGTATCCAGTGAAAAGGAAAAAGCTATAAGCATATTGCTGAACAAATTTTTAATTACGATTTACATACCATTATGTAAGGAGCATACAATACATAATAGTAAATTAAGAAGCCACACAAAGAGAAGTTGAAATAAATTTGACGTTGCACTTAAATATGTTCTCTTCATATACAATAGCAGTTCTTCCACTATGGAAATAGGGAGGACCACCAGTTTCAATGGCACCAAGTTACTTACAATACAACATTATGATCACAACCGAAATGGTGGAATCCACCAAATTATCATCAACATTCAAATGTGACCAAGGCACTCAGCATGGTAAATTCACAATTTATCGATAATGCCAATCATCACATCCAGAAAGCACACCAAGAGATTGCACTCTCTTATGGCCAGGATCATATTGGAAGCACGACCAAGTGCTGAAATTATAGCGTTACATAGAGAAAGTATCATGAAAAGCAACAGTCAACACCAGGCTGCATTGTTGCATTCCACAAGATGTAACAAAGAAGGCTACAAAACTAACATAGAACCATAACTTACAATGCCAGTACAATAAAGCAGTAAGAAATTATGAAACAAAATAAATTAGAGGGACATACCTGTGAATCCACCACATTGTACTCCTTCAGGAGCTTGGCTTTCTCCTCTGCAGTCAACACCTCATGCTTGGGCTTCAGGACATGCTTAGTAATGTTCACCAGTAATTCTGTGATCTAGTACATTGATTTGAACATGACATTGGAAAAGATCTCTTTGCCAGAAAAAAAATTAATATAAGGAACAGCAAAGTATCAACTTTACATGATGAAAGTTATAATGCTGTAAGGACACTACATCAAGATCATAAATTGCAGAAGAGCATATCGTTCAAATTATAAGATTCTAACCATATTTTAGGCAATACCATCACTGATAGCATATAGAGTCAACAGAAGCTAGCTACTTGCTGTTATTCTTAGGGGATGGGCATTATGGTTACAACAAAAGGAGGCCCTATTGCTGTTCACTTACAGAAACTGAACACAATGTGAACAACAAACATATCAGACGAAACTTAACCTTATCTTTCTGAAAAAAAGAGAGACAAACCTAACCTGGAATATGTCAACTTTAAATGGGAAGATCTCCTTGATAGATTCTCTGGCTTTAGACATTATTCTGCTCTGCAGTATCAGAATCAGTCTAGACAAGTTGTCATCTTTGACTCCCTGATATAACTCCCGGATAACTGCAATTTTGACAGGTTCAGGTCGACAGAACACAACTTTCACCTGCAAAACACATAGTAGAGATCTATCATTTACTCCTTTGTAACAAGAATGATTGGTATAAAGAACAACCTTATGCATGAAAAGATAAAACGTACCGGTACAATACCTATGTATGCAATCATTGAACTTCTCTAGGTACATACACAATAAATCGAGCAGTTTACCACTCTACTTGCAGGATGATGCTAACCCGCAATCACAACCACAAGAACAATAATATCCCTAGACCATACAAATAATCACACCTAACATCCACAAAAGAGCAAGGAAGGATGGAATGGTGAGAAAGGGTATGAAAGAAACCATACCCCTCTTTCACCCTATCTCTTCAGTTTTGCCGTGGTGCCTCCCGTGCAATCTCAGCATAATTGGATTCCAGTACACTAATAAGGGGGTGAATGTGGGAGGTTTCTTAATCATCATGGCTCGAAAGCTCGGCAGGATGGCAGGAAAAGAACGCTGTTGGAGCCCGAACTCGAATCTAACCTCAATCTAAGAACATCTGAATGCAGACTGGCGATATTAGGGGAAATGAGGGGAAACAAAAACCCTACCTTGTTGGACGGGTCGGTGGCGAGGGTCGTGGAGAAGGCGAGGCGTTCGAGTTCGGGGTTGTCGTCCCACCAGGCCCGGAACTCCGGGAGGGTACGGGCGAGGTCGGCCTCCGGGACGCTGTAGCCGCGGTCGCGGAGCATCTCCAGCGCGGTGCGGCGCGCCAGGAAGAGGCGGTGGCTCTCGACGCTGCCCCCGCGGTCGACCATCGACGAGATGCAGATGCAGGAGGCCACCTCTGGGACGCCGTCGTCGTCGGAGGCCGGTGCGGCGCCATTGGGCGCAAGCGCGGCGGTGGCTACCGAGCTCCCCGCGGAGTCCATGGTGTGCGCCATGGATGGCTGGAAGTCCATGGTGTGCGCCGTTGGGTGCGGTTTTGGGTTCTTCATTTCTCTTTGTAAAAAAAATTAAGCCCAAGATATTGAATAGTGGGCCTGCAGCCCACCACATGGACCGGGTTAACGCGCGACCCATTGCGCGTTGGGGGTACCTATTCAATATCTTGGGCAGCTGGGCTGCGATTGCGCGCTCGCGGGGTGACGGCCTGCCCACACTTATGAGCTCGACCTGGGGGACGGGGAAGCCCTACCAGCCCCACGTTCCGACCGTGTCCCGCCTGACAGAAACGCCAGGCAGGACGCGGGCGCACGGCGGGCGGGACATTTGGCTCGCACTCGCATCCTCGTCGATGGGGACAACGACGACCCTGTCGCGCTCCCCAGGACAAGCCAAAAGCTCATTGCGGCAGCTGCGCTACTCCGGGCCATGCCGGAGCCAGCAACCCCTAAAGGCCGGAAGCTGCGCCTCGAGGCGCAGACATTGGTCGAGAACGCCGCGCGGCAGCAGGCGAAAAACTCCGCCTCACGCTTTCGCCACTCATCTGTCTCGCGGGGCGAGCGGAGAGGGGAGTCCTCGGTGCACTCACCTCGACGAAACGAGGAAGCTTTGGTGCCCCCCGAGGGCGACCGATGCCCGGAGGCCCCACACCGTCGATCCGACGAGCCGCGCGTGCCCGCGGAGGACACGTGCACCAAGAGAGTACCCGTGAGATCGTGCTTTCGTGATACTAGCGGAGAACAACATCTTGAACTTGAGAAGGCGAGAGAGAGGCTAAGGCTCGCCAACCACGACATGACGACCGCCACGACAGCGAACGGGACCGGATCTCGCCGCCGGAGACTTCGGGAACACGCGCGTTTAGCCGCAACATCCGCGCGGCTCCAATCCCCCCTCGTTTCCGATAGCCTACCACCATCACCAAATACTCTAGGGAAACGAACACCAGGGTATGGTTGAACGACTACCGCCTCGCGTGCCAGCTAGGCGGCGCGACGGACGACGCCATGATCATCCGCAACTTGCCACTTCACTTGGCGAACTCCGCGCGGACATGGCTCGAGCACCTACCTCCGAACCACATTTTCGACTGGGAATTCTTGGTCGACACCTTTGTGGGGAATTTCCAGGGCACCTACATACACCCCGGGAACACGTGGGACCTTCGGGGATGCCATCAAAATCCTGGTGAATCCCTGAGGGATTTCATTCGGCGTTTCTCCAAACATTGCACCGACGTCTTCCTTGAGAGCACGACCTGCTACGATTTGGTGCCAAAGTTGGGGCGGAACCCTCCGACCAACGTCAACCTGCTATTCGAGATAGCCTCCAAATTCGCTTCGGGGGAGGAGACAGCCAACGCCATCTTCAACGGTAAGAAGGGGAAGCGCCGTGAGGAAATGCCCGCGGAGGGCAGCAAGCCAAGGAACCCCTCGAAGAAGCAGAAGCAAGGCAAGAAGGGGAAAAAGCCTCGAGCCCCCGCGAAAAGGACGACAATGACGATGAAGCCCTCGCAGTGGATCCCAGCCGTAAGGGTCCACCGTAAGGCGCCTCGAGGTCCTCCACGGGGAGGGAGCGTCTTCGACGACCTCCTCAAGAAACCATGCCCGTACCACAGGATCGAGGTCTCCCACACCCTCGAGCAGTGCGCGATGCAGCGGAAGTAGTACAACCGCATCCCCCGAAAGGATGGCGCCCCACGGAAGAACGCCAACGAGAAGGACGGTGATGGGTACCCCGAGGTGGAGCACGTGTTCTTCATCTTAGGGGGGCCCTCGGCCAACATGACCCCTCGGCAACAACGGTGGGAGCGCCGGGAGGTACTCCTAGTCCAACCAGCTACTCCCTCATACCTCGATTGGTCAGCAGAGACCATCTCGTTTAGCAGCGAGGACCACCCCGAGCACATCCCGAACCCCGGGCAGTACCCTCTCATCGTCGACCCCACCATAAGCAACACCCGCTTCTCCAAGGTGCTTATGGATGGAGGCAGCAGCCTCAACATCATGTACGCGCCTACCCTTGAGCTCATGGGGACCAGCACGAGCGAGCTGCGCCCGAACAAGTCATCGTTCCATGGAGTCGCGCTTGGAAAGCGAGTTCAGCCTCTCGGGCAGATCGGTCTGCTTCGGCACGCCAGCAAACTTCCGCAAGGAGACGCTCACCTTCGAGGTGGTAGGGTTCAAGGGGTCTTACCACGCCATCCTAGGGCGGCCATGCTACGCCAAATTTATGGCCATCCCGAACTATACCTACCTCAAGATGAGGATGTCGGGGCCTAACAAAATCATCACCGTCGGCCTGATGGTCGAACACGCCTACGAGTGCGACGTGGAGAGTATCGAGCTGGCTGAGTCCCTCTCTCTCGAAGAATCCCTGGCGGCGGATTTGGAGGCGATAGCCAACACGCCTCTCGATGCCAACGCACGCCACGCCGGAAACTTCGAGCCCGCCGAAGACACCAAGACTGTGGCCCTCAACCCCGACAATGATGACGGCAAGCTATTGAGGATCAGCTCGACCCTCGATAGCAAATAGGAAGTAGTGCTCGTCGACTGCCTCCGCGCGCTACACTGATATCTTCGCGTGGAGCCCCTCGGATATGCCAGGCATCCCGAGGGAGGTCGCCGAGCACTCTCTTGACATCCGACCCCACTCCAAGCCGGTAAAGCAACGTCTCCGCTACTTCGACGAAGAGAAACGATAGGCGATCGGCGAGGAGGTGCGCAAACTCTTGGAGGCCGGATTCATTAAGGAAGTGTTCCATCCCGAGTGGTTGGCCAATCCAGTGATGGTTAAGAAAAAGAACGGGAAACGGAGGATGTGTATAGATTACACTGGCTTGAACAAAGCATGTACTAAAGTTCCTTTTCCTTTACCACACATAGATCAGATAGTAGATTCTACTGCGGGGTGCGAACTTTTGTGTTTCCTCGATGCATACTTCGGCTACCACCAGATCAAGATGAAAGAGTCTGACCAGCTCGCGACTTCTTTCATCACACCCTTCGGCATGTACTGCTACACCATGATGCCCTTCGGCCTTTGAAACGTCGGGGCCACCTACCAGCGCTGTATGCTCCATGTCTTCGGGGATCATATAGGTCGTGTTGTGGAAGCATACGTCGACGACATCGTTGTAAAATCTAGGAAGGCGGACGACCTGGTGCATGACCTCAGGGTTGTGTTCGACTGTCTCAGGGCTCAAACTCAACCCTGAGAAATGCGTTTTCGGTGTGCCATGAGGCATGCTGCTGGGCTTCATTGTCTCCGAGACAGGCATCGAGCCCAACCCCGAAAAGGTCGCGACTATCCAGCGGATGGAGCCGATTGAAGACCCAAAAGGCGTACAGAAGGTGATGGGATGCCTAGCATCCCTGAGCCGCTTCATCTCACGTCTCGGGGAGAAGGGGTTACCTCTGTACCGACTTTTGAGGAAGTCTGAGCGCTCTACCTGGACCACGGAGGATCAGGAGGCCCTTGATCGACTCAAAACGGCGCTTACGAATGCGCTGGTCCCCACTTCACCAAAGGAGGGCAAACCTCTCTACCTCTATGTGGCTGCGACCACCTAGGTCGTTAGCGCCGTCATCGTTGTGGAGAGGGCTGAACAGAGACACTCCCTGCCCATCCAGCGGCCGGTGTACTACGTCAGCGAAGTCCTGGCGGACACCAAGACGAGGTACCCGCACATCCAGAAGCTGATCTTCACCATTGTGTTGGCTCGACAGAAATTGCACCACTACTTCGAAGCGCAGGTCATTGTGGTGTCATCTTTCCCCCTGGGATAGATAATCCAAAGCCGAGAAGTCTCCGGAAGAATCTCGATGTGGTCAATGGAATTGATGGGAGAAACCCTCACTTACACGCCGAGGAAAGCCATCCAGTACCAGACCCTGGCCGACTTCGTGGTGGAGTGGACGGACACCCAGCTTCCACCCACGAAAGCTCATGCTGACTGCTGGGACATGTTTTTCGACTGGGTCAGTAATGAAAACAGGGGCTGGCGCCGGCCTGCTTTTCGTATCACCCCGTGGAGAACACCTACGCTACATTGTATGATTAAACTTCCGAGCATCCAACAACATGGCAGAGTACGAAGCCTTCCTCGCCAGGCTACGCATCGCCCTCGAGCTCGGCATCAGGCGCCTAGACATCCGTGGCGACTCTTAGCTGGTCATCGACCAAGTAATGAAGGAATCGAGCTGCCACGACGAGAAGATGGCAGCGTACTGCCAGGCGGTTCGGAGCCTCGAAGATAAGGTCGATTGCCTCGAGCTCAACCACATCGTGCGAAGATACAACAAAGAGGCCGACAAATTGGCGAAGATTGCGTCCGGGCGGACCCCTGTTCCCCCAAACGTCTTTGCCAAGGACCTCGACAAGCCCGCGGTCACCCTCGCCGCAACAGCTGAGGCACTAGGGCCAGCCGGCACGCGCTCACAAGAGGCTACCTCCGTGGGCGGAGACCCCTTGGTGGACGATGACGAACCCATGGGGTACGAGGACTGTACGGGGGGAGAGGACGGGGATGAGGCCGAGGCCATGGAAATCGACGAGGCCCCAGCACCTCGAGACTGGCAGAGTCCATATTTGGACTGGCTCAATCAGGGAATCCTCCCTAGTGATCGCACGGAGGCAAGGCGCATTGCCAGGAGAGCCAAAAACTTCCTCATCATCGAGGGAGAGCTCTACAAACGGGGAACTTCGGGAGTTCGGAAGCGTTGCATCCCAATTCCCGAGGGAAAGGAGCTGATTCACGACATCCATACGGGCGTGTGTGGACACCACGCGGCACTGCGCACGCTCATGGGCAATGCGTTTAGGCAAGGCTTTTACTGGCCCACAGTTCTATGTTCGCAAGACGCACCTTCTATGCTCACGCTCTTCAAACCATCCCCATCACTTGGCCTTTCGCCGTGTGAGGTTTGGATCTCATCGGGCCCATGACGAAGGCACTCGGGGGCTTCACACACTTGTTGGTGGTGGTCGACAAATTTTCCAAATGGATTGAGGCTCGACCCATCACCAGGATCAAGTCCGAGCAGGCGGTGCTTTTCTTCACCGACATAATTCATAGGTTCAGGGTCCCAAACTCCATCATAACCGACAATGGTACCTAGTTCACAAGCAAGTAGTTTTTGGAGTTCTGTGACAACTACCACATCTAAGTGGACTGGTCAGCCGTGGCACACCCACAAACAAACGGCCAAGTAGAACCAAGGTCTCAAGCCAAGAATCCTCAATAAGATGAAGAAGTTCGGGCGCAAGTGGGTACAAGAGTTACCATCGGTGATCTGAAGCCTCATAATGACTCCCAGCAGAGCAACGGGATTCACCCCGTACTTCCTCGTCTACAGAGCGGAAGCCATCCTCCCCACATATCTGGAGTACGGGTCCCCAAGACTAAAGGCATATCAAGAGCAACGGAACCAACAAGCGCGAGAGGACTCGCTGGACCAAGTCGACGAAGCTCGAGACGTGGCGCTACTTCACTCAGCAAGGTACCAACATAGCCTCCGATGACACCAAACACGAAAGGTTCAACGCCAAGATCTCAGCAAGGGCGACCTAGTGTTGAGGCCCCGACAAGACAATCGAGGGCGGCACAAACTCACGCCCTCGTGGGAGGGCCCGTACATCGTGGCGGATGTCCTGAAGCCTTGAACTTACATACTCGCCAACGAAGAAGGGCAGATCCTCGCCAACGTCTGTAACATCCAACAACTACGTCGCTTCCATCCCTAGGAAGGCCCTTGCCCTCCAATCCCTTGTACATACCTTCGATTGCACATGTTTTCGATTAAGCACTTGACTAAGCTCTCATAAGTTGTAAAAACTCGAACAAACTCGAGGCCACTTACGACTTCAGGTGAGGGCTGGCCCTATCCTCGGTAGGACCATCCCTCCCTCGGGAGCTACAACGGGGACGAACCCCCAAAAAAGTCCCCGCTTTTTTGATTTTTCACCAACACACGCCTCTTTTTTCGCATCACTTCTGGAGAACGGCGCAAGGCGTGAGACAACCAAAGGCTGGGACCTACGAGTCGTGCAACGGCCTATGCCTAAGGGATACACAATTGCCTTGTTCCTCGTCGCCTAAGTTGATCACGAACGATCCTAACGCCCGTCTCTGTGAGGAGAAAAGCGATCAAAGCAAAAGGCGTACCCGAAAAACATTCGGTAGACGATGTGATCAAACGAAATTGTTTACATAACTTGCAAAAAAGGGGAAAGAACAATCCCTAATCTATTTACACTCGGGCTCGATAGCCCGAGACTTTCAGGGACCACTCGCACCACCGCGTCATCCCAGCCACCATCCTTGCCGCCCTCGCTCGGGAAGAGAACACTCTCTAAGAAACCGGACAACGCTCGGGCCGTGTCATCAGCGGCAGCATCGGCCTCCTGAATGGCAGCCAACGCCTCCTCATCATTGAGGTCATCGGCGGCGACGTAGCCGGCCGCCAGCTTCGGGAGATCCGCTTGATAGTGGGTCGTCACCACTCCAAGCGTCTTCCGGACTCCGAGCAAGAGGGTGTCCTTTAGGCGGGAGGTGATATGACCCCCGAGAGCCCACAAGCGGCTGACTATGGAGCTACCGGATTGCACCTCCGCTCCCTCGAGCTCGCCGCAGACGGCCAAGGTAGTTTGCTCCAGAGGGTCAAGCTCCTGCTGGGTCACCACGTGGGCCGTCTACAGAGCCTCCTTCGACTCCATCTCGGCCACGAGCGATTGCTTCAGCTCTGCACCAACAAGGAATTGAGAAAGCGCTCGACTAGGACACAAAGAAGTGAAGGAACGGGAAAACAGCCTTACCTTCAACTTGTTTCTTCGCGGCCTCGAGCGCCCCCTCCTCCCAAACGCCGCCTCGCAAGCCATCCGGTCCTGCCCGAGCAGGGTTCGAGCCTCCGTGAGCGAAGATCGCGCCTGTTCAAGCGACAACTCCGCCGACATGCGCGCGCGCTCCAACTCAATGTTGGCAGCGGCAAGAGCATTGCGACCGACACAGATCTCGTTGTCTAGACGACTGATCTCCTCGCCCCCCTCTTGACCAAGGGCGAGCTCACGATCCAGGGCGGCCTGAAGCTTCCCCAGCTGGTCGTCACGCCACTCCACCTTCCCCCTCCGGTGGTGAGTCTCGGCAAGCAGGGCCGCGATCAGGTTGTTCTTGGCGTCCGCCTCCCTGCGAAGCGCCTATGCGTAAAAAAGGGAGAGAGGCATTAGCCACACCAATCACAAGCGAGGGAGAGAGGCATCAGCCATGCCAAAGAGAAATCCCTATCTTGTGAAGCTTGCCGCCTTCATCATGAAGACGCACGACGTCTTGCAGCGCCCTCAGGAGCATCTTGCAATGCTCCTGATGGGTCTCCCACATCATCTCCTCCGCTAGGACGTCACGGAGAAAATTCTCCGGGAGCTCCAGTCGATCCCGCCAAGAAATAACCGTCAGGTTAGAGGGCCCCGCGGCCCCCCGGCCTCAACGTTGCCAGGGGGGTCAGCATGACCCACTCCACCGCCCTGCTCCACCGCATGCTCCGCGCCGCACGGAAGGCTCCCCAACGGCATCAACGCCAAAGAAGAGGCCTCCGGATCATAGTGTCCACCGGACTCGGGGGCTCGCGCATCGGGGGCTTGCACGGCAGCAGCCTCCGCTGACCCCTGCGTTGGCTGAGCCCTCTCTCCTTCACCCCCACAGGCCGCGTCCGGCACGTGGCCCGACTCTACATCTCCCTCAAGAAGCCAGACCGGCTCCCCCGATGGGGGACGGATTGCAGCTCCCTACGGTCGCCCCCCTACGCAGCCTTGGCCTCATAAAAGGTGACGAACTCTGCGATCGAGTGGCCGACCGGGGCCACAAGCTGCGAGGACGGGTGGAGCGATGAGCTCGCACCAATCTTGAGGGCCTTGGTTAGAGCGAGGGAAAGAGGGATTTGCGGGGCGGATCGGCTGCACAAAAAGCGAGCAAGGAATGAGCAGGGACGGCTCCACGGCTACCCTTGACAGAACAACCAGGAGACAGAGATGTTTACCGAATGAACCCGCCCAGCTTACGCTTCCGTACGAGGCTCGAGGTGGGCGTTGCCCTCGAAACCTCCGTACCCCTCGAAGGAGCATCTACCCCCACGAGGGTTGTTTCTTCACCCGACCCGCACGCCTTGGACTCCTCAACAGTACGTGGCCGCTCCGACGCCGCGCCACCATGGGGGGATGCCAGCAGCGGCTCGCCATCCCCAGGTACTACGGCCCCTCGAATGGACGCCTCATGTTCCCCTGTGGGATCCCCGAGGGTAGGCTCCTCGTCACCGCCGAAGGCATGTACACGGGCCAGTTCGTGCACTGCAGACGTCGCGCCACGCTGTCCATCGGCAATGTGCGGTCGCTCCGTGGGATCCCCGAGGGTGCCGTCGTCTGCGACGTCGAGCACCACGACGGAGGCCTTGGATGGCTGCGTGTCTGCGACGCACGACTGCTCCGCAGGATCCTCGAGCGCGCCGATGTTCGCAGCCCCGACCACCACGTCAGAAGCTACGGTCCGGCCTTCAGAAGCACCATACCCTCCACCCTCGAATCCCGTGGTGAAACCTGCACCAACAGCGGCTAAGGCAGCAACAGGAGACTCAACTTGTGGCTCCGCCTGCGGCTTGGGGGAGCCCGAACCCACTGGCTTAGACATACCGGCTCACGGGGCACGACGGCGCCTCGATCTGCTCGAGACCACCTTGCGAACGCCTGACGACAAAGCAGGTGGCGGCGCGGAAGGAGATGGGCTTCTCGTCGTGTGGACACCGGTGCCATCATCGGACCCATCACTGTCAGGCTTCAGGGTGTCCTCCAGCGATGGGAGCGGCAAAAGGCCTTCCTTCTGTCGATCTTGGTTTACCTTCTCGAGCTCCTTCCTCCGCCGCTGCTGCCGTTTCCGCTTCTTAACCTCCTGGTCCTTCCTTCGCTTTGCCCTCTCGTTGCGGGCACGATTTGCGGCCTGGACTTCGGGGAGAGGAGGCTTCGAGGCATGGCCGTGATGAGAGAGCCCCTGCACAACGATGAAGTCAAATGGAGGACGAAGAAGAACAATGTTTCAAAGATGCCAAGAACAAAGCACTTACGAACTTCAAGTATCCAGGCTCGGGTCGCATCGCCACACTAAGTGGATCCTCCGACAGCCGGTCGACCGCGCGCCTTGCCCGTTGGAGCGCGACTTCATCGGACAACGCCTCTAACGCCATTACCATACCTTCTGTCTCAACACCCGGTAGCATCTCGTTGAGGGCGAGCCTCCTCTCTATTAGAGGGAGCACTCATCGGCGGTGGAAGTGCGCAATGACGCCACTGGCGGTGAGGCCGTGGTCTGCGAGACATCGTAGGGCATCGAGGTAGATGTCGAGCCACTTTTGCTGCTTGGGCAGCGACACCCCGTACACCCAGGTGTCGGGCTTCTGTGTCAAGACCTTCCCCGTATAGGCCGGGAGGCGACCCCCGTCGTTACGGAGGTAAAACCACCCCCTGTCCCAATCTTGGTTGTTCGTAACCATGGAGCAGGGGATGTATAGGTGTTTCCTCCGCTCCCGAACGAGGAGCTCGAGGCCGCCGGCATGAACGGGACGGCGGACGCCCTTGGAGATGCTCTCCGTGTGGAGCTCGCCGCGGAAGAGGTGCCTTCACATGTCCCAGTGGATAGCAACACCCAAAAACCCCTCGCACACTGCAACCAAACACCGCAGCCAGGGAGATTGCGTTGGGGAAGAAGATGTGCAGCTCCACCTTATAGTGGAAGCACAACGCCCTGATGAAGCGACCCACCGGCATGCCAAACCTCCGCTCATGGAGGCGAGCAAGGCTGACAATGTAGCCATGCGGTGGGTCAGGCTCCGCGGCGCTCCCTGGTGAAATCCAGACCACTGGCTCGCCATCGACGTTCAGCGGCAGCGCCCCGGACTTGACAAGTCCCTCCAAGTAGTGGTCAGAGGCGATCGATGGCTTCCATGGCGCAGGCTCCACCAGTTCCGCCATGGCGGCGGATAGGGCTTGGATGCTGAACGAAGAAGACGAGAAGGTGGAAAGATGACAGGCGAAAGCGAGAACGGATGACTTGGCAAAGATACGCTACGACGGTCGCCCTGCCGCCGTATTTATACCCTCTCGAGCAGAGAAGAGCGCGGCGATTCAACACGTCCGGCCAAGAAATGGCCGACGTGCTGTCACTGACAGCGGGACCCACTACTGAAGTCGTAACGACGCAGGAAAAATTACTGCGCCGCGGTAAACGAGGAGCCAGGGTGCCGCAGTCGTGCGGTCGTGTCGCCCAGGCCACGTCTGTACACATCGCCTGAAAAGGCGCGCCCACTCTGACCATGCCGTCCATGATTCCCACAATCGTCACTATGACACTGTGCGAAGTGGGATGCATGAAGGGCGCATTCAAGGCTCCCCCTCGAAGCAGCCACCGCTTCGAAACCTTACTAATCAAGGGTTCGAGACTTGGCCGCTCGGCTGGTTCGACTGGTGCCCTAGATTTACTGAGTCAGGGGCGATCGACAGTGGGCGCGCACGGGCCGCACCCTCGAACACGCAAGTTTGAGGCATCATTTGGTCGCGTTCGAGGTCGGACGAAAGTGCCTAAATTGAGGGACCCATCGAGGGAGAGCATCGAGCCCTCGACCTCTATCGAACGAGGTCGAGCCCTGTCTAGCATACTTTTGCAAAGGCTTCAATGGACGTGTCTCAGGACCACGAGCCAACCCTCATCGAACGGGGCATGGACGTCCGCCCGGACTACCCGTTACCAGCTCACCAAGGCATCCGTAATTCGATCCTAACCACAGGAAATATGGATAGCCTCCCCCTCTGTCCCTCGAATGGGACCACAAGGGACGAAAAAAGGGTTAGGTGTCTCTGACCGCCTTGAGAGTGACAGGGCTCGAAGGCATCAAGCACCATGGACAGACTCACATGGTAGGAGAGGACGAAAACTTCCAGGCCCGGCGCCACGCGAACAAAAAACCTTGAGAGAGTGTCCACAACTCTCCCAAGGCCTCGGGGGCTACTGTCGGGTACCAAAACTAGGGGTACCCTAATTTGGGGCTCGAAAACACTTGGCCTGTGGGCCGCATCTGCTGGAGAATCTAGCTCAAAACTCTACGGCCCGACAAAGGCCCACCATGGTGGCACCCCTGACGGCCGGGGGGAACTTCCGTCCCGTTCGAGGGTACCACATGCCCTCGAACGGGAAATCTCCATCGCGCTCGAGCCTCGCGGCGCTCAAAGCTATCCGCCGCGCTCGAGGCCATCTCATTAGCAACACCGTCTACTATCAGGTAGAATATTCAATGCTGGATGTGACGGCTCGCCTCTACGGTCAAAAGAAGAAATCACTGTGCCACGTCGTGTAGAAGACACCGGTCGTTTCTACCTGCGCCCAGCACTGTGTCCCTGCACCAAACACTGTGCAGACAGGGCCACGTCGGGCGATGATGCTGTATCAACCACTCCTCATCCTTATCCATGGAGGAAGCACCGCAAGCCTCGGCACGGAACCCTCAAAGAACACCTGGGCCGGCTCGACGCCGCTTTTACCCCCGCAAGTAGCACCCCTCCAAGCGATGGCCCGCTGCGGTTGGGACGCCATGTCAACGACAGCGACGCCCATGCCGTCACCCGGAGTTGGAAGGCGCGATTCCCGCTCGAACAATGCACAGAATGGAGGGCGCTCATGCTGCGTCACGATGGACCCCGTAGACGTCAGCACCCACAGGGTGCACGTGTACTCACCCCCTCACCCTTGGTCTATAAAAGGGGGGGAGCACCATGCAGAGAAAAAAGGACACAGAGCTAGAACTCCTCCACCCAAGCCAATTCACAATATTGGCACTTCACTTAATCACACACGCACGGGGACCAAATAGCTCACCTCCCTCTCCTGCCTTGCTTGTACTCCCCTACTACGAGCAACACGAAAACTCGGTGTCACGCACCACTACTGGACGTACGGCCGCTTGTCCGGAACCAGGATAAACCACTGCATCCCGAGTTCGTACCAAACCCGCCATCAGAGCGAGTGATTAGCAGCTCAATCACTTTTTGGTACCGGTGTGACCAAATCAGATACTGACACAACTTAATCACAATGATACGGTCAACGTTGTTGGAAAAGATGAGGAGGTTTTCAGACCCAAGAAGTCTGGTAAAAGCTATGGTAGGCTCGACATTGGCTTCTGTAAAATGGATGTAACTGTTGCATGGTCACTTCTTTCCTTAATCCATCCTAGATATCCTTAGCAACTTTTAACATGTGTACATGATGCATCTTTCATCCTCTGTAATATAAATTGGTGATAGTTGCTGTTTATCCTATCTTGAGCTACCTCTTAAGTGATATTTCTACTAATAATGATATTGTCAGGATATGCTTTGTAGTATTGTGACCTGTATCGATCATGTTCTACAGATGTAACATGAGAAAATTGCTATTATGACATAGTAAACAATGGGGTTTCGCTATTTTGACAATCCAAACATCGAATTTGCTATTAGAGAACTCTAAACGTTGTCTTCTTGCTATTATAGGACAATTGATGTTTTTTACACATGTATTTTACTCTTTTGTGACAATAGTGCCCTTGCTCCTTGAGATAGACTCACGTAAGATTTCTGAACGGACTCGATGGCCGCCGGCCTGCTGGCATGGCCAGACGTGGCCATCCCCTTGGCCATCGTTGGTCCTGCATCGGGTGCCCAGCATGCCCAGCCCTAGGGCACCAAGTGTGACTAGTCCATGGGCGCCGTGGCCAACGTAGGAGCAGCCACGTTGGGAAGATGGCCGGCCGCCATCAGAGGATCACCGTCTTCTGTGTCCATGGCGGCGGCATGCGAGATCCCGGGCGCTCGAGTCGGAGAGAAACGAAACGTTCAGTCGAGTCGAGTCTCCTACAGAATCAATCGTGAAAGCAGAAGGGCAACATCGGCACAAGTGGACAAAATACATGTATAAAAGCATCAATTGTCCTATAATAGCAAGAAGACAACATTTAGAGTCCTATAATAACAAATCCAATGTTTGAATTATCAAAATAGTGAAACCCCATTGTTTGTTGTGTCATAATAGCAATTTTCTCATGTAACATAAGAGCATGAGTTGTCATTTGGACAGAAGCTTGGCCAGTTTTACTGTGTCAGTTGAGTTTGTTTCCGATTCTGGGTTAAAATTGATATGTTTGATTCAACCAAGCCCCCCCACCCCCCTCCTCTTCCCCAAATGTCTCTTCCAGGACGCAGTGGGCCCTATTTACTAGGTGATATGGTTTGGCCATTGACAATTTTTTTGCCTTTCTTTTGTAATGGTTGCTCGCCCTTTCACCTTTCACCCTCGAATATATTTCTGTAGCCATGCATGGGCTAAACAGTGAATCGGTTTGAATAAAAAGGGAATGGTTTTTGGCAAGAAAAAAAAGTTGTGCGGAAATGAAAGATAATGCAAGGAGATTTTGATATGGAATGCACTTAGATTTTTAGTTGCATTTCAAAAGGCTAATAGGCTCAGCAACATATATAAATGAAGTGGAAAATATATCCCCTCGCCACAGCCAGGTAAGGGGGAATATCTGTTTCTTCGGCGTGGCTCAGGCAGGGCCTTAGACAAAAGTTCTATGCGGCGATGTAACTCAGACAACCCTCGTCTTCCTTTGCCACTTGTTTGTCTCCCACCGTGTGCTAAGGTTCCTTTGATTCGAATTAGCAACCCCGTCAGGTCCAATCATTGCATCGATCCTGAATTGTGTCTTCTAAAACTAGAAGATTAATTAATTCTGTACCATTGCGCCGTTAATTAGTCGATCGATATGTAAAGATTTATGTTAAATTTTAATATTATTTCAATGTCCTGTTGGGCTATCAATTCACAGCATTTAATTTAGGTCCAAGTATCAGTCGGCATCATCGATCATCAGGTCCGATCCCATTTCATCTCGGGCTAGCTAGCTGCTTGTCCTCTTTTAGTTGGCACGGGTATTTCGTGCCGCGGAGTCACAGCTAGCAGACCTGCCTACTACAAAGAATCAAGAGGGAAGGAGAGGATTGGGTCATAGCAGGAGGCTAAGGACAACCTCGGTTGTCTCTTCAGCGAGTAATAGGCTTCCTTAGTTTTCCGACAAAATTTTACAAGTGCTCACTTGTGTAATAGCAAATAGTGGTTTATGAGCGTGGCTGAATGTCTGCGTTGTAAAACACTTATTTTGACTTTCTCTTAATACAATGATACGCAGCTCTCCTGCGTATTCGAGAAAAAAAATACCATGCGTAAGTAAGAAAACGAATGGTCAATAAGAAGGAACCCTATGCAACTAAAAAAACCCACAAGTCTCTGGAGTGAATATGAAAGATCAACTAAGGCTATCTCCAACAGGTCACCTATATGGTGAACCATACCCATTTTGGGTTCCAAAACACCAAAAACACGTCTCCGACCTAGACTGGAGACCTAAAATGGGTGCCCTCTCACCCACGACCCATCAAGAAGGGGTCGACCCATCTCGTCTGCTGCTCCCGACCGCTCGAGCTGGCCAACCCAGCGTCGGCCACGCGCGATTCCCCACCAATTCCTCATCGGCGCTGCCGCCAGCACCACCGCCCTGAGATGGAGTGGGGTGGCGTCGCTGATCCGCCAGGAGGTGCGCCCCCACATGCGCGTGGCAGAGGAGAGGGCCGCCGCCCCACCGCGCGCCGGCCGTGCGCGCCGCTCGATCTGAAGGAGAACAGGGGCATGCGCGTGGGGGGAGGAGAGCTCGAGGCTGGCCGTGCGCACCTTCCTCCCTGCTGATCCTTCCCGTCGCTTCTTCTCCAAGGATTTGGGGGGCATGCTGCTGCTTCGAGGGCTAGAGCACCAGCTGGTGGATTTTGTTGACATTCTGCTGTCGGATTCGTGGGCAAGAACAAAGAGGAGCACTTTACGTGTTGCTTGGATTTGACAGAGGTCAAAGTATGAGTGGTGGATTCGTGGGCAAGAAAGATTCTTCCCGTCAAAGAGAAGAGCAGAGCCTCGCCCAGATGCGCGTGGCAAAGGAGAGGGCCGCGCCATTGCCTGAATGATCGAGCTCGGAGGCGGCAGCAGTACAAGGCGGTCGACAAAGGCCGGCCGCGACCATGGTGTGGGCGGTGGCGGGAAATGCTCGCACAAGCTGCACCGCGTCGGCGAGGACGCGGATGCCGCCACCACCATGGCCGCTGCTGCGGTGGCGTGTGAGATGGGTACGCGTTTAGCTAGCTGCTGTTGGAGATGGAGAGTGTTTGGGTGCTCTTATTACCTATCACTGTACGTGACCCAAAGGATAAAATGGATATGGTCTATTTGGGTTCTCAACATTCACTGGTTCAGTCAGCTGCTAAATGTGGGCTTATTTTTTCCATCAGGGGCTTTTGCCCGAATTTCATTACCCAGTGAAAGTGACGAAATTACATCAGGTTCACCGTGCAGAGTTCTGAAAGAAAAGAGCAAAGATTTAAATGTGGGCTTATTATTAGCCTTTAATAAGTTCACCTCAAGTTAATGTTGTTCCTTCCCAAACTAAAGGATATATATAGTCCTCAGATCGAGCTCAAGATGCTTGCATTTGTGTGTGTGGAAGGAGAATTAATGAAGAAGATAGCTAATATAGCACGCAGCAGCATTTACGTACTACTACGTCTTAATTCAAGTCTTTGACAAACAAACAGTAGTGCACACAGAACATATTCTTTTACAAACAAACAGTACATACTTATGCTGCAAATAAAGAAGCAGGCACGACAGCACTGCCTGCAGAGTCTTTTACAAGCAAGCACGCGCGCGCGCGCGCGCACACACACACAGAAACTAAAGCACGATCCATCGAGAGGCAGGCATCAAACGCACACACAATGCAAACTAAACAAAGGCGACCGATCACCACACGGCAGTAAATTAAGCAGCAGGTCGACAGCAAGCATGCAGATGGACACAAGCATGACAAAGACCGGCAGCAGCGCAGCAGGATGGGTCGTCGTCGATGGTACGGTCACGGCGCCGGGCAAGGATGCTGGAGGCCGCGAGGATAAGGGATGGTCACCTTTGGCTCCGTAGCAGGCACCATCCAGTCCTTGGCATCGACGAAACGGTCGGCGGTGTACTCTGCCGCCTCGCTGCAGGTGGCGACGCGCACGGCTGGATTCTTCACTCGGCCAGTGGTGTCAGCGCCGGGCCCGCTGTTTCCGTACTCCAAATACCGCACAGTGCTGGGGATCTCCCCATGGGTCCGGTTCCACTCGATCCAGCCCAATGGGTCCACTATGGCGTCGAGGAAGCTCTCCATGAAGACCACGTGAGAGTGGTTCTTCCACGGTCGCCCGAGGAAGGTCTCCACTCCGGTGAGGTTGGCACCTTGGTCCGCTGTGAGGGAGCAGTTCTGGAACACGAAGCCCGACTTGTCCTCCGGGTTGCTCCGCCCCTGGGCAGTCACTACGTTGTGCCCGGCGCCACAGCCTGCGCGTATCCAAACACAAAGTCCACGGACCCATGGATATCGGTCTCCACATACATTTGGAAGCCAGTATCCGCATCCAGTGTATCCTGATAGCCTTGGATAGAACAACGGAAGATAAGGGAGTTGTGCGACCTCGACATGAAGGCCACAGCTTGCTTCCCGGCTGGTCCAGCCGTGTTCCGAATCGTTAAGCCTTGAGCCATAAACCCCTTACCGTGGACACCTGCGATGGATATAAGTATTTGAAACTTCAGTTATATATATATATATATATATAATCTACTGATGGGTGAAGGTAGCTAGGATGAAAGATTGAGTAGATCCACTTACTCAGCGTTGCAGTCTCCTGCGTCGTGAGATTGTCAAATGCCACGCTCTTGTTGCCGGTTATCACCGACTTGCCGATGCCCTGGCCGACGAGAATGACCTTCTCCATCGTGATATTCAGAGTCTCGTCGTAGACTCCCTCGTCGATGAAGATGATGAACCGATTGCGGCCGCTCAGATCCTCGGCGGCAGCTGCAGCCAAGGCAGCATTAATGCTGCTGAACTGGCCATCACCGCCTCTGGCGTTGGGCGACACCACGAGGTGCTTCCCGTCCAAGGCACCCAGGGTTGGCGCCGGCACACCACTGGCCACCGCAAGCTGCTGGACCCAGAGCGGCAGGCTGCCGCCGCCCGCTGGCAAGGGCGTCGTGGTGGAGACGCTGCTGCCGCCATTGCCAGAGGCGCTGCCCAACAGCAGCAGCAGGCAGCAGGCAAAGAAGGCGTCTCCAGCAGGCATGGTGGTGTGGATCGGATTGGAGCTACCTCTAGTCTACTCTACTGCGGGGATGTGCACTGCGATGTGAGCGATGCAGCGAGATGAAGGTGCTGTATATATAACCACACCACAACCCACTGTAACTTGAATCTTCTTCCTGTCGGCTGTCGTGCAGTATACCGAATGACTAGATGCTACCTAGAAGCTAGATCCCCCCCCCTCCGAGCTGAACTCTGATTAATCATGTGGTCAATTGTCTAAAAAAAAAATCATGTGGTCAATTGTCTAAAAAAAAATCATGTGGTCCAGACCACCGCGCCATGCATAGCCTTTTTCTGTAATTACCAAATTTAGTTTTCTCTCTCTCTGAAATTGCTATACTCCTTTGAAGATGCACCGTCCAAACTGAACAAGTTAGAGTATCCAACGGCTGAATCTTGCTGTAAGAAAACACAGATCTATATGCGGTAGAGTTGTATGCATGTATATATAATTAATTGCCAACTCTGAGACATATAGTACTGTTACACAGAGGTGGATCATGGTAAAAGTTTAGGCGGGACCAAGTGCCATGCATATTGTGTTGTGGTGGTGGGGTTGGTGGGGGGGGGGGGTCGATATGCGCATATGAATCGGATAGTGCATGCATGCATATATATGATGATGAACTATGGATGCATGCATGGTTCATTGTGGTGTGGCATCATGCATCCGCGCACAGTACATTGTTACTCTGATCTAATAGAGAGAGAGAGTAGGCCCATGATTGCAGCAGCAGCACTTTCACTAGATAGATTCAGTAGGCCGGCTCTAGCTAGCTGGCAGATCTATCCTGCTGCACTGCTTGGCTTGTCATCAGATCGATCACTAGCTAGCCAGCTACTAGAGGCAGTCCGGCCGGCCGGCCGGGAAAAGATGATGTTGACCGTGATGCGCAAGATTGTGTACGTACGGCTACGTCCGACGGCAACCAATAATCGATGCTGATTCATGGATGGCCGGCGCGGCGTTTCCTTGGACAAGCCGTACTGCATGCATGCTTCCAATCACATGCATATACACTACAATATAAGTGCAAGATCGATCGATTTTTTTCCGGATGATTCGGCTGTTCGATCGACATGTAATTACGACAGTGACCGAGATCGATATACCTACTGCATGATGAACCACTTGCTGCATATACTATTATTGAATTCCTCCATTGCTACCTAGCTTTAATTGTAAACCTCAGGAATACTCTCTCCGTCCCAAAATAGATGTCATTCTCGCTTCCCAATAAAAACAACATCTTTGAGCATTAGACAATTATATATAAAATAATATTAATATTTATAGTACATCATTAGTACCATTAGATAGATATTTGAATCTAGTTTTTTAACAAATTTATTAGAGATATAAATATTACATATGTTTTTCTATAAATTGAGTCAAAGTTGAGAAAGTAACACGTGCACGCATCCCATAGCGTCGTCCTTTTAGGGACGGAGGGAGTACGTACCTCTTGGTGATGCATGCAGTGGCTCCGGCCTATATATCGATGCATGCATGCGCAAGCTAATAAGCTGTCCTAATTTTCACGCAGACTTCCGATCGATCACACACCCCTAACACACAAAAGAAAAGAACATTAGGCTAATCCCAATGATTGGTTTCATATTGTTGTTTCCAAGAGTGACATGTCAACAAAACACAAATGGAACCATGGATAAAACTCACTCCACAATGCATTGTTTCATCTCTGCTATTTCATAGGCACTCATTGCATTAAATTCTAAGACTCATCAAGTGTTGGTACCTGTGCTTACATAGTTTCACCTAGATGAAACCCATTTCATCTCTTTCCTCATTAATTCATTGCCACATCATCTAAAATGGTGACGACTCATCAAGTGTTGGTACCTGTGCTTACTAGTTTCATCTAGATGAAACCCATTTCATCTCTTCCCTCATTAATTCATTGCCACATCATCTAAAATGGTGACATGGCACCATATTTAACGTGCATAAAACTCTCATGAAACTCCCACTGGGTTATAGAACCAACAAGCTAGCAATAGTGCGTGAATTAATGAACAACAAATAATATAATCATGGAGTATTAATTCCCCCAAGAGGCCCAACTGCTGGTCGGATATCATATGCCGGCCTCGACCAACTAGCTCTAGAGGCTAGAGTGGGCATACATAAAGAGAAACGTGTGTTGCGCTTGCTTGCTTGTAGATTTGCAACCTTTCTTAGCAGCTAGCTTATTAATTCCCTCATCAAATAAATTAATATTGCATGCAATATAATATAATCATGGACTGGCGCCTAGTGATATGATGAGAATTGCACGCTGGTGATTTAACTTTGAGAAGAAAAAAAAATGGTCTTGATTTTGGTATATACTGTTTACGACCATTCTATATCCCTCCTAGCACTCTACATATATTAGCTCTCAGGATCGGCTGATAAGTGATACTAACTAGTTAAGATTATTGGCCGGGAATGAAGCAAAAAGAAGGAGATCGATCCAACAGGCCGGCGCACTCTAATCAAATCAACAAGCTAGGGCTAGATGTACGCGATGCTGCTAAGCATGGCATGTGCAATTGTAGACTTATGCAATATCCATGCAGCAGTGGCGCTTAAGGAATCGCAGCAGCTAGCGAAGCACACATGCATTATTGCCCAAGTCGTCAAGGCAAGGCAGACGCGCGCATGCGTACTGTAGGTCTGTAGCTCATCATCATCATTCCTATAAAAGACACCCTCGCTCCAGCACGTCCCACACCTCACATATTTGACAACACAAAAATCATTTTGTGGTTCAAACTTCAAAATACAATACCTCTCATACTGTAAGACCGATTTCCTAACCATTTGGCGCTTGTTATTTAATAAAAAAATGCGCTGAAAAAATTCAGATACATGAAAGCTATCTTTTGGCGAATAATTTTCTTTAAAAATGTATAAAAGCATTGTGGTTCGAATTCATGGAAGGGTGAGTTGCAAGTAATGATCAATATATATATATATATATATAATCAGTTACAATCATTAGTATGAATTGTTATAGTTGCAACTTTTATGTATGAGCAATGGTAACACACCTTCTTGTATTGCAACTTGGATTCCTATTCAATTTCTCTGTTTAGTACGCGGTTACTATAATTCATGATGGACGCTAATTGCAACTTGGTCCAGTATGTGTGCGGTTGCAATTAGTTGTCTTGGTCAGTTGCAAACATGGATTACTTAGTTCACACAAGGAAACCAAGTTTGCATATGCTCATACGAGATCCATCCATTACATAATACCCTTCTTAGTTACAATCCGAGAGGAATAAACCAATTGCAAGAGAGACAATATTTGATACTTCTTGTTGACCAGCAGTTGGGGCCCGGGGCCTACGCTGCCAGCCGGCATGCAGTGTAGCTAGATTCGTCGCCCATGTAGCGATATGATCGACGTCGTCTGTGCCCATGCCGTGCTCTTCGCGTTAATTGTGCGTCATGCATGAGGAGAAGGCGAGAACATACATGAAGGTTTACTACGTTCATTGGGCCGGCCGGGGTTCGTCTCTGCCTCTATATATGGTACGAGATGTACCGTCGTCGCAATGCATCCATGCATGCCCCTCGTTATCATGACCAGGACCGCAATATATTGCTTGCCTAGCTAGATTCTCCACGCAGCGCAGGCTGACACCGCACCATTGCACCAAGTAAGCTGATCGTATGCAACAACCGGCCGGCCACGCCGTCCTCTAATTTCTTGTTGATTGACGCGCGCCTCCACGGCTCCATGGCTGCGACCGCGGCGGTACGGTACGGTGCTGCGGCACGCTGGCTAGTGGCTACCAAATTCAGAACAGGTACAAATTCCCAGTCCATGTCAGCCGGCCGGCCGGTGCATGCCCCCCGATGCATGCCGCTGCCCTCTCTGTCAGCGGTCCACCAAGATTAATAAATATATTTGTGAGAACAATTATGTCCCCTTTTTACATATAGATAGATAGCGGTGATTCACTCGACATTGTTACAAGAAAACAGTGAGAAGAACAATAATTCATATAAAAACAAAACTTTGGTCACTAATATTTAGTCTTGGAAAAAGTTTATTTTACTTCTCTCACCTATCCACTTTGGCCTTAACCAAATTTAATTTGGTTCAAATTACTCCCTGAACTATTTTAGTTAGTCGATTCTACCCCTAATAATATTTGTATATTTTATTTCTCTCTATATATAAGCTGAGTTAAATTCAAATTCAATTTTTCCAAGTAGATAGAGAACATGATGTTTTATGTTAAATAAATATATTGAGATTTTTCTTTCTTGATTATTTGCAAAGGTAATGACCATTTTATACAATATAGCTTGTATATCCATACAAAACTGCAAGAAAAATAATCATGAAAAATATAATATAATTTTATAATATAGAAAATTATATTAATTGTAAGACTGCTCGTAAACTTTTAAATTAAAAATCAACTTGGACGCGGAAACAAAAAAAAGACATATCTCATTAGGGGGTAGATGAACCAACAACAATAGTTTAGAGGAGCAAATCAAGCTAGAATTTTGTTGAGGGGTTAATCACTACCGCCTAAGACGCAAGGTCACAACAAATGACCTATTAACCGGGGCGTTTGTTTGTCAGCAATGTTTGTATCTGGTGAAGACCAACATCTCCGTGCAAACTATGGAAACTTCGATCTGGGCCACACGATGTTGATCTAAGGGGGGCGCTCAGGGGAGGTGGGAAGAGTGATCTGTAAAGGAACCTTTGCAAATTACCCCTCCCACCTCCCCTGAGCTTTGCAAATAACCCCTCTCTCTCCATAGCGTCCCCTTGGATCAACATCGTGTGGTTCAGATTGAAGTTTGCATAGTTTGCACCGAGAATTTGGTTTCCACAAGATATGTTACTTTGTTTTTCTGCCTCGGTTAATTAAAAATTAAAAAACCCATGGGCCCGCCGAGCCCATCTAGAGCCGCCGCTGCCACAGCATATCGCGCCCGCGCCGTTGTCGGACATCACCGTCACCTGCGCCATGTCGCCTACGTCACCCGCAAGCACCACCTCCGCCTCCACACGGACCCGCCGCCACCTCGTACCTTGCCTGCGCGCGCTGTCTTGTTTTGGTCGCACCCTCACCACCATCATCGCCTCTGTCGCTACTCCTCCTTTGCCTCTATTGTCCACGCTGACGGATATGGATACCTCTAGGTTCATTATGGTCTTCACTGACAATGTGGCCCGAGGCCCACCTATGACAGGCCGGCCGAAGGTCCATTGCCTAGAGGCCCAACAAGTACAAGACTTTGGGTGCATGGGTCGCCCCGTGCCGTGCCGACCAAGCAAGGGACTGCGAGATAAGAAAAGACTCCGGTCGCCGCCATTGAGCTGTTACCGAAGATCATGGAGATCTGATTATATCTATCCCAATAGGATTAGTTCCATGAACCTTGAAAACCCTAGGCCCATCGGACTATATAAGGCGTCCTAGGAGGACCACCAAAGGCACCCGAACCTAGATCTCAAGACCCAAACCTAGATACCAGCACCCGTGCTTTGCAGTTCCTGCAACTTCAATACACACAACCACCACTGACACAAGATCTAGGGTATTACCCTCCAGCAGCCCGAACCTGTATAAACCCTACATTTCCTTTGTCAACATCGAGCTCTTGGTTCCACAGATCCTCACATTCCACTACTTGGGTAATCCCTAGTAGATTACCGAAGCAATCCTCCAACACACGCGCCCCACCTCCGCCTCTACACAGGCCCGCCGTCGCATCCCACTTCCCCGCCACCCTCGTCATCGTCTCGGACGGGCCAACGTCGTCTCATTGGGTTAGAGGGAGAGAAAGGGGAAGAGAGAAGAAACCCTAAATTAGGGTTTATATATGCAACCCAACTAATGGACCTTCTAGACCCGGTTTGGGCAACTGTATTTTAGGAGACGGGCCTTATAAAGGGTCCTTCTCCGAAAATCAATTTATTGAGGCATACAACTCATGACTACTGCCTCTGGATATAGATTATTTTTTGAGGCGGTTGTACTGCAACATCGATATCCGTAAATCAGTTTTCCAAGGCTGTTAAATTAATTGTCTCCGAAAATAAAAAATGTCCGCCTCCATTGATCCCTTATCCGAGGCGGTTGGATTTTGTGACCGCCTCTAAGGCCCATTTTCAAATCTCACAGAAAATATTTTTGTAGTGGTAAAATAGAGTTTTTTCCTTTAGTCTTCAATGACCATATAGGTCTTCATTAGTAAGATATATAATAATTGTGGCAATTACATTGTGGAATACAAATGAAGAATCAGATAAAAAAACGATGATAACGAATCCAGATAAATCTACTTTAGTACCACATTACACTCAGATCCGAATACAAATATCTATATTGAGATTTTTAGCGGATATATATATGGATAATCCAGATGTTCATTTCCAACCCTGGTGGGGGGCGGGGGAGGCTTTAGCTAAACATTATGCATAGAGGCTTGTTGCTTTCGTGACAGCTCTAGAACCAATGACAACAGCCCGGATGTGGTGGTTTCACGGTTACTAGCCCTCTGCCCAAGATGTGGCTAGCATCGGCAATTTAATTATTCTTTTAGAACTCACAATCTTTTAAAAATGCACTTTTCCCCATAATGATTGATTCAACCATTTGGATAAATTAGAAACATTGTACCTCATGACAATGACACTAAGAGCAAGGTTAATAATACAGCACTGAATAGATGTTTGCAGCCTACTTCTTAGCTCACACATATAGTGGTTCCACCTTCACAATAAATACATGGCCTACATGTCTCTCTCACATATTTTCTTGGTTACTGTGTCCAAGCAAGCTGTGAGCTTACAACCTACCTCCCCTCTCTCTCCTCTCTTCTCTCCTCCACATCACCATTTAGCCTTCTTGCAGCCCACCATAATACTTGCTCTAAGGCTCCGTTTGGATCAAAGAATTTTTATAGGAATTTTGGAGGAAAAGATTCCAAGGAACCACGCTGCTGCGTTTGGAACGGAGGAAAGCTGAGTTCCGTTCCGGCGGAAAGGAAATAGACAGTGTGCAAAACGCAGGAAATAAAACATCCACTGCGACCCAAGGGAAAGCATCTTCGACGGACGACGGCTCTCGCTCGATGCTCGCTTCTGTTCCTGTCTCCTCCGCTGCACCATGGTTTTTCTGGCAAGGACTTACCTTTGCCATACATCTACCTTATCTCGTAACTTTCGATTTAGGCAACTATACTGCTATCAAGTGAATGGATGTGGTAGAGAGGGTGGCGGGCAGCCGATTTTAGCTGCTGGCTGTAGAGATAATAGTCAGATAGCGAGGATTTGAGGGAGCCTTTTCACGGAGAGAGAGAGAGAGATGAGGAGAAACAGCTCCCATGACCGTGAGAGACGGAGGTACTCCTAGAAGATAACGATATAGGCATAGGCATGTGCCGGCGTGCCGCTGGTGGGAGCTTGAAATATCTGTATTGTGGGCCCATGCTTTGAGAGAAGTATTTTGCCCATACTAAATTAATAAATAGTATATTTTTCTCCTAAAAATAGAAGCGCTTGTTTCTTGGGGGACATTACTGAAGCAACTTGTTTCCTGTGATCCAAACGCCTCAACTTTTCCATTCCTACATTTTGGAATCCTGTAGTTTTCGAGTTTCCTCTCTTCCTCATTCCTGTATTTTTTTTTCCTATTCCTGCGTTTGCATTCCGTTGATCCAAACGGAGCCTAAAGGGACAATGTTCACCCCCCACCTTCCTGGGGCCTTTTTCACAATTATCATTAAGCTTTAATTAGTTTGTATAAAAACCCAAAACACCCCACCAGAAGAAACTTACTTTAAAGTTAATTAAAAAAATTACACCTGCATATTTCTATGAAATTTATTTTTTATTAAAACTTATTAGCGAACTATGTATACCCTAGTAAACATTGTTCTTCTTCCCTTTGTGTTCATGTCATGAAGCAGCTGAAAATAGTTAGGGCTGACATAACAAAATGGGGCAACCAACGCGTGTTCACTGAACATTTGTTTAGAACCTGGCGCACTGACCAATGCTTATTGTTAGTGTCCTCATTTTTGTTTGCTTGTGTTGACACCGGATTTTGACCAAATCTCGGCTCAAGAAAGATATCGGTTTGAAAGAGCACAAAGGTATATATATCATATGCTTTGATCGAGTCGGTTTTGGACAAGGAGAAGCAATCGGCAAGGAGGATCGCAGTCTCCGAGGAGAATCGAAATCAGCAAGCATTGGAATCGAGAAAGAAAGAAAGAAAAAGGTTTTCTCATGGTTAATCAGCAACAAGGCAAATGGCGCTCACGGCCGATTGGTTCTGCCCAAGGCCAATTTCTCTCTAGTCAGCACTAAGCCTCTAAAAGGCCGATTTCCTAACCAACTGCATCCATGGTGGCTACTTGCTAGTTGCAACGAATTGTCTATGAGCTTGTACCTCCTTCGGATAATATATATAGACTGGTCGCCATCTGTTTTTGTAGGCATGTGCCTTAGAATTTATGACCAAGGGGTACCGCCTTCTATTCATGTATGGCTATTTGTAATGGGTGGACCACATTCTCCTTTGCATGATTGCCTCACAAATTCCATGTACGTCAGAGCTAGACGTAAATAATTATACGAAATTTAGACTTGCACATATAATGTATCAAATTGACTACGTCTAGTGGTCGAAGAGCCCCAATTGATGTCATTTTCCACGTTTAGCTCCAATTGATGTCCTTTTCCATGTTTGCCTTTGTGTAATGATGAGTTGATCTCCTAGGTAGAAGCTAGCATCAATTTAGTATCCAACCCCGTGAGTGTTATAGATATGTCATGTGAGACAGTAGATATATTTTTTCCGTTACAAAAACATGGAATACAAAATATCAAATGCACTGTGTTGCAATAATGCAACTTCTTACAGCAAATGTAAAAACAATGGGCGGCCGCTTCGGCCAATTCTACAAGCAAAATACAAAACATAAAAGTAGTGGCACATGACACCATCGACGTAGCTGTCATAGCACCGGTTAGACACAAAATACAATGAAATACATATTAAGCTAGGTCGCTGTCATCGTCCTCGCCGTCTGGCCATGGGAACATCAGTTCGATTTGGCTATTTGCCACTTTCACCACATTCCATATATCATGGAACTTGTTTGCAAGGAGGGTCTCATCGGCTGTAGAGGACTTGTTCCGACAGTCCTTCTCGCAGATCGGTGGGTCTTCGTGTTTGAACTTTGCTCTGAAATTCTTGGCCGTGAGATAGGCGTTCATGTCATCTTGCTTAGCAGGGAGATCGACCAACACATCAGCCATTGAGCTGACGTTTTTGGCGCATGCCTCAAGGCAATAGGGGGCTTCGCCCTTTGTGGCGGCAAGCACGGTGTCAGCAAGTGCCTTGGCCTCCGTTGTCTTGTTGGCTGCAAAATGCAGGCACAAGTCGGAGATATTGCCGGCTGTATTCGCGGCTTGGATTCCTGGGATGGACTCAATCACCTTGGCACATGACTCCCGATCTGATGCCCCTAGGCACAATTTCTGGGGATCATTATTGTTCAAGCCGGTTGTTGTCGGAGCTGGAGCCTCGCTAGAGTCGACGGTGGAGATTAGTAGTAGGAGGAGGAGAGAAAGCAACACAAAGCAATGAGAGGAACCATCCATGGTGGATACTTGCTGGATGCGACGAATTGTCTATGAGCTGGTACCTCCTTCGGAAAATATATATAGACTTGTCGCCATCCGTTTTTAGGGCATGTGTCTTAGAGTTTGTGGTCAAGGGATACCGACTTCTTCTCGCTCTCCTTCTATTCCATGCATGTCTATTTGTAATGGGTGGACCACATTCTCCTTTGCATGATTGCTTCACAAATTCCATGCATGCCCGAGCTAGCCGTAAATAATTATATTCATTCCCTGGCAAAATTTGAGCCCCCGCACTGAAATATGTTGACTTTGGAAACCTAACATTGATATGTTATATATGGTACATGATAATTGCATCTGATATCTTTTCTTTATAATTTTTCACTTCCTTTAATTATGTCAAATATGTCATTGTATGTGACGTTGTTGCCCTCTGTTGAACCTAAATGTGCGTGTTCATACCTATATTGTAGAAAAATGGAAAATATTCAAGATTTGATTTCAAAGAAAACAAAAGAAAAAGGAAACCTGGTATTGAAATTCCAAATGCGTCCTTACAAGGGGGGTGTTTTTTTGGCATGAGGAAGAAGTCATTCGCAAATCAAAGATAATGCGAGAAGTTTTGGATATCGAATGTACTTAGATTCTAGTTGCATTTCAAAAGCTAGATACTTGCTAGCAGGGTCATGAACACATATAATGATGTGGAAAATATATCCTTGAACTTTTTTGTCCTAATTTATATGTTCCTCAACCTTTTTGCATCATTAGTTTGCCAATTCTATAATCCAAGCCTCCTTTTATAATAGGATAAAATCTGATCCCCGAAATCCCAAGATGCATATATCATCCTGCAAGTCTTATTAGAAACATTTCACACTATACGATGAGAGAGAAAAGACGTCAAAGAAAAGGAATACGAAATTTAAACTTGCACATATAATGTATCAAATTGTCTACGTCTAGTGGTCGAAGAGCCCCAATTGATGTCGTTTTCCACGTTTAGCTCCAATTGATGTCCTTTTCCACGTTTGCCTTTGTGTAATGATGAGTTGATCTCCTAGGTAGAAGCTAGCATCAATTTAGTATCCAACCCCGTGAGTGTTATAGATATGTCATGTGAGACAGTAGATATATTTTTTCCGTTACAAAAACATGGAATACAAATTATCAAATGCACTGTGTTGCAATAATGCAACTTCTTACAGCAAATGTAAAAACAATGGGCGGCCGCTTCGGCCAATTCTACAAGCAAAATACAAAACATAAAAGTAGTGGCACATGACACCATCGACGTAGCTGTCATAGCACCGGTTAGACACAAAATACAATGAAATACATATTAAGCTAGGTCGCTGTCATCGTCCTCGCCGTCTGGCCATGGGAACATCAGTTCGATTTGGCTGTTTGCCACTTTCACCACATTCCATATATCATGGAACTTGTTTGCAAGGAGGGTCTCATCGGCTGTAGAGGACTTGTTCCGACAGTCCTTCTCGTAGATCGGTGGGTCTTCGTGTTTGAACTTTGCTCTGAAATTCTTGGCCGTGAGATAGGCGTTCATGTCATCTTGCTTAGCAGGGAGATCGACCAACACATCAGCCATTGAGCTGACGTTTTTGGCGCATGCCTCAAGGCAATAGGGGGCTTTGCCCTTTGTGGCGGCAAGCACGGTGTCAGCAAGTGCCTTGGCCTCCGTTGTCTTGTTGGCTGCAAAATGCAGGCACAAGTCGGAGATATTGCCGGCTGTATTCGCGGCTTGGATTCCTGGGATGGACTCAATCACCTTGGCACATGACTCCCGATCTGATGCCCCTAGGCACAATTTCTGGGGATCATTATTGTTCAAGCCGGTTGTTGTCGGAGCTGGAGCCTCGCTAGAGTCGACGGTGGAGATTAGTAGTAGGAGGAGGAGAGAAAGCAACACAAAGCAATGAGAGGAACCATCCATGGTGGATATGTCATACCCGGTTTTAGAAAGAAAACCGAGTACATCTCATATGTGTGCCAGGATCAAATTTCACACATATGATAGACCGTGAGTGAATAGCAGAAACAATACTCAAACGAATATTTAATAAAAAAAGTATTTATTACACTCACGAATATGGCACAAAGGCCAAAATAAACTGGTTCACACGATAACTAAGACGATATCTCCAAAAGCACTCCACAGGCAACTGACTGGTGGAACACACGCCTAGAACTCATCAAGATCGCTGAGGTACTCCGCTCCATTATTACCTTCTAATCCAATATAAGCAAGGGTGAGTACACTTATGGTTGGTACTCAACAAGTGGGGGGAAATATGCAAGCTATCAAGGAGAAGGCTTGGTTTGCAGCGGTTAGCATTTTAGTTGGTCAAGTTTTATTGACAAGCAACTATTTACTAAGATATAAGTATATACCACCCCATATTAACAATAAGTAAGCATAAAATAAATAATGAGCATAACCAATAACATATGCATGCAATGATTTGATTTCATGTTTCGATAGATTAATCACGTGAGGGTCCAGGCCGTTCATGACCGCGAACACGGCTGTTATAACAGTTTTACGCTCTGCAGAGGTTGTACACTTTCACCACAATTCGCGTAAAAGCTCCGAAGAACTTTAGACCCAACCATGCAGTGCGGGCCAGGCACGTACCACACTTCCGAGGTGTGACTGCATAGGGACGCTACGAAGCCTTTACAAAGAATTCCTACATGTGTGTTTGTTCCCAGTACCGACGGTTTCAACAGAAGATACCCTCTTCCGATCCCCGCACCAACACATCCACAAACCAATAACAGCCCAACAGGCAGCACAAACACAACATGTAGTTCATCTAATTATTCAGCTAAGACCAGAGCCATATGGTATTGTGGTTGTACGGTAAATCCTGGGTGGTTCTCCATGTTCCGATTAACATGGTGATCTTGTATTATCATGACAAGATATAAATAATAAGGATATTCATCAATGTTGGATAGAACCCATCATGAACCAAGGTTAAGCAACTAGCATAGCTACCCAACATAAAGGTAAACCCGGTGTATCAAGGCTTAGGTGTAAAAGACTAGTCATCCTTACATAGGACCCATCAAATTAATGCATCGCGAACATGAATATAAACTTTGTTGTCATGCAATGTGTATGGGTTCAAAAGAGTATGCTGAGGGGGAAATCCACTTGCCTTGCTCAAAGTACTGCGGTGGCTCCTCCTCGTAGACTTGATCTTGATCTCCCTCGAACGGACCGTTCTCTACACGATTCGCACAAGCATTCAATCAATAAAAGTAAAACAATACACCAAACAACTTTTAAAGACGCAAAGACGTATCTAGAACTATTCTTGATGAAGAGACGATCGCGTGAGCGCAAAGATCACTCAAAACGGATTTAAAACGGTTAAGATATGGCTAAAACAAGGTTTAGGGGCTTCTTTGAACTAAATCTAACCTTCCAGGGGCTTAAACAGAAGAAACCAGGGACCTAAAATGTAATTTTATATAAAAACCAAAGGACTTTTGTGAAAAACGATGCGGCAGGACGACGGGTTAGATTTTTAGAAAGATCAGGGGCTAAACTGAAAGAAACATGACCTAAGTCTAATTATTTTTGAACTGGCTTGGACCGTGGGTTGATTCTAAGAAAACTGAGGGGCTTTTCTGCAAAACAGCGCGGTTGACCGACGCTGACCGGTACGGGATTAGATTCGATCTAATCTCGACCGTCGGAACTTGATCTAACGGCTCTGGACAGCCCTAGAATCACCACGGCGGCGCCGGCGACCGGAGACAGAGGAAGGTGGCGGCGCTTCGCCGGAGTTAGTCGAAACCACGCTAGGGAGCTCGGAATCTCGCCGTGATTGGCTTGGGAGAAAGCTGGGACAACGGGGAACCTATTTTGGGGGATCTAAACGAAGGTTAAGCAACGACGGAAGCTCACGGCGAGCTACGGCGGCTCGGCTACGACGGCGAGCTCGCGCACGCACAAGAGAGCGATAGAGAAGGAGATTAGAGGCTTGGCGGCTTCCTTACCTTCACGCGCAACTCGACGACGAACTCGAAGCGACGAAAACGAACTCGAAAGCTCGAATCGAGGCAGCGGCTCTAACCCTAGGGTTTGCGGCGGCTGCAGCGGCTATGGCGACGCGGAAGCAATAGCTTGGGTTCGGGGATTCAAGGAGCTCGGGCGGCGGCTTATAAAGGCCGGAGAAATCTCCAGCTTGCACGCCAAGGAACGCGACACGGAGTCGGGCGGCGCTCGGACTCGGCGTCGAGTCCTGCTCGGCGACGTGAGGAAGACGACACTGACAAGGCGGGCCCACATGTTAGTGAGACAAAGAGAGAGAAGAGAAAACGGACGACTGGGCTGGGCTGCGCGCGGTTTGGGCCGGGAAAAGAGAATCGGGCCGCGGCAGCGCGCGAGGAAAAAGAAAAAGACCGAGAAAGACTGGGCCGCGAGAAGAAGAAAGAAGATGGGCTGGCTAGAAAAAGAGAGAGGGGAAAAGAAAGATTTTGAATTTAAGTTTAAACTTTTGCAAACCTTTCCAAATTCAAACCAACATTCAAAAATATATGCAACAGCATGAATGCAACAATAACTTCATTGACTCTAATTTAAATGTTGTTTAAATGTTTATGGGCCAAGATTTGAATTTGCATTTTAATATTCCCTAAAAACAAACTAGGAAAATTGGTTGCCTAAATAGATTTTAATGTGATGAAATTAGGGTGTTACAAATCCTACCCCCCTTAAGAAGAATCTCGTCCTCGAGATTCGGAAAGATCAGAGAACAACCGAGGGAATTCTGCACTGAGCTCATCTTCTCTTTCCCATGTAGCCTCATCCTCTGTATGGTGACTCCACTGTACTTTGCACATCTTAACTACTTTATTCCGAGTAACCCTTTCTGCTGTCTCCAATATCTGGACTGGATACTCTGAATAAGTCAAATCATCCTTCACACTGAGTTCCTCTAACTGCAACTGTTCCTCTGGTACCCGTAAACACTTCTTCAATTGTGACACATGAAACACATCATGAACATCTGACAGCTGAGTTGGCAGCTCTAACTGATAAGCTACCTCACCCTTCCTTCCTAGTACCTTGAAAGGACCAATGAAACGAGGTGATAGCTTTCCTTTGATTTTGAATCTACGAAGACCTCTGATAGGTGATACTTTGAGATAAACAAAATCTCCAACTTCAAAGACCAATTCTCTCCTTCGGGTATCAGCATAACTTTTCTGTCTAGAATGTGCAGTCCTGAGATTCTCTCGGATTAACTGTACCTGCTGCTCTGCATCTTGAAGAACTTCGGGTCCAAATACTTTACTTTCCCCAGTCTGGCTCCAGTATAATGGTGTTCTGCACTTCCTTCCATACAACGCTTCAAAAGGTGACATCTTAAGACTGGCTTGGTAACTGTTATTGTAGGAGAACTCTGCATATGGAAAACTCTTATCCCAACTACGACCGTGTTTTAAAGCACACGCTCGAAGCATATCCTCCAAAATTTGATTAGTCCTCTCAGTCTGTCCATCTGTCTGTGGATGATAAGCAGAACTGAAAGTGAGTTGTGTACCCATTATCTCATGTACCTTCTGCCAGAATCGTGACGTAAACTGAGTACCTCGGTCAGATACTATTTTCTTCGGAACTCCATGAGCAGACTTCGTCAACCTATCCACAATAACCCATATAGAGTCATGTCCATCACGAGTACGAGGTAACCCGACAATAAAGTCCATACCAATTTCTTCCCACTTCCACTCTGGAACTCTCAATGGTTGAAGCAAACCTGCTGGACGTTGGTGTTCTGCTTTAACCTTCTGGCAAACATCACACAAAGCCACATAGGTTGCAACATCCTTCTTCAAACCATACCACCAATATTTTTCTTTCAAATCTTGGTACATCTTAGTACTTCCTGGATGAATGGAATAAGGTGAATCATGTGCTTCCTTCAATAGGAGTTCTCGTAGCCTATCATTCTCCGGAACACATATTCTATTTCTGAACCACACTATTCCTTGTTCATCCTCAGTAAAATCCTTAGTTTTTCCCAAATGGATTAAAGCTATGAATTCCTCGATCTTCGGATCTTCTAACTGTCCCTTCCTGATATCTTGCTCTAGTGTTGACTCTACTTCCATAGTCACAGCTTCTGAATGAGCACAGATACCCAAGTTAAGTCGTTCCATCTCCCAACATAATTCTTGTGATATCAATCTCCCAATGACTGAGTTAACTTGACTCTTACGACTTAGAGCATCTGCAACAACGTTGGCCTTTCCAGGATGATATTGAATATCCAGATCGAAATCATTGATTAATTCTAGCCATCTGCTTTGTCTCAAATTAAGATCCTTCTGAGTGAAGATATACTTTAAACTCTGATGATCAGTGAAAATTTGACACCGTTTTCCAATCATATAGTGCCTCCAAATCTTCAGTGCATGAACAACTGCGGCTAACTCCAGATCATGAGTAGGATAATTCTTCTCATGTTTTCTCAACTGTCTAGAAGCATAAGCCACGACTCTGCCTTCTTGCATCAACACACATCCAAGTCCTACGTGTGAAGCATCACAGTACACGTCGAACCCCTTCTGAATATCAGGCATCACTAATACTGGGGCAGTGGTCAATTTCTTCCTTAACTCCTCAAAACTCTGTTGACAAGCATCATCCCACTTGAATTTTCGTCCCTTCTCTAACAACAAAGTCATGGGTTTAGCAATTTTGGAGAAACCTTCAATAAATCTGCGGTAATACCCTGCCAATCCAAGAAAACTTCTGATTTCTGCAACACTCTGAGGTGGTTTCTAATTCAACACATCCTGCACTTTACTCGGATCTACCATTATTCCTCCATCAGTGATGACATGTCCAAGAAAGGAAACTTCCTTCAACCAGAACTCACATTTACTGAACTTGGCATACAACTGATGCTCCCGTAACTTCTGCAATACTAGTCTTAAATGCTCCTCATGCTCTTCCTCTTTCTTGGAGAACACCATGATATCATCAATGAATACCACCACAAACTTGTCAAGATACTCCATAAATACCTTGTTCATCAGATACATGAAGTTTGCAGGTGCATTTGTCAAACCAAACGACATCACCAAATACTCATAAAGACCATATCTACAAGTGAATGCAGTTTTAGGAATATCCTCTTTCCGAATCTTCACTTGATGATAGCCTGAACGCAAATCAATCTTGGAGAAAACTTTTGCACCTCTCATCTGGTCGAACAAAGCTTCTATTCTAGGAAGCGGGTACTTATTCTTGATAGTCACCTCATTAAGAGCTCTGTAATCAACGCACATCCTTCTAGTACCATCCTTCTTATCAACAAATATAACTGGGGCTCCCCATGGAGATGAACTAGGTCGAATATAACCCTTAGCTAAAAGTTCATTTATCTGTTTCTTTAATTCTGTTAAATCTTTAACATCCATTCTATATGCTATTTTTGAAATAGGTGCAGTACCAGGTACAAGCTCAATGATGAACTCAAAGTCTCGGTCAGGCGGCATACCTGGTAAATCATCAGAAAAGACATCCGGAAATTCACACACGACTTTGATATCTTCCAGTGACTTTTCTTTCAACTGATTGATTGTTGCCTCTTCTCGAATAACTGGACTCATCTGGAACTCCATTCGGTCTCCTTGTGGACTTGTGAATAACACTGACTTCTTGGCACACTAAATAACTCCATCATGAGCTCCCAACCAATCCATTCCCAGAATAATGTCAATGGCGTTGGATCTCAGGATAACCAAATCTGATAGAAACTCTCTTTCCATAATACTAAGTGGAACTTGTGAACACATATGTGTAGCTCTCATTTCACCACCCGGTGAATTAACTAACAGGGGGGTTTGCATAAGACTACTAGGTAATTTACTTTTAGCAACAAACCTTTCAGTAACAAATGAATGCGATGCTCCAGAGTCAAATAAAACTGTAGCAGGTTCTGAGTAAACGAGAAACGTACCGAGCACCACATCATTGGCTTCTTGTGCAGATTCAGCCGTCACGTGGTTCACCCTTCCACATGCGAAGTTCTGTTGTCCCTTGTTGCCTTGCTGGGAAGAAGGTTGAGCGGATCTCTGGCCATCGCTCCTCTGAGTCTGGGGTGTCTGAGGGTTACGCTTGGGACACTTGTTAGCATAGTGACCCATATCCCCACATTTAAAGCAACCATTGGGTGGTACTGGCGTGGCTGGATTGTTGGTCCGCACTGGCGGGGTGCTATTGCTAGAACGATTCTGATGCTGGTTAGGTGTACGGGGTGTCTGCTGAGGATACCTCTGAACCTGTTGACCAGAATGTTGTATCTGCTGTCCCTGTTGGTAATGACCACCATTACCTCCGGAGCAATTCTGGAAGCCTTGTGAAGAACTGTAGCGAGGACGAGTGTTGCTTGTCTGTTCTGACGACGACGACTGGAACTTCCTCTTCTGCTCACTCAACTCCTTGCGTGTGTTCTCACAACCAATGACCTTGTCTAGCATTGTCTGAAAGTTGGGAAAGGTATGAGTCTGCAGCTGGTACTTGATAGGCCCAATCAAACCCTTCAAGAAACGACGTTGCCTCTTTGCATCGTCATCCACATCTTCAGGTGCATAGCGAGATAGCTGAGTGAATTTGTCCCGATATTCACACACGCTCATGTTTCCTTGCACCAATGCACGAAACTCCTCCTATTTTAGATCCACCACACCCCCTGGAATATGGTGTGTGCGGAAAGCATCCTGGAACTGCTGCCATGTGATGGTGTCGGGAGCATTATGCGCATTAACATACGCATCCCACCAATCAGCTGTTGGGCCTTCCAATCTTCCTGAAGCGTACAAGACCTTCTCACCGTCAGTGCACTGAGCAATATCTAGCTTCTTTGCAACATTCTTGAGCCAATCATCAGCATCCAACGGATCTGCAGAGTGAGAGTAAGAAGGAGGATGCTGGCTCAAAAACTGCCTGTGATGATCCCTGGGCGGCTGGACTGGTTCTGGTGGCGGTGGTGGCTGCTGATTCTGTTGTGCCTGCAAATTGGCCACTGTCTAAGTGAGCTTCTGAATGAGTTGCATCTGGGTTGCTAGGAACTGCTGCATTGCGGGATCCATTGCAGGTTGAGGCGGTGGTGGAGGGGGTGCTTGATTCTGCTGGTTCACCACGTGATCACGCCTCTGACTAGGAACATCTCTACCTCCTCCGGTCCTGGTGTTAACCATCTGAGTGTTAGACAGATATGATTCAGAGAATGATACTCAGATAGACAAGAGTAAAGGAAAGATACTCTACTGCGAGAGTATAAGATAGCATTGAAGTTGAGAAGAAAGAACAAAGTAGAGGAAAGTCAAATTTTCATCATCACTCAGATTCTGTCCTCCCTAAATATTCCTCCATAACTTTCAATTCGTGCATCCAAAAATTATACCAAAATTCCAGAACAATACTCATAAAGCTATGAATCCAATCCAACTGGAATCACCTCAATCGGACCTCTGAAACTCTGGATACAAAATAATCAAGCTGCCTGCGTCAAGCTGGAAAAACAGATTCTGTTCCTGACAACTTTTAGTGTGTTTCCCTCGACACAGATTTTCAAAAATTATGGAAAAATCACAGAAAATTACTCATCAAATTCTGAAACTAACCCCACTGGTTTGAGATCAAACGGATCTGTGTAACTCTCGTAATCATCAAAACAGTACTGCTGTCTCGGATAACGGCGCGAGCAGATTTCATAATAAGGGATATAGATGCCGGATAGACTTGAGATAGATAAGAACTAAGGGCAAAGGATAAGAGGGGACTAGAATTAAACTCAACTAATATTTTATTATCATAGTTCTTTAATCGTGGTCATCACTCCACAACCAAAGACACACAAACAAAGATTCCAACTCACACATTTATCCAAGCAACAAGCATTAAACCAACGACCGACCTCACAAAACCGTACTAACGATAAACTTACAAAAGAAACCTATAGATAACCTATTCCCTAAACTGTGTCACGGAGAAAGGGGCTCCAAAGCGAAGCTTCTTCCGAGGCGGGGACCAAGCATTGGCCATCCTCTCATCATCCTCATCTTGACCTTGTTGCTCAACAAGTTGTTCTTCAAGTTCTGCAATTCGCTCCTGGGCTTGGGCAAGTTTATTAATAACACCTTCCAAATCAGTATTCAGTGCTGCAGGGACTCGGGCAAGAACATTGAGACGAGGATCTATTGTTGGTCCTCCTCCCACTACAACGGTTTGCTCAGTTCCTGGACGGCGACGAGGCAAGTGACGGTACTCTGTGCGAGACAACTCCTCCTGGAACTGGTGGCTGATAGATGTCACTGCCCTCCTGGCGGCGTCACTAACTGCAGCTTCATAGGAGGTATGTAGAAGGCTTGACTCATGAATAGACCAAGTCCTAAAGCGAGAGGCATTCTCCATTTGCGCCCTAACATGAACCTGAGTATGGTAATACTCCTGGTAGTTTGCAGCGGAACTGAAAGTGGTTATGTAGAGTGGCCTGGTGTAGTTGCCCAATGCTTCCAACACATCTTCAAGCAGGAGTGGAAAAGCGCCTAGCTCTATTATTGAAGTGATCATCTCCACCTTGGGCTCTTCTTCATCATCCTTTTCATCCTCATAGACTTTATCACCCTCATCTGCAGGGCCATCTGGATTCCCTTCAACATCCGCTGTGGGTGAAGCAGGGCCAGATACATCTTCATCATCAGAGAGGCACACCCACACGGGATCTCCTTGCACATCATCATCCATCTGTGGTGTAGGAGGGGCGGGCTGCGCTGGGTCAGTCTGGAAGCTCTTGGCCATCTAAGCATAGAGAGAGAACCTTAGTAAAGATAATTGAATAGAGGCGAAGGTGACCAAAGAAAAGGGGAGAAAAATCAGAGAATTTTTTTAACTAATGACATAAGACCTCTAAGGAACTGACTTGGCTTGCTAAACTAAATCCTTACTTCGACCATTCTAACTAGGCTAGCGTCCTACAGTCAGCACGGCTCTGATACCACTCTGTCATACCCGGTTTTAGAAAGAAAACCGAGTACATCTCATATGTGTGCCAGGATCAAATTTCACACATATGATAGACCGTGAGTAAATAGCAGAAACAGTACTCAAACGAATATTTAATAAACAAAGTATTTATTACACTCACGAATATGGCACAAAGGCCAAAATAAACTGGTTCACACGATAACTAAGACGATATCTCCAAAAGCACTCCACATGCAACTGACTGGTGGAACACACGCCTAGAACTCATCAAGATCGCTGAGGTACTCCGCTCCATTATTACCTTCTGATCCAATATAAGCAAGGGTGAGTACACTTATGGTTGGTACTCAACAAGTGGGGGGAAATATGCAAGCTATCAAGGAGAAGGCTTGGTTTGCAGCGGTTAGCATTTTAGTTGGTCAAGTTTTATTGACAAGCAACTATTTACTAAGATATAAGTATATACCACCCCATATTAACAATAAGTAAGCATAAAATAAATAATGAGCATAACCAATAACATATGCATGCAATGATTTGATTTCATGTTTCGATAGATTAATCACGTGAGGGTCCAGGCCGTTCATGACCGCGAACACGGCTGTTATAACAGTTTTACACTCTGCAGAGGTTGTACACTTTCACCACAATTCGCGTAAAAGCTCCGAAGAACTTTAGACCCAACCATGCAGTGCGGGCCAGACACGTACCACACTTCCGAGGTGTGACTGCATAGGGACGCTACGAAGCCTTTACAAAGAATTCCTACATGTGTGTTTGTTCCCAGTACCGACGGTTTCAACAGAAGATACCCTCTTCCGATCCCCGCACCAACACATCCACAAACCAATAACAGCCCAACAGGCAGCACAAACACAACATGTAGTTCATCTAATTATTCAGCTAAGACCAGAGCCATATGGTATTGTGGTTGTACGGTAAATCCTGGGTGGTTCTCCATGTTCCGATTAACATGGTGATCTTGTATTATCATGACAAGATATAAATAATAAGGATATTCATCAATGTTGGATAGAACCCATCATGAACCAAGGTTAAGCAACTAGCATAGCTATCCAACATAAAGGTAAACCCGGTGTATCAAGGCTTAGGTGTAAAAGACTAGTCATCCTTACATAGGACCCATCAAATTAATGCATCGCGAACATGAATATAAACTTTGTTGTCATGCAATGTGTATGGGTTCAAAAGAGTATGCTGAGGGGGAAATCCACTTGCCTTGCTCAAAGTACTGCGGTGGCTCCTCCTCGTAAACTTGATCTTGATCTCCCTCGAACGGACCGTTCTCTACACGATTCGCACAAGCATTCAATCAATAAAAGTAAAACAATACACCAAACAACTTTTAAAGACGCAAAGACGTATCTAGAACTATTCTTGATGAAGAGACGATCGCGTGAGCGCAAAGATCACTCAAAACGGATTTAAAACGGTTAAGATATGGCTAAAACAAGGTTTAGGGGCTTCTTTGAACTAAATCTAACCTTCCAGGGGCTTAAACAGAAGAAACCAGGGACCTAAAACGTAATTTTATATAAAAACCAAAGGACTTTTGTGAAAAACGACGCGGCAGGACGGCGGGTTAGATTTTTAGAAAGATCAGGGGCTAAACTGAAAGAAACAGGACCTAAGTCTAATTATTTTTGAACTGGCTTGGACCGCGGGTTGATTCTAAGAAAACTGAGGGGCTTTTCTGCAAAACGGCGCGGCTGACCGACGCTGACCGGTACGGGATTAGATTCGATCTAATCTCGACCGTCGGATCTTGATCTAACGGCTCTGGACAGCCCTAGAATCACCACGGCGGCGCCGGTGACCGGAGACAGAGGAAGGTGGCGGCGCTTCGCCGGAGTTAGTCGAAACCACGCTAGGGAGCTCGGAATCTCGCCGTGATTGGCTTGGGAGAAAGCTGGGACAACGGGGAACCTATTTTGGGGGATCTAAACGAAGGTTAAGCAACGACGGAAGCTCACGGCGAGCTACGGCGGCTCGGCTACAACGGCGAGCTCGCGCACGCACAAGAGAGCGATAGAGAAGGAGATTAGAGGCTTGGCGGCTTCCTTACCTTCACCCGCAACTCGACGACGAACTCGAAGCGACGAAAACGAACTCGAAAGCTCGAATCGAGGCGGCAGCTCTAACCCTAGGGTTTGCGGCGGCTGCAGCGGCTATGGCGACGCGGAAGCGATAGCTTGGGTTCGGGGATTCAAGGAGCTCGGGCGGCGGCTTATAAAGGCCGGAGAAATCCCCAGCTTGCACGCCAAGGAACGCGACACGGAGTCGGGCGGCGCTCGGACTCGGCGTCGAGCCCTGCTCGGCGACGTGAGGAAGACGACACTGACAAGGCGGGCCCACATGTCAGCGAGACAAAGAGAGAGAAGAGAAAACGGACGACTGGGCTGGGCTGCGCGCGGTTTGGGCCGGGAAAAGAGAATCGGGCCGCGGCAGCGCGCGAGGAAAAAGAAAAAGGCCGAGAAAGACTGGGCCGCGAGAAGAAGAAAGAAGATGGGCCGGCTAGAAAAAGAGAGAGGTGAAAAGAAAGGTTTTGAATTTAAGTTTAAACTTTTGCAAACCTTTTCAAATTCAAACCAACATTCAAAAATATATGCAACAGCATGAATGCAACAATAACTTCATTGACTCTAATTTAAATGTTGTTTAAATGTTTATGGGCCAAGATTTAAATTTGCAATTTAATATTCCCTAAAAACAAACTAGGAAAATTGGTTGCCTAAATAGATTTTAATGTGATGAAATTAGGGTGTTACAGGATACTTGCTGGATGCGACGAATTGTTTATGAGCTGGTACCTCCTTCGGAAAATATATATAGACTGGTCGCCATCCGTTTTTAGGGCATGTGTCTTAGAGTTTGTGGCCAAGGGATACCGACTTCTTCTCGCTCTCCTTCTATTCCATGCATGTCTATTTGTAATGGGTGGACCACATTCTCCTTTGCATGATTGCCTCACAAATTCCATGCATGCCCGAGCTAGCCGTAAATAATTATATTCATTCCCTGGCAAAATTTGAGCCCCCGCACTGAAATATGTTGACTTTGGAAACCTAACATTGATATGTTATATATGGTACATGATAATTGCATCTGATATCTTTTCTTTATAATTTTTCACTTCCTTTAATTATGTCAAATATGTCATTGTATGTGACGTTGTTGCCCTCTGTTGAACCTAAATGTGCGTGTTCATACCTATAGTGTAGAAAAATGGAAAATATTTGAGATTTGATTTCAAAGAAAAGAAAAGAAAAAGGAAACCTGGTATTGAAATTCCAAATGCGTCCTTACAAGGGGGGTGTTTTTTTTGGCATGAGGAAGAAGTCATGCGCAAATCAAAGATAATGCGAGAAGTTTTGGATATCGAATGTACTTAGATTCTAGTTGCATTTCAAAAGGTAGATACTTGCTAGCAGGGTCATGAACACATATATTGATGTGGAAAACATATCCTCGAACTTTTTGTCCTCATTTATATGTTCCTCAACCTTTTTGCATCATTAGTTAGCCAATTCTATAATCCAAGCCTCCTTTTATAATAGGATAAAATCTGATCCCCGAAATCCCAAGATGCATATATCATCCTGCAAGTCTTATTAGAAACATTTCACACTATACGATGAGAGAGAAAAGACGTCAAAGAAAAGGAATACGAAATTTAAACTTGCACATATAATGTATCAAATTGTCTACGTCTAGTGGTCGAAGAGCCCCAATTGATGTCGTTTTCCACGTTTAGCTCCAATTGATGTCCTTTTCCACGTTTGCCTTTGTGTAATGATGAGTTGATCTCCTAGGTAGAAGCTAGCATCAATTTAGTATCCAACCCCGTGAGTGTTATAGATATGTCATGTGAGACAGTAGATATATTTTTTCCGTTACAAAAACATGGAATACAAATTATCAAATGCACTGTGTTGCAATAATGCAACTTCTTACAGCAAATGTAAAAACAATGGGCGGCCGCTTCGGCCAATTCTACAAGCAAAATACAAAACATAAAAGTAGTGGCACATGACACCATCGACGTAGCTGTCATAGCACCGGTTAGACACAAAATACAATGAAATGTATATTAAGCTAGGTCGCTGTCATCGTCCTCGCCGTCTGGCCATGGGAACATCAGTTCGATTTGGCTGTTTGCCACTTTCACCACATTCCATATATCATGGAACTTGTTTGCAAGGAGGGTCTCATCGGCTGTAGAGGACTTGTTCCGACAGTCCTTCTCGCAGATCGGTGGGTCTTCGTGTTTGAACTTTGCTCTGAAATTCTTGGCCGTGAGATAGGCGTTCATGTCATCTTGCTTAGCAGGGAGATCGACCAACACATCAGCCATTGAGCTGACGTTTTTGGCGCATGCCTCAAGGCAATAGGGGGCTTTGCCCTTTGTGGCGGCAAGCACGGTGTCAGCAAGTGCCTTGGCCTCCGTCGTCTTGTTGGCTGCAAAATGCAGGCACAAGTCGGAGATATTGCCGGCTGTATTCGCGGCTTGGATTCCTGGGATGGACTCAATCACCTTGGCACATGACTCCCGATCTGATGCCCCTAGGCACAATTTCTGGGGATCATTATTGTTCAAGCCGGTTGTTGTCGGAGCTGGAGCCTCGCTAGAGTCGACGGTGGAGATTAGTAGTAGGAGGAGGAGAGAAAGCAACACAAAGCAATGTGAGGAACCATCCATGGTGGATACTTGCTGGATGCGACGAATTGTCTATGAGCTGGTACCTCCTTCGAAAAATATATATAGACTGGTCGCCATCCGTTTTTAGGGCATGTGTCTTAGAGTTTGTGGCCAAGGGATACCGACTTCTTCTCGCTCTCCTTCTATTCCATGCATGTCTATTTGTAATGGGTGGACCACATTCTCCTTTGCATGATTGCCTTACAAATTCCATGCATGCCCGAGCTAGCCGTAAATAATTATATTCATTCCCTGGCAAAATTTGAGCCCCCGCACTGAAATATGTTGACTTTGGAAACCTAACATTGATATGTTATATATGGTACATGATAATTGCATCTGATATCTTTTCTTTATAATTTTTCACTTCCTTTAATTATGTCAAATATGTCATTGTATGTGACGTTGTTGCCCTCTGTTGAACCTAAATGTGCGTGTTCATACCTATATTGTAGAAAAATGGAAAATATTCAAGATTTGATTTCAAAGAAAAGAAAAGAAAAAGGAAACCTGGTATTGAAATTCCAAATGCGTCCTTACAAGGGGGGTGTTTTTTTGGCATGAGGAAGAAGTCATGCGCAAATCAAAGATAATGCGAGAAGTTTTGGATATCGAATGTACTTAGATTCTAGTTGCATTTCAAAAGGTAGATACTTGCTAGCAGGGTCATGAACACATATATTGATGTGGAAAATATATCCTCGAACTTTTTTGTCCTCATTTATATGTTCCTCAACCTTTTTGCATCATTAGTTAGCCAATTCTATAATCCAAGCCTCCTTTTATAATAGGATAAAATCTGATCCCCGAAATCCCAAGATGCATATATCATCCTGCAAGTCTTATTAGAAACATTTCACACTATACGATGAGAGAGAAAAGACGTCAAAGAAAAGGAATACGGAATTTAAACTTGCACATATAATGTATCAAATTGTCTACGTCTAGTGGTCGAAGAGCCCCAATTGATGTCGTTTTCCACGTTTAGCTCCAATTGATGTCCTTTTCCACGTTTGCCTTTGTGTAATGATGAGTTGATCTCCTAGGTAGAAGCTAGCATCAATTTAGTATCCAACCCCGTGAGTGTTATAGATATGTCATGTGAGACAGTAGATATATTTTTTCCGTTACAAAAACATGGAATACAAAATATCAAATGCACTATGTTGCAATAATGCAACTTCTTACAGCAAATGTAAAAACAATGGGCGGCCGCTTCGGCCAATTTTACAAGCAAAATACAAAACATAAAAGAAGTGGCACATGACACCATCGACGTAGCTGTCATAGCACCGGTTAGACACAAAATACAATGAAATGTATATTAAGCTAGGTCGCTGTCATCGTCCTCGCCGTCTGGCCATGGGAACATCAGTTCGATTTGGCTGTTTGCCACTTTCACCACATTCCATATATCATGGAACTTGTTTGCAAGGAGGGTCTCATCGGCTGTAGAGGACTTGTTCCGACAGTCCTTCTCGCAGATCGGTGGGTCTTCGTGTTTGAACTTTGCTCTGAAATTCTTGGCCGTGAGATAGGCGTTCATGTCATCTTGCTTAGCAGGGAGATCGACCAACACATCAGCCATTGAGCTGACGTTTTTGGCGCATGCCTCAAGGCAATAGGGGGCTTTGCCCTTTGTGGCGGCAAGCACGGTGTCAGCAAGTGCCTTGGCCTCCGTCGTCTTGTTGGCTGCAAAATGCAGGCACAAGTCGGAGATATTGCCGGCTGTATTCGCGGCTTGGATTCCTGGGATGGACTCAATCACCTTGGCACATGACTCCCGATCTGATGCCCCTAGGCACAATTTCTGGGGATCATTATTGTTCAAGCCGGTTGTTGTCGGAGCTGGAGCCTCGCTAGAGTCGACGGTGGAGATTAGTAGTAGGAGGAGGAGAGAAAGCAACACAAAGCAATGTGAGGAACCATCCATGGTGGATACTTGCTGGATGCGACGAATTGTCTATGAGCTGGTACCTCCTTCGAAAAATATATATAGACTGGTCGCCATCCGTTTTTAGGGCATGTGTCTTAGAGTTTGTGGCCAAGGGATACCGACTTCTTCTCGCTCTCCTTCTATTCCATGCATGTCTATTTGTAATGGGTGGACCACATTCTCCTTTGCATGATTGCCTTACAAATTCCATGCATGCCCGAGCTAGCCGTAAATAATTATATTCATTCCCTGGCAAAATTTGAGCCCCCGCACTGAAATATGTTGACTTTGGAAACCTAACATTGATATGTTATATATGGTACATGATAATTGCATCTGATATCTTTTCTTTATAATTTTTCACTTCCTTTAATTATGTCAAATATGTCATTGTATGTGACGTTGTTGCCCTCTGTTGAACCTAAATGTGCGTGTTCATACCTATATTGTAGAAAAATGGAAAATATTCAAGATTTGATTTCAAAGAAAAGAAAAGAAAAAGGAAACCTGGTATTGAAATTCCAAATGCGTCCTTACAAGGGGGGTGTTTTTTTGGCATGAGGAAGAAGTCATGCGCAAATCAAAGATAATGCGAGAAGTTTTGGATATCGAATGTACTTAGATTCTAGTTGCATTTCAAAAGGTAGATACTTGCTAGCAGGGTCATGAACACATATATTGATGTGGAAAATATATCCTCGAACTTTTTTGTCCTCATTTATATGTTCCTCAACCTTTTTGCATCATTAGTTAGCCAATTCTATAATCCAAGCCTCCTTTTATAATAGGATAAAATCTGATCCCCGAAATCCCAAGATGCATATATCATCCTGCAAGTCTTATTAGAAACATTTCACACTATACGATGAGAGAGAAAAGACGTCAAAGAAAAGGAATACGGAATTTAAACTTGCACATATAATGTATCAAATTGTCTACGTCTAGTGGTCGAAGAGCCCCAATTGATGTCGTTTTCCACGTTTAGCTCCAATTGATGTCCTTTTCCACGTTTGCCTTTGTGTAATGATGAGTTGATCTCCTAGGTAGAAGCTAGCATCAATTTAGTATCCAACCCCGTGAGTGTTATAGATATGTCATGTGAGACAGTAGATATATTTTTTCCGTTACAAAAACATGGAATACAAAATATCAAATGCACTATGTTGCAATAATGCAACTTCTTACAGCAAATGTAAAAACAATGGGCGGCCGCTTCGGCCAATTTTACAAGCAAAATACAAAACATAAAAGAAGTGGCACATGACACCATCGACGTAGCTGTCATAGCACCGGTTAGACACAAAATACAATGAAATGTATATTAAGCTAGGTCGCTGTCATCGTCCTCGCCGTCTGGCCATGGGAACATCAGTTCGATTTGGCTGTTTGCCACTTTCACCACATTCCATATATCATGGAACTTGTTTGCAAGGAGGGTCTCATCGGCTGTAGAGGACTTGTTCCGACAGTCCTTCTCGCAGATCGGTGGGTCTTCGTGTTTGAACTTTGCTCTGAAATTCTTGGCCGTGAGATAGGCGTTCATGTCATCTTGCTTAGCAGGGAGATCGACCAACACATCAGCCATTGAGCTGACGTTTTTGGCGCATGCCTCAAGGCAATAGGGGGCTTTGCCCTTTGTGGCGGCAAGCACGGTGTCAGCAAGTGCCTTGGCCTCCGTCGTCTTGTTGGCTGCAAAATGCAGGCACAAGTCGGAGATATTGCCGGCTGTATTCGCGGCTTGGATTCCTGGGATGGACTCAATCACCTTGGCACATGACTCCCGATCTGATGCCCCTAGGCACAATTTCTGGGGATCATTATTGTTCAAGCCGGTTGTTGTCGGAGCTGGAGCCTCGCTAGAGTCGACGGTGGAGATTAGTAGTAGGAGGAGGAGAGAAAGCAACACAAAGCAATGTGAGGAACCATCCATGGTGGATACTTGCTGGATGCGACGAATTGTCTATGAGCTGGTACCTCCTTCGAAAAATATATATAGACTGGTCGCCATCCGTTTTTAGGGCATGTGTCTTAGAGTTTGTGGCCAAGGGATACCGACTTCTTCTCGCTCTCCTTCTATTCCATGCATGTCTATTTGTAATGGGTGGACCACATTCTCCTTTGCATGATTGCCTTACAAATTCCATGCATGCCCGAGCTAGCCGTAAATAATTATATTCATTCCCTGGCAAAATTTGAGCCCCCGCACTGAAATATGTTGACTTTGGAAACCTAACATTGATATGTTATATATGGTACATGATAATTGCATCTGATATCTTTTCTTTATAATTTTTCACTTCCTTTAATTATGTCAAATATGTCATTGTATGTGACGTTGTTGCCCTCTGTTGAACCTAAATGTGCGTGTTCATACCTATATTGTAGAAAAATGGAAAATATTCAAGATTTGATTTCAAAGAAAAGAAAAGAAAAAGGAAACCTGGTATTGAAATTCCAAATGCGTCCTTACAAGGGGGGTGTTTTTTTGGCATGAGGAAGAAGTCATGCGCAAATCAAAGATAATGCGAGAAGTTTTGGATATCGAATGTACTTAGATTCTAGTTGCATTTCAAAAGGTAGATACTTGCTAGCAGGGTCATGAACACATATATTGATGTGGAAAATATATCCTCGAACTTTTTTGTCCTCATTTATATGTTCCTCAACCTTTTTGCATCATTAGTTAGCCAATTCTATAATCCAAGCCTCCTTTTATAATAGGATAAAATCTGATCCCCGAAATCCCAAGATGCATATATCATCCTGCAAGTCTTATTAGAAACATTTCACACTATACGATGAGAGAGAAAAGACGTCAAAGAAAAGGAATACGGAATTTAAACTTGCACATATAATGTATCAAATTGTCTACGTCTAGTGGTCGAAGAGCCCCAATTGATGTCGTTTTCCACGTTTAGCTCCAATTGATGTCCTTTTCCACGTTTGCCTTTGTGTAATGATGAGTTGATCTCCTAGGTAGAAGCTAGCATCAATTTAGTATCCAACCCCGTGAGTGTTATAGATATGTCATGTGAGACAGTAGATATATTTTTTCCGTTACAAAAACATGGAATACAAAATATCAAATGCACTATGTTGCAATAATGCAACTTCTTACAGCAAATGTAAAAACAATGGGCGGCCGCTTCGGCCAATTTTACAAGCAAAATACAAAACATAAAAGAAGTGGCACATGACACCATCGACGTAGCTGTCATAGCACCGGTTAGACACAAAATACAATGAAATGTATATTAAGCTAGGTCGCTGTCATCGTCCTCGCCGTCTGGCCATGGGAACATCAGTTCGATTTGGCTGTTTGCCACTTTCACCACATTCCATATATCATGGAACTTGTTTGCAAGGAGGGTCTCATCGGCTGTAGAGGACTTGTTCCGACAGTCCTTCTCGCAGATCGGTGGGTCTTCGTGTTTGAACTTTGCTCTGAAATTCTTGGCCGTGAGATAGGCGTTCATGTCATCTTGCTTAGCAGGGAGATCGACCAACACATCAGCCATTGAGCTGACGTTTTTGGCGCATGCCTCAAGGCAATAGGGGGCTTTGCCCTTTGTGGCGGCAAGCACGGTGTCAGCAAGTGCCTTGGCCTCCGTCGTCTTGTTGGCTGCAAAATGCAGGCACAAGTCGGAGATATTGCCGGCTGTATTCGCGGCTTGGATTCCTGGGATGGACTCAATCACCTTGGCACATGACTCCCGATCTGATGCCCCTAGGCACAATTTCTGGGGATCATTATTGTTCAAGCCGGTTGTTGTCGGAGCTGGAGCCTCGCTAGAGTCGACGGTGGAGATTAGTAGTAGGAGGAGGAGAGAAAGCAACACAAAGCAATGTGAGGAACCATCCATGGTGGATACTTGCTGGATGCGACGAATTGTCTATGAGCTGGTACCTCCTTCGAAAATATATATAGACTGGTCGCCATCCGTTTTTAGGGCATGTGTCTTAGAGTTTGTGGCCAAGGGATACCGACTTCTTCTCGCTCTCCTTCTATTCCATGCATGTCTATTTGTAATGGGTGGACCACATTCTCCTTTGCATGATTGCCTTACAAATTCCATGCATGCCCGAGCTAGCCGTAAATAATTATATTCATTCCCTGGCAAAATTTGAGCCCCCGCACTGAAATATGTTGACTTTGGAAACCTAACATTGATATGTTATATATGGTACATGATAATTGCATCTGATATCTTTTCTTTATAATTTTTCACTTCCTTTAATTATGTCAAATATGTCATTGTATGTGACGTTGTTGCCCTCTGTTGAACCTAAATGTGCGTGTTCATACCTATATTGTAGAAAAATGGAAAATATTCAAGATTTGATTTCAAAGAAAAGAAAAGAAAAAGGAAACATGGTATTGAAATTCCAAATGCGTCCTTACAAGGGGGGTGTTGTTTTGGCATGAGGAAGAAGTCATGCGCAAATCAAAGATAATGCGAGAAGTTTTGGATATCGAATGTACTTAGATTCTAGTTGCATTTCAAAAGGTAGATACTTGCTAGCAGGGTCATGAACACATATAATGATGTGGAAAATATATCCTCGAACTTTTTTGTCTTAATTTATGTGTTCCTCAACCTTTTTGCATCATTAGTTAGCCAATTCTATAATCCAAGCCTCCTTTTATAATAGGATAAAATTTGATCCCCGAAATCCCAAGATGCATATATCATCCTGCAAGTCTTATTAGAAACATTTCACACTATACGATGAGAGAGAAAAGACGTCAAAGAAAAGGAATACGAAATTTAAACTTGCACATATAATGTATCAAATTGTCTACGTCTAGTGGTCGAAGAGCCCCAATTGATGTCGTTTTCCACGTTTAGCACCAATTGATGTCCTTTTCCACGTTTGCCTTTGTGTAATGATGAGTTGATCTCCTAGGTAGTGTAGCGATCTCACCCGAGAAATGGGCCCACTTAAGTATATTCCACCTTCCATTGGTGCTAATACACGAAAATGTTCCCAAGTGCGGATTCGACCGTCGAGTCAAGCTCGACCAACGGCTACTGAAGATCGTCCGTCCATACACTCACTCGAAGGCGAGTTCCAAAGATCACATCATTCCACAATTCGAATTACAACAAGGTTCAGAGTTATTACAACCAAATTGAAATGATAAGTGATTAAAGTAGTTCAAGTTCATGCAGCGGAAATAAACGAGATACTAGCGACGATCCATAGTGTCGTCACGATGAAGTCAGCCGTGACGCTACTCCTCACGATCCTCGGGAGAGGTCGGCTCCCACTCGATGCTGTAACCAGGAGGAAGCTGGGATGCCCAAGCCATAGAGGCAGCTACCTCCTGAGGGGACGGTCCTGAAAATTTAAGCCACAAGCAAGGCTGAGTATACTAGTTATACTCAACAAGACTTAACCGACTGGTGATCACTACATCACCGACTCCTAAAATGAGGGGCTATTTGGCTAGTGGGGTTCTTTTGCCAAAAGCGACTAAGCTGTTTTCTAATTTCTTCATTTCAATTTTTAGTTTCTTTAGTCTATCCGTTCTAGGTGAGCCTAGCTAAACAATCAAGTTTTTGCAATACAATTATTTCATACAAAGATTTCATCCTTCCAAGTTCCACTTCATAATATGCCATACATCGGTCAAGCAGTCTCATTAACCGCGAGAAGCGGACAGTTCGAACCGAATTTACTACCTGGCCAGGGAAAACCCAAACATACGGAATGGTTGGAAATGCCAACACACCCCAATCCTTTCTCCTCTCTCTGCGAGTGGCTCCCGAGTCCCACTGCCTCAGGGTAAAGGTTTACCACTACTGGGACTCACGCAACTACCCTCATGTGCCCATGGGATAACGTTTCCAAGACAAGTGAGCTGTCGGACCTGCTCGCATCAATCGGATACCGGGACTTACCGGTCCCATAAACCGTGCATATGTGTGGTACGTTCAAACGCTTGACACAAAAGTACCACATGTTTCCTTTTAAACATCGATAGACGGGTATCTACAACCATCCGTCCATCATCTCTAGTGTTTCTGATATGAGTAGTCATACAACTCCTATTTCTCGCGAGCGTCGGAAAACACTCGACTTCTATCGTTCTTAAGCATAGCAACTATCGAACCTAACATACTAGTGTTCAATCAAAGGAACCTATGATCATGCAATCTAGGGTTTCATTCAACTCCTTGAAACTTAAATGCACAAACATATAATCCAATAACTCGCGTAAGTAAAGTTAGGTTATGCTCCGGGGCTTGCCTTCCGGCTCGAAGCGGTACTCCTGCTCGGGGCTGGGATCCACGTGCACCACGTTCACCTCGGACTCCTGGGCGATCTCCTCGGCAGCGGGGACTAGCTCGTAGACTCCGTCGGCGAGACCCGAATCTACACGAAATGCATGAATGCTTAAGTATCGAGATTTAAATAGTGAATGTTTATTTCAAACTTGGTTGATAAGTTGGAAAGGATAAACGTTAGTCATAAGTGAGTATACCCTTTTCATTTTGAACCTTTACTTTGATTTTAGAGTTTTAGGTTTTCTCTTTTCTTTTTCTTTTTCTTCTCTTTTCCTTTTTCTTTTTCTTCTCTTTTTCTCCATTTAAAACCTTTTTCTATTATTCAAAAGGTGAACTTAGGAGTATTATTTTTAGGTGTCACTTGACCAGAGGCTTACTCATGCCAAGGCAGGAGCTTAGCCCAAAATTTGGCTCAAGTTGATTTTCCTACAATTTATTAATATTATTCTTATCTTTTTGCCTAAAATCAAACTAAAATCCTACAAAACTAATTACAAAGTTTTTGGCCAAACCACTTGGCACAGTGGCTTAGGGTGCCAAGAGTGACATCTCTGCAAGTTTGCAAGTGATTTTGAACTTTGGTTATTTTTGTGGAATTTCACCCTATTTAAGCTACCAAAATCATTTTAGCCATTTTCCAGTGTTCAAAAATTATCATTTTCATTTTTCTAAGGTTTCTTATGTCTTGATTGAATTTCTATGTGAAGGAGATGATTTTTCACTGAGTACATTATTTTCTATGATTTAATTGCCAAAACAGCAGGGTATATGTTTGGAAAATCATAACCCTAAATCCACTGGGAATTTTTGTGCACCCTTTGGGACTTCAGCTAATGATAATCACCCTATCAACATATTCCAAGCTCAGCCTTAGTGCATGTATAGATTTTGAACTATGATGAAATGTGCTCAAACCTAAATGAATTTATAATTCAAAATCTACTGCTCAACTGGGTGAGGTGCAATGGAATAATTTGTTCTTCTAGATTCACTGGTCACTACAAAATTGGTTTGACATTTTTCTGAGTTTTCTACGATTTTCTATGAATTTTTGAAGATCTCAGCGATTTAATCCAAAAATTAAGAATCTATTTTACGCGAGGGACCCTAGGGTTTTTGAAACTATTACAGATAGGCCCCTGCACTTTTGCGCTCGGCCCCCTGGACAGAGGTTGAAGACACACTCAAGTCCAGGGCTCGCCGGCGTGGTTACGCCGGCCAAACGGCGGCGAGACCGGACCGGGGAAGTGGGGGAAAACGGAGAGGAGCTCACCACGGTTCGTTTGAGCTAGGTCTCGAGGTCGGGGATGGCCGGGAACACGGTCAACGGCGGCGGTGGCGGCTCGGCTTGCTCCGGCGAGCGGCTACCGGCGACGTCGGGGTCGGAGAAGCTCGGGGAAGGGGTCGGTGAGCACCAGCGTGACATGAGGAAGCTAAAGGTGCCCTCGGTTCGGCCGGAGGTGGAGCGTAGCTAGCTGTGCACGTGCGCGGGCGGCGGCGGAGGTCTCTGTGAACTCCGGCGAGCTACGCCGGGGGCTCTGGTGGGGGAATTGGGTCGGGAATGGCTCGGTGAGTGGCAGTGGAGGTTGGGGAAGCTCGAGAGAGCCTCGGTTTGGCCGGGGAAGCATCGGGGAGAGCCGTGCACGAGAGCGAGCTCGGCGGCGACTCTGCGAGCTCCGGTGAGGTTTTTCCGGCGTGTTGAGCGAGGGGAACTGTTGCGGGCTTAAGTAGGCATGAGAGGGGAGTGAGAGGGTGCTCGGGAAGCTTGAGATGGAGACCGGAGCGGCTCGGTGACGTCGCGCGGCGACAGAGCCATGTCGCGGCCGTGTTGGCGCCGCGAGCGGCGTCAACGCGCGCGCGCAGGCGTGCTGCAGGCGGCAGACGCGCGTGGGCGAGGCGAGAAGCAACAGAGCGTGGAAAAAGAGCACGCGGGGGCGCGAAAGTCGCTGTTTGGACCGGCGGGCAACGGCGGCGACGGCAAGGACCGGCGGTCCGCGGCGGCGACGCGGTGGCGAGCGCGGAGTCAGCGCTACAGTGCGCCTCCGACCGTGAGACCTTGCCAGAGGCGTGCGCGGTGAGCGGGGACATCCAGCCGTGTCACTTGTCGACGCAGACGAGGACGGGCGGCGACGGGGGCTGCCGGCGGCGAGCTCGGGCACGCGCGAGCGCCGCGCTGGCATCCCGTGAGCGCGCCGTGAACGGTGCAAAGGTCAACTGATTGGCATGGCTCTAATTTCAAAATTTTGAACATGACTCGAAAATCTTCCAACATGAAAGTTGTTTAGAATTTCATGAGACACGTTCCTGCGCTAGAAATTTGGAGAAAAAAATTGAAATCTTGGCTGTAATTCAAAAGGGGGTAAATCCCTGTTTTGAACTGAAATTCTGAAATTCGAGGGGCTAAAAGGCAAAATTGGCCAAAGTGTCCAAATAGGAAAAGTTCAGAAATGTGATGAAGAACAACTTTGCTTTTTGTAGATTTTGATGTTCTGTGGTAAGATCTTGAGATTTGGCTAAGATTCCATTTCAGCTTTTGAATTTGAATTGAAATTTTTAAATTCCAAGATTGGGGTTGAATTTTGAGATGCTTCCAAGCATTTTTAGGCTATGGTCTGAACATGAAAGTTGCTTGGTTTGACTTACTCTCCAACTTTTACATTTGCACTTTTTCAAGTTCTTATGAAGTTTCCAAAGTTTTCCTTATTGGTTCATTTGAATGGCTTTGGCTCAAATTTTGTTAAATTTTCCCCATTTTCTTTAAACTCACTTTTGAATCATGCTTAACTTAGCTTAACCTTCTGGTTAGCGTTAATTAACACCAGGGGTGTTACAGCCTACCCCCCTTAAAAAGAATCTCGTCCCGAGATTCGGGAATGCTAGGAAGTGCGGAATGTGCGGTACCTGGTGGAGTGGTGAGAAAACCAGGATAATGGCGATTGAGATATTCTTCGGTCTCCCATGTTGCCTCTTCTTCAGTGTGATGAACCCACTGAATCTTATACATTTTAACTGAGCTCCTTCTTGTGTGCCTTTCTTTCTGATCAAGGACTTTGAGAGGTTGAGCAACGTAGGTCAGATCGGGCTCAACTTCCACGTCTTCTTGTTCCACGACTTCAGTCGGAACTCGAATACACTTCTTGAGTTGTGAGATGTGAAAGACATTGTGTACAGCTGAAAGTTTGTCAGGAAGTCGCAGACGATATGCTACGGAGCCACATTTCTCAATGATTTCATAAGGTCCGACGTAACGGCGTGCAAGCTTTCCCTTTACTCCGAACCTTTGGACTCCCCGAGTTGGTGAGACCTTAAGATACACATGATCACCGACTGCGAATTTGAGAGGCATTCTCTGGCGATCGGCATAACTCTTCTGACGAGACTGAGCGGCTTTGAGATTTTCCCGAATAACCCTGACTTGCTCTTCGGCTTCAATCACCAGGTCAGGTCCGTATATTTCTCGCTCTCCAGGCTGAGACCAACACAACGGGGTTCGACACATTTTCCCATACAAGACTTCGAAAGGGGCCATTTTCAAGCTTGCTTGATAACTGTTGTTGTATGAGAACTCGGCGATAGCCAGGCATTTATCCCAACTTGCTTCATAGTGAATGACGCAAGCTCGAAGCATGTCTTCAAGGATTTGATTCACCCGCTCGGTTTGCCCATCCGTCTGCGGGTGGTAAGCCGAGCTTCGAATAAGCTTGGTGCCAAGAGATGCATGGAGTTGCTCCCAGAACCTTGCCACAAACTGCGGACCTCGGTCCGAAATGATGGTTCTAGGCACCCCGTGCAGACGTACAATTTGGTTAAGATAGATCTCGGCATACTTCTTGACGGCATAGGTGGTATTGACCGGAATGAAGTGAGCGGTCTTTGTGAGCCTGTCCACAATGACCCATATAGAATCGTGCCCTTGTGCGGTCTTGGGAAGGCCAACAATGAAATCCATACTGATATCCTCCCATTTCCATGATGGTATAGACAAAGGTTGAAGAGTTCCAGCCGCCTTAAGATGACTAGCTTTTACTCTCCGACAAGTGTCACACTCGGATACAAACCGGGCGATATCCATCTTCATCTTGGTCCACCAAAAAGTTTTCTTCATATCCTGGTACATTTTATTGCTGCCAGGGTGAATAGAGAACTTAGAGTGGTGAGCTTCACTCAAAATTTTCTTCCGTAATTCCGGATCTTTAGGTACGACGATACGGTTCCCAAACCATATCATGCCTCGGGCATCCTGACGGAAACAGTTATACCGTTCCTCCGTTCCTTTGGCCAGCTCCTCTCGAATAATTCCGACCTTTTTATCGGTCTGCTGGGCTAGAAAGATCTCGTCGTGCAATGTGGACTCGAGAGATATGTTGTTAAGATAACCGTGCGGAACAATCTCGAGATTGAGTTTCGCCAGCTCATGGCATAGAGTGTCGGCATATGATTCGACCGAAAGACAATGGCAATGCGATTTGCGGCTCAAGGCATCCGCAACCATGTTCGCCTTTCCAGGATGATAGTGCAAACTCATATCATAATCTTTTGCCAACTCCAGCCATCTTCGTTGCCTCATATTCAAGTTAGCCTGAGTGAAGACGTACTTGAGACTTTTGAGGTCGGTATACACGTTGCAAGGAACTCCTATCAGATAGTGCCTCCATATTTTCAGAGCGTGAATCACGGTGGCCAATTCAAGGTCGTGAGTGGGATAATTCAGCTCGTGGGGACGGAGAGCACGTGAAGCATAAGCAATAACTCGATTCTCTTGCATAAGAACGCAACCGAGTCCGGTGCCTGAAGCATCGCAATAGACATCGTAGGGTTTGGTGCTATCTGGTTGGGTCAGAACAGGGGCTGAGGTCAACAATTTCCTCAATGTGCGGAATGCCTCTTCACACTTTTCATCCCACACGAATTTCTGCCCCTTCTTCAATAGCTCGGTCATTGGCTTGGCAACTCGTGAGAAATCCGGAATGAAACGACGATAATATCCCGCCAAACCCAGAAAGCTTCGGATTTCGTGGACGGAGGTAGGAGGCTTCCAGTCCATTACTTGCTGCACTTTCGTAGGATCCACCGAGATACCATCCTTAGAAACAGTGTGACCCAAGAACTTCACACTATCCAGCCAGAATTCACACTTGGAGAACTTGGCATACAATTGGTGATCACGGAGTCGTTGAAGAACAATACGGAGATGCTCGGCATGCTCTTCCTCATTCTTGGAATAGACAAGAATATCATCAATGAAAACCACTACGAACTTATCCAGCTCGGGCATGAACACCGAATTCATGAGATACATGAAATAAGCGGGAGCATTAGTCAGTCCGAACGACATAACCAAGAATTCATAAAGTCCATAGCGGGTCGAGAAAGCCGTCTTGGGAATATCACAAGGACGAATCTTGATTTGATGATATCCGGAACGAAGATCAATTTTGGAGAATATTGTAACACCCCTGGTGTTTAAAGCGTATAAATAAGAGTAATTAAACAAACTAAGGCAATAAAACCCTAAAACTAAATCACCTGTAGGAGTGAGGTTATACACGAGGATTTTTTTTAAGTTTGTACTTGTCCCTTGGTTCTTGAAATTTTGAACCCTACAAAAAACTTTTCTAGTACAAATCTAAACATCCTCTCTTACAAGTTGAACGGCAAAATTAAGTAATGCTTCTATGCCCCTAAAGGTCTTAAAGGACTAATGGCTTATATGAAATCAAACACATAATTCTAACTAAAGATATTAATGACCTTCTGAAGGTAAGGTTCTAATTTAAAAATTATAAATAAGAGTTGTGACATCACAAACGTCTGATTAATATGAAGGGTTGTTGTTTCTATTGTTTCAAAACACCTTTCTTAGGGAAGGTACTTTCTAATTATAAAACCAAACCACTTTCTCAAATGGAAGTAGTGTATCTAAAAATGTCATTTGCAACCTTGGTGAGTTATGTATATCTCAGAGGCTTTATCCACCGAACGTAGAAAATCAAGTTTGAAAGACCAACTTAATCATGAGATGAAAAACACACGACCACACACCCTTTTGAGGGAGCACACTTTGGGCTATAAATAAAATAATATTTAGAGTGCTTCTAATGTTCTTTAGTAAATTAATTGTTGATGAATTAATGTTAGAGTTAAACACTTGGACTAATAAAGCTTGTAGTTCTAATCATGGCCTACATGTGGCAATCTTGTGGTGTTAGTAATAAAATAAGATTTTGTTCCCAACATGAGCTTTCATAAAATTACAAAGGATGTAAATTAATTAATATTTTAGTATATGTTAAGTTGTCAATGACATAATTAAAGTTGAGCATATAAAATAAATAAGCTTTTAACCTCCATGTATGTGTCCATGTTTTAACTATAAGTTAAAATAAGATTTTACTCCCAAAATAAAAGGGGGTAGGACTTTAAATTGAAAACTCTCTTTGAGTATCATACCTATGATGTTTAGTGACACTATAGAAGGGTTTAATAAAGGCGGAAGCGGTGAAATAAAATAATTAATAAAAGGAATTGGGAAGGAATTTATGATTTTACCCACCTGTTGAAAAAGAGAGAAAACTTGGACTAACACTACCAAATGAGGAAGTTATTTAAGACTTGAGTTTTGGTCTTACAAAGGTGGATTAGTATGCAAATAAAACACCTCCTCTTTTCTACCTTGTTCGAAATATCTTTGGAAGCAATTAGAATTATGGAAATTGAATTTGGATTAAAATTATGACATGTAAAGAAAGCCCAAATTCTCTAATATAACTATGATGGGTAAAAGGCTTATAAAAGACTAGGTCTCAAATGTGGAATTTACATCTTTTTCCCCATATTTTTGGAGTTGAATTGATAAGGCCAAAAATTCATACCAAATTCAAATTCAAATCTTTTTGAATTTAAAACTGCACCTAAACCAAGAATGCTTTACAACTTTTCAAACCTCCATTGTAACACTGATGTTCTAAGGTTTCCAAAATGTATTTATTCGTAATTTTTGGACATCGGGAGCTATTTCTTTTAGGGCAAAACTTTTAAATTGAAAATTTTTCCTCTCTCTTACAGCCCGGCCCCACCTGTCAGCCCCTTCTTCCTCCTCACGCCCTCCCTCTCCTGCACGTTGCCAGCATGCAGTGGGCAGCGCTGGAGGAGGCGCCACGGGTCCCTGGCGCCCTCTCCTCCCTTCCCCACGCGAAATCCCTTCTCTACCCTCTCGGATGCCTCCTATTTCAGCTCTCCACTGCCAAACCCCAGCCCTTTCCATCTACAGAGCTGCAGCCCCTCCATTGCTGCCATGGAGCTCGACTCGAACTCGTCCCCGCTGTCCTGCTGCCCCACGGCCTCCACAGCGCCGCCCCTGACCATCCCCTCCACCTCTCCAACGCCCCCAGGCACCCAGCAGCCCCTCCATCGGCCTGCAGCGCCGCCGCCAGCCGCCATGGATGTGCAGAGCTCGAGCTCACCGTTGAGACCCCCCCTGCGGTCATCCCCCGCTCAAAGCAACAGCCAAAACGGGTTCCCCTACCTCCACTCTACCTCTCCCAGCCGCATCCCCACCACTCCGGCCACTGTCCTCGCCGGAATCGGAGCACCAGTGGCTGCCGCCGCCCCTGCTCGCCGTCGCCCCCTTCCCGGCCTCCAATCCCCCGGTCCAAGGTGGGGAATGGATAGCCCTCGTCGCGGTGATGCTCCCCATGCCCTTCCCCCTCGCCAAGACCTCGCCGACGGTGGGGATTCGCCGTCAATGGCCGGCCAAGGGCCTCTCTTCATCTTCTTCCTTCTGCAGGGTTCCCAATGTAAGATTCCAGGGGCTTAGCTGTGAAGTTTTGAAAAGTTCCGGGGGCTAGATTGAAAAGTCGAACTGCAGATCTAGGGTTCCGGCAGTGAACTTGTAAATTCAATATAAAATCGTAGAAAAATCATAAAAATTCAAACCAAAATTCTTTGTACTCCTGGTGATGTATATTTCATTCCCTACACAGCATGTATATGCTTTTATTGCTTGGTTCAGGCTCTAAAAATCAAACTTTGAAAATGAACTTTTGTGCATAATTCCTAAACTACAGCAGCTATGGAAGTGATCTTTGGATATGTTGTTACTCTAGTTACAAAGGCTTTGCAGTATCAATCTCGCACTGAGATACATTTTCTAGCTCCGAATATAAATTATTTAAGTTTATCTCAGCTGAAACATTGTTTGAATTTTAGAAATTTTTCCCTTCAATAAAAATTAGCCAACTTGGTACAGTACAGTATCCATATTAACCACTATCTTAGAAAAATGCTAAACCCCATTTTTAGCTCAGTTAACATGCTTAAATAAATTGGGGTAAGAAAAGGAAGTAGCATTTGTTTGACCCATGTTTTTTTCTAAAACTGAGTACCCACTTGCTAGATGAGCTACACATGACTTTATTTTGCTCCTATAAATAGTTCACTCTATTTTTATGTGTATTTATTTTTATAGGATTTAATATCATCTCCTAGCGGCTGAAATAGTTGAAAATGTAGGAAATCTGAAAATTTAAATTACTTAATAAAATGTGCTCAACCTTGCTGCAGCAAACATAAGCATAATGACCTAAGTTTATTCATGAAGTTTCACTAGAATCCGAATTATAGAAATAGGACAACAAATTGGGGCTTAAATCTTGCTTAATCAATAAAAAAAAAAAGAAAAGAAGAAAAACCATTCTGTAGCACATGTACATGAAAGTAAAAATTTAGGAGAAAACTAAAATTATCCAAAAACATAACCTGCGTTACTAAATGAAGAAATAAAAAGTATAATTTTATATATATACACAATCACCATCGAAAGTAAAGAACCATATGGCACCCTTCCAAGTGTGTAGTAAGGTGAAAGTAGAGAATTCATATTTTTGTCTAGGTGATTATGGCCTCAAATACCCCGTGTTTTTATCACAAAATTGAAATCAATGTAAATCTTATGCATATGCATCTCGTATAGATCCCGGAGGATGCGTACCCGTCGCGGATTTCGAAGAAGGACCACAGGAAGGATGGGAGAATGCTGCGGAAGCAAGTCAAACTAACCTTACCTTAGCCCAAGCTTTGAGTTGAGCAAAAGGCAAGCCCCGGAGCATGACCTAACTTTTACCAAATTATGCACTTTGAATTCCCTATGTTGTGCATTTACGTTCAAGGAGTTGATTGAATACCATAGCTGCAATATTCTTCCTAGTACCTATGACTTGCAATACTAGTATGAAAGGAATCGATAGAGCATTGCTATAGGTTCGTTACAAGTCGGGTGATTTCCTGTCACTCGCGTGATATAGGAATTGCTTGTCTTTACTTATGTTGGAATCATAAGGATTGACGGGCGGGATGATAGATGTAGATCTCCCGTCCGTGTATGATAAATGATTAAGGTCGAAATGTGTGGTAGAGTGTGTCAAGTTTTTGAACGTACCACATACATGCCGATATATGGGAGCCGGTAAGCCCGGTACCAGATTGAAGCAGCTAGGGCCGATAGCCATCTCTCCTTGGAAACTTTGTTTTCCCCTGCCGTACACTTGTGGATATATGCGTGATGCTGTGAGTGAAGCAGTAAACCTTTATCCTAAGGAAGTGGACCCGGTTCCGAATTGTGGATCGATGGGAAAGGTTGGGAAATGCTTGTGCCTTTTATAGCAAGCAGAGTATCCGTGTATGTTGGGTTTTCCCTGGCCAGGTAGCACAAATTCGGTTCGAACTGTCCGCTTCTCGCGGTTAATGAGACTGCTTGACCGCCTTGCTACATCGAGTAATAAGTGGAATTATGAGATCATGAACTTGTTCTATGAATAACTTGTATTGCACCACTTGTATGCTTAGAGAGGATGCTAATTTAGAATGGTTAAATTTACTAGAATATGAAGCTAAAACTTGAAAGCAAGGATCTACTTTAGTTGCTTTTTGGCAAACAAACCCACCAGCCAAAAGCCTCTCATTGTCTAGATGTCGGTGATGTAGATTTCACCCGACGGGTAAGCCTTGCTGAGTATTAGTATACTCAGCCTTGCTTGTGACAATATTTTACAGGTATCATTTTGGATGTGGATGCTATGACTTGGCCCGTCCAGGTTCCACCTGGCTGGCACATCGAATGGGTCCCGTCCTCTGGCGAGGATCGGGAGGAGTAGCTTCGTGGCAGGCTTCAGCACGGAGTTATTTGTACCGCCGTTAGATTATTTACTTCCGCTGCAATGAACTTCTAATTTCAGTTGTTATGAACTTTCAAATTCCGCTGCAAGACTTGTACTCTGATTTTATTTCAACTCGGTTTGTAATAACTAGGTTACCTATGTGCGTGATTTAATTTGTGGAATGTTGTAATCTCTGGAACCCGCCTTCGTGTGGGCGTGCTGTTGTTTCGATCGGGAAAAGTACGTGGTTTAATCGGGTTTAATCCGACGGCGCTCCAGCTTATTCCGGATTAAGTGCTTGACTACGTGATTAGTGGTCCAAAGGTACTTAACTTGGAATAATTTCGGAGTGGAACCGCCACAGCTGGCATCAGAGCCGAAGCAGCAGCCCGGAGAGAGCAACAGACCTTTAATAAACAATTTTTGAATAAAACTTGCCAACTCGTGCTTCCGATGCGCCTTGCAAGGAAGGTTGTCATAGGACCGCTAAGGATGTTACCTAGAACATGAAGCCTATGTGGGTTAAGGGATCACGATATGATAGGTGGCAAATAGTATATTATACTGACTTCCAGCACATTTCATTCTGTCATTTACTTTACGCAATGGTGGGCGCAAGGTACGGCGATTGCTGTAACGTACCACGGCACTATATGAAAATATAGTGGCGGCACATAGTCAATACGCTGTGATGGCGTATGAAAATAGAGTAGGATGGTGGGCGCAAGGTACGGCGATTGCTGTAGCGTACCACGGCATCATATGCAAATATGATGGCGGCACATAGTCAATATGCTATTTCAATAGCGTATGAAACTGTCAATATGTTGCTTTGGTGACATATGAACATTGCCCGTTCAATGTTAAACGTTCGGGTGCCACCTCTATAGCGGGTGGTAATGAATGGAGACGCTTTCGTGAGTGCTGGCACGAAAGGTTGATTATATATGTTCTGGAATGAAATTTTCTGCAGGTACACTAACCACGATTCCGTAAGACGAACGGTTAGAGAAATTCGGTTAGTTAATATAGGGAGAGATGGATATTGCCTAGCCACCGGCACTAACTTCGTAAGCCAAAAGTTATTGGTATGTGTGTTGGTGAGAACGAATAGGCCGCTCATGCATTGCATCCTCACTGAATTAATATCAAATTCTAACACATGAACCAAAACGAACCGCCGTCAAAGAAATTGAAAACACAACTCAAAATCCTGCTGAGAACAATCTGTTTGCACCCTTAATTCGAAACTGAAAACTTGGTCAAATGAAAAAGTGTTCAACATGAAAGATGTCAGAAATATTATAAAGTTTATGCTGTAGAAATTTCATCGAAATTGGTTCAGTAGAACTGGAGTTATGTTTAAAATGGTAACCCCCTGTCTGCTGGAATTTTCTGGGAACAACAGGTTAGAAAATGGATTTTTACACCCTCTTAACAGCAGTATCTTCTAGAGGTTTAAAAATTAAAGTTGTCACAAATTTTGTCTAGTTTATGCTGTCAAAATTCCCACCAAATTGGTTCAGCCAATTAAAAGTTATGCTCAAAATACCAACTTCCTGTCTGCTGGGCTTTCAGCAGAGAATTGATTAAAAGATTGGGGTTTTGCGCCACCTAGGTCACTCGTTCTGTTTTTGTGTTGAACTAAAAACTTATTGGAAGTTATCTGAACTGTATTATGATCAAGTTGGGTAATGGTTGGGTTTATAGATTTTGAGATATGGAATTTTTTCCTACTCTGCCATAATCTGACTACTTTCTATAAATATATGTCGGTTCTCCCTTTAATTTTGATGTCTATATTGCTGCCGCCTCACTTGTAGCTAGCTCTGTTGTGGCATGTCTAATTTTCAACACTTAAGTAAGCTGCAATTAAGTTAAGAAAGACAAGACTTTTGGACAAGTAGAACTCGATATATGAACCTAATACCGACTTCCTGTCTTGCTGAAAATTCTGGGGGCAGCCAGTGCAAAAATGTATTTTTGCACCATGAACCTCAAATTTGACGAAATGATGAACAGTAACCTTATACACAAACATGTCAAAAACGCTCTGGTGAATTTTGAGAATTTTTGGTTTACTCAAGATGGAGTTATGAAGCCTTAAGGTTGCGGCCGGAAATATTGGATTCCTAATATCTAATGCATATCCTTCAACATGATTTTGTCAAAATTTTTACCACCTGAAGATGGTCTTCTAGGATGTAAGCTGGTTGCCAAAGTTAATTTGAAATTTATAATGGAGACACCCACAAAAGTTCAGCCCCAAGGGAATAAGGAAACTAGAGTTATAGGCAGAATTATAAAGTTCGGTGTGCTGAAAATCCATCTAAACCGAGAAGCCTAGATTGAAAGTTTTGACCACACTTAATCACTAGGTCAGCGTCTGAGAGGCAAACCAATGCGTAGATTACCAAATTCCTACTAACTGGCCAAGGACGAGAAATTTTGGATGCTGGAGCTAGGAGCTATGAATTCTCTCCTACGGAAACACAATCTGTCCAGAGTAATTCTTCTATAATTTTAATCTCTAATATCCTCCACATCTACGCTACTATAAGACACCTGACCCAACGCAAGGCAATATGGACTACTTCGATCCATTCTCTTGTCCTAACCCTTGTAGACACTTGATCCGCTTATGAAATAGGAGAATGTAATGACTTAGGAACAGCACGTGTTTCCCCGTGGACGTAATCGTTGAATTAATAAGTTAAGTTAAGGGTGGATCAAGAACTTTGAGCTTAGGAGGAGTATATGGATATGCAATGACTTGAGCCAACAATGTAAATGTAGGGGTGTCAGGTATAACAATGTCCTATTACATGATGTGTTAGGATCCGAACCATCGACCTCCCTTATTGCTCGATTCCATACACCTCAAGTCTCATATCTTGATCGAATTATTATCATTAACTCTCACATGCCGCGTGATTATGATCACCCGCCACTCTCGACTTTTGGTCCCCTATACTCAACTACCTTGATTCCCTGATCCTTGAATCCCCGTTTTATTCTTGCTCAAGGAAATAATTATAAATGAGAACAAGACGTAAGTGGGTCAAGGTCACAATTGTATGCATAAAGGTTATCCGTACCTTCTTCATGCAATGGAATCATTCGGAGTAATTCATGTGCATGGGCATTGCATACCATTAACATGTCATTCGCACCATGAAAATCTTTTGGTACCTAACCACATGTGCATCTAACCCATGAATGCTTCTCCCTCCTGGTGTCAATTGGGTTGTCCCCTCTGAATTTATTGTGGTATTGTGTTCCCTAACCATGGTGCCGTGATGGAACCTAGGACCTCGTGTGTGCGCTGCAGCCACACGCTTGAGTCACTTGGAGCACACTGGTATCTTCGTATGTGGGAATATGACCCACAAGGACCTTTATTGACAACCCAAATCGATACTTCCTTACTTTCACTAATTGTTCCGCAATGATGAATCTTAATTATGTAGTGTGAGGCTACTAACGTGCATCACGGCATGTACGTCATACTCTCATAAACATATGCACCATACGCTCATGTGCATGTGTATCATATCATGTGCACCTCATCATGAACATGCCATGTATACCATGGTAAAGTGCATAAGTTTGGCAATTCGACAATTAAGACGAAATGGAGCAAGAATTTTTCCAAAAATTTCCATACCACACCACCTTTTTCTAGGCGTATTTTCTCATTGCCATAAGCAAATATTTTATTGCCCCATCCGTGTTGTTCCTTTTAGCTCGTCTTAGAATTTGGGCAGCAACCCCGTGTAACGTCATGTCGGGTCATGTATGATGTGGGCTAGTTTTAAAAATCTTTTAGGCACTCTTGTCATCTCATAACCTTGTTGATCATTAACCATCCCTTTTTCTCTTAGGAGAATGCTAAAGAGTTCATTCCTTGTTCCTGTGATATAAAAGCAGGTAAATCGTTGTTATTTAAGACCTACGATTGATTAAGCATCTTGCCCGTGACTATCTACAGTCTCAAAGATCACCTTTGCCTTCTGATTCTCCCACCATCACGTCAGGGTCTCAAGGGCCAGTTTGACCCCCTCTGTATCCGTGCGTCGTGTGCTCTGCCCCGTTCACCAGTCCACTATCACCTTCGTCGTTTTTCCCTACCGCGGCTGGCCAACACTACCCTCAGTTGCCGTCGTACCATCGTCCCGTCACCCAGGGAATCTCACTGCCGGCCACTACCAAGCCACGCGCCACCATTAGTCCATTGCCATTGCCGGCCCCTACCTCCTGCTATCGACACACCACTATCGCTGCTCCGCTCCGGCTGTCGATAAATGCAGCCTCTCCAATGGCTGCCACCACTCCTTGGTGCTCCACTTGAGTCACCCCACTCCGCCGCCCTCGTCTCTCTTCGGCGACCTCCACGGTACCCAAGCTACCCATTCCCCCACCATGTCCTCCATTCTTTGACAAGCAAACTCTGCCTCCACCTCTTCGTAAAGCCACGAGGAAGTTCCCCTCTCGGCAACCCCACCTTGACGTTTAACCAAGATCCACGGCACCAACTACATCGAAGGAGGAGTTCGCGCAGAAGTCACCGGAGGATTCCGCAAGAATTAAGTCGACGAACAAGGAAGGAGTCGACTTTTGACACCATCCATGGCTTGTCCCTTCTTTCCCCGATTGGCCCTGGTGTTCACTGGACAATAATGGTGTATTATTTTTGTCTTGTATGCCAGATCTTGATGCTCTTAGCTTTCCATATCTACATTCATCGCCCGCTCCCCACGAGCGACGTTGAGGTTGTATCGGAGATCTGGAATCAGGTATTATCTCCGAGCAGTAAAACCGTAAGAACTTGGGTGCGTTGTATCTGTGTTTCTTCGACTAACACCTCTTCCTTCTAATGAAATGTCCACCTTTCCTCCCTGTGCGAATCTCGGGACGAGATTCTTTTTAAGGGGGGTAGGCTGTAACACCCCTGGTGTTTAAAGCGTATAAATAAGAGTAATTAAACAAACTAAGGCAATAAAACCCTAAAACTAAATCACCTGTAGGAGTGAGGTTATACACGAGGATTTTTTTTAAGTTTGTACTTGTCCCTTGGTTCTTGAAATTTTGAACCCTACAAAAAACTTTTCTAGTACAAATCTAAACATCCTCTCTTACAAGTTGAACGGCAAAATTAAGTAATGCTTCTATGCCCCTAAAGGTCTTAAAGGACTAATGGCTTATATGAAATCAAACACATAATTCTAACTAAAGATATTAATGACCTTCTGAAGGTAAGGTTCTAATTTAAAAATTATAAATAAGAGTTGTGACATCACAAACGTCTGATTAATATGAAGGGTTGTTGTTTCTATTGTTTCAAAACACCTTTCTTAGGGAAGGTACTTTCTAATTATAAACCAAACCACTTTCTCAAATGGAAGTAGTGTATCTAAAAATGTCATTTGCAACCTTGGTGAGTTATGTATATCTCAGAGGCTTTATCCACCGAACGTAGAAAATCAAGTTTGAAAGACCAACTTAATCATGAGATGAAAAACACACGACCACACACCCTTTTGAGGGAGCACACTTTGGGCTATAAATAAAATAATATTTAGAGTGCTTCTAATGTTCTTTAGTAAATTAATTGTTGATGAATTAATGTTAGAGTTAAACACTTGGACTAATAAAGCTTGTAGTTCTAATCATGGCCTACATGTGGCAATCTTGTGGTGTTAGTAATAAAATAAGATTTTGTTCCCAACATGAGCTTTCATAAATTACAAAGGATGTAAATTAATTAATATTTTAGTATATGTTAAGTTGTCAATGACATAATTAAAGTTGAGCATATAAAATAAATAAGCTTTTAACCTCCATGGTATGTGTCCATGTTTTAACTATAAGTTAAATAAGATTTTACTCCCAAAATAAAAGGGGGTAGGACTTTAAATTGAAAACTCTCTTTGAGTATCATACCTATGATGTTTAGTGACACTATAGAAGGGTTTAATAAAGGCGGAAGCGGTGAAATAAAAATAATTAATAAAAGGAATTGGGAAGGAATTTATGATTTTACCCCACCTGTTGAAAAAGAGAGAAAACTTGGACTAACACTACCAAATGAGGAAGTTATTTAAGACTTGAGTTTTGGTCTTACAAAGGTGGATTAGTATGCAAATAAAACACCTCCTCTTTTCTACCTTGTTCGAAATATCTTTGGAAGCAATTTAGAATTATGGAAATTGAATTTGGATTAAAATTATGACATGTAAAGAAAGCCCAAATTCTCTAATATAACTATGATGGGTAAAAGGCTTATAAAAGACTAGGTCTCAAATGTGGAATTTACATCTTTTTCCCCATATTTTTGGAGTTGAATTGATAAGGCCAAAAATTCATACCAAATTCAAATTCAAATCTTTTTGAATTTAAAACTGCACCTAAACCAAGAATGCTTTACAACTTTTCAAACCTCCATTGTAACACTGATGTTCTAAGGTTTCCAAAATGTATTTATTCGTAATTTTTGGACATCGGGAGCTACCTCTCTCTTAGCAGCCCGGCCCCACCTGTCGCCCCTTCTTCCTCCTCACGCCCTCCCTCTCCTGCACGTTGCCAGCATGCAGTGGGCAGCGCTGGAGGAGGCGCCACGGGTCCCTGGCGCCCTCTCCTCCCTTCCCCACGCGAAATCCCTTCTCTACCCTCTCGGATGCCTCCTATTTCAGCTCTCCACTGCCAAACCCCAGCCCTTTCCATCTACAGAGCTGCAGCCCCTCCATTGCTGCCATGGAGCTCGACTCGAACTCGTCCCCGCTGTCCTGCTGCCCCACGGCCTCCACAGCGCGCCACCTAACCATCCCCTCCACCTCTCCACCGCCCCAAGGACCAAAGACGCCCTCCATCGGCCTGCAGCGCGCCGACCAGCCGCATGGATGTGACACGAGCTCGAGACTCACCGTTGAGACCCCCCCTGCGGTCATCCCCGCTCAAAGCAACGGCCAAACGGGTTCCCCTACCTCCACTCTACCTCTCCCAGCCGCGCATCCCCACCACTCCGCCCACTGTCCTCACGCCGAATCGGAGCACCAGTGGCTCCGCCGCCCCCTGCTCGCCGTCGGCCTCCCTTCCCGGCCTCCAATCCCCCGGTCCAAGGTGGGGAATGGATAGCCCCGTCGCGGTGATGACTCCCCATGCCTCCACACGCCAAGACCTTCGCGACGTGGGATCGCCGTCACATGGGCCGGCCAAGGGCCCTTCTTCATTCCTTCTCCTGTCTGCAGGGTCCCCAATGTAAGATTCCAGCGGTTAGCTGTGAAGTTTTGAACAGTTCCGGGGGCTAGATTGAAAAGTCGAACTGCAGATCTAGGTTCCGGCAGTGAGAACTTGTAAATTCATATAAAATCGTGAAAAATCATAAAAATTCAAAACCAAAATTCTTTGCTACTGCTCGGTGATGGTATATTCATTTCCATACACAGCATGTAATATCTTTATTGTTCTTGGTTCAGCGCTCTAAAATCAAACTTGTGAAAATGACTTTTGTGGCATAATTCCTAAACTACAGAGCTATGGAAAGTTGATCTTTGGATATGATTGTTACTCTAGTTACAAAGGGGCTTGCAGTAATCAAATCTCGCACTGAGAACATTTCTAGCTCCGAATATAAATTATTTTTAAGGTTTATCTCAGCTTGTAAACATTGTTTGAATTTTAGAAATTTTTCCCTTTCAATAAAACAATTAGCCAACTTGGTACAGACAGTACTTACCCTCATTAACCACTATCTTAGAAAAATGCTAACCCCATTTTTAGCTCAGTTAACATGCTTAAATAAATTGGGGTAAGAAAAGGAAGTAGCATTTGTTTGACCCATGTTTTTTTCTAAAACTGAGTACCCACTTGCTAGATGAGCTACACATGACTTTATTTTGCTCCTATAAATAGTTCACTCTATTTTTATGTGTATTTATTTTATAGGATTTAATATCATCCCTAGCGGCTGAAATAGTTGAAAATGTAGGAAATCTGAAAATTTAAATTACTTAATAAAATGTGCTCAACCTTGCTGCAGCAAACATAAGCATAATGACCTAAGTTTATTCATGAAGTTTCACTAGAATCCGAATTATAGAAATAGGACAAACATTGGGGGCTTAAATCTTGCTTAATCAATAAAAAAAAAA